>JALDNG010000260.1:465000-655000 GCA_024349245.1 Neodontobutis hainanensis
TGAATGAAACTGAGGAACAGATAAGTAAGTAAGTAAGTAATTTATATTTATATAGCACCTTTCTCAGATAATTATCACAAAGTGCTTTACAACAGTGTTTTTACATGAAGTTTCAACTCACCCCATTTACACACATTCTCTCCTGGGACAGACAGAGAGGCGGGCAGCCACACAACCGGCGCTCACAACCTTCTCCTCCCACCACCAAACACAACTCCACAGTCACACACATTCATACACCAGTGCTACGGACACTGGAGGCAAGGTGGGTTAAGTGTCTTGCCCAAGGACACAACGACAGTATGAACTGTGGGGAGAGCGGGAATCGAACCTACTACCTTCCGGTTGAAGGACGGCCGCTCTACCACTGAGCCACTGCCGCCCAGTGGCCTTATAACAGATGCTATAAGGTGTGGTTAAACAGCACATTACAAATTATATCTATTGTAAAAAAGATAATTTAGTCAAGGTACATTTCTCATGTGTGGAGTGAAATAGTCCCAGTCAGTTGGTTTGTTGTTTGCTTTCAAGGTCTGATCCATGTGTTTGTCCTCTTAAAAGCAACCATGTGAAACTGTCTATAATTAAAAATAAATTACAGAATAAAGATTTTGAAATAGTCTAGTGTGTGGCCAGCCCAATGTTTCAAATGTAATGATATACAAAGCAGAACCATAGTGTACAGTATACAGCAGGGTGACTGTTGTGTGTGGAATTCCCCTGAAATATTGATGTTCTTTTTCTAAAACCAGTGGCCCACCTCCTCCTCCTCCTCCTCCTGCTCCGCCCCGAACCCCTCGGCCCCTCCCCTCGGCCCCCTCCTCTCCAGTTCTCATAGTGAGGCAATGGCTTCTGCTTCTTCCTCAGCACCTCCTCTTTGTCTAAAACAACACAGATGTTATTAGAGTGCATTATTAAAAAAGATGTATAAAAGATGTTGGAACACCCTATTCATTTAAAATATTAAAAACATCATAACCCTATTATAACAGGTAATTTACTTGAAGTCACAAAAACTAATTATAAAAAGAAATACTAAAACACAAAAAACTGATTGTAAAACAAATAATAATACATAAAAAATAGATTCTGTTTCTTTATTGTAATTTGACTTCTGTTTGATATAGATATATATATATATATATATAGCAGCGAGCAGTGACCCACACTGACACTGCAGTCAGCTGTTCTTGAAAACCCCAAGTGTTTCTATGTCTTTATAAAGCCCTTTGAGGCAATTGCTGTTGGGCTTCAGAAATAAAACTGAATTGAATATTACTTGGTAGTGTGTAGCCAGACCAGTTGGTGGTGCTGTGAATGATGTTGTGTTAAATTAACCTTTAGAAATCCAGCATAATCCAAAATAGCACAAAGGTCTGGTGTTTTCAGAGCAGAGTGTAGATTGTGTGTGCAGATGCTGACCTTGGACTTGTGGGATGTATGTGAAGTGTTTGGGATCGCTCCGGTCTCCAGCCTTCTTCCTCTTCAGCTGCAGGAATACTGTGACCGGCCGTTCGATCTCAGTGCTGCGGTACTGTGGAGTTTTGAACACTATAGCATACTGTGGACAAACATACGCAGAATATTGGACTTCTCAAAATGATTCTACCAACTTAACAATGAGGTAGATGTGCAGTACTAAGTCTAAACTTACAAAAAAACAGAAATATTTCACACATAAGTGTAATCAATGTTATGTTACATATCATTTTCAAATGTTCTATTAAAATAATGTTTACAATGACCCATCAGTGCTATAAACCACAGCATAGCCCATATGTATTTAATAATAATTGGAGTATATGAGAACGTTTGTGTGAGTGATTGGGTACCTGTTTATGAACGTCTGTGGGTGAAAAGTCACCAAAGGCTTCCCACCCTCCTTCCTCATCTTCATAAAAACGGATTTCTATATCATCTGCAATAGACAGTTTATTTCATTTATTTATTGTGAGTACAAAGAATTATATTAAGCTCAAAAGAGAAGAGATGCTTATACCAGATTCCACTTTACAAAGCTAAAGTCTATCTGCTGTTTCTGCATTCTGATGGACAAAGTCTTTAAGGGGTAAGGGGAGCCTGGTTGTGGAAAATCTTGAAAACCATTTGCAGTTCAGAAACATATTCAAAGTAGGTAAATTTCAGCAAATTGTATTTATTCAGTTTGTGAGTGACCATGATGATACTGTTGCGCGTTTTGGTCAAGCATTTTAAGAGCCTCTTTATAAATTGACTCAAATGGTTTTACTGTTGGTTTATATGTTTGTGACTAGCTCGAGATGCAGTAAGAAAAGAGTGGTCAAATCATAGCATTTGAAAAAACTTCTCTGTTAAGAAGAGAGCTGTGCCGAGTGAAAGAGTGAAATTCTTATACGTTTTTATTTTAGAGCTTATATCTCTAGAGGGAGGAGTTTCCCTTGAATGGACCAGGCTGTTCTGGTCTCATAGTCTGGTCTCTCTCTAGAGATGTAAGCTCAGTTCTACAACCAGCTGATCTCAGAATCGTTGAAAACTGGGTCCAGAGGCTTTTACTTCAACCTTTTTTGTATTTTGGATAGTTTTTTTGTTAACCATTATGTTAGGAAAGTTTTCATTTTTGAGTTTTGTAAAATACATTGCAGCAGTTTTATCAATATTTACTGTGTGACTGGCTTGTCCTTACCGAGTATAAAGTATTGTGTCATTGCGTACATACTCACATACTTAGGTAAATTGTTAATGTATGTATATTGTGAAAAGAAATGGTTCCAGATTTGATCCTTGTGTGAGGCCAGTCCATACAGTTGTACTGTATGGATTTGAACTAGTTTAAAGAATTTGTAGACACTTGGAATTTGTGGAACTTGGAATCAATTTTCATGTTTCACATTGTCAAACACAAAAATTTGTCTAAGAACTGTTTTAGTAGCAGCATGCTGTTTCTGTTGAGTAGTGCTTCCTGAAGACAAAGTGCATGGAATGTAATAGAATATTTGTTTCTAGATGTCCTACCAATTGCCTGGCCAGTTCAGAATTCATAAAAAAGAAACTATGTTTGCACAACAGGAATCACCTAAGACAAGACATCTTAGAAAAATATAAATCCAACCTTTCTGGACTTTATCACAAAGCAGAAATATCTCATCTCCACCGAGCACTGAGCCACAGGTTTTATCCATCCGAGTAATTTTCAGATTAGATGCGTTTGGTGATTCTGTGGGTGAAGCACAGTTAGTAATTAAAAATGAATGATGTTTCATTTTACATAATAACTTTTGTTTATTTTTCACTGATTCCAATTAGATAAAGCTGCCTAAAGATACAAAGGACCAACGGACTGCTGTCGAGATAGGGTTGGAGACAACAGGTTTGAGAGCGCGGTGAAGCCTCCGTTGCTGTCCTGGAGGTAAGCTGTGAATTTCAACCTGACAATGTTTAGATCCATGGTCCTGCCCAGCTCTTTGGCCTCTTTCAGACAGGACAGCTCCTCAGCCTCTGCTCAAACACAGATAGCAAGATGTAATGCTTGTGCAACAAACCAGCTCCCACTCCTAATAATAACAAGACCTTTACTTTACTTTTATTTATAGCCTATATCCTCAAAAGAGTTGAAGTTATGCAGTCACCTGGAGGATAATAACTTATTTAAAGATTTTCAGTCAGGGTTTAGACCCCTGCACAGAAACTGATTTAGTCATGGTCACCAATGACACCATAGACCACAGTATCTTGTTACAGTGGTTGGGAGTCATTGGGATTAGAAGACCACCTCTCTGCAGACAGACACCACTTTGTTAAAAAAAAACAACCATCAGCATAGCCATGGAGTACCACAGGCCTCAGTATTAGGTCCCATATTATTTACATTATACAAACCCGATTCCCAAAAGGTTCGGACACTGTACAAATTGTGAATAAAAACATAATGCAATGATGTGGAAGTTTCAAATTTTAATATTTTATTAAGAATAAAATTTTGGATTTTCCAAAAAAGTTGGGACAGGTAGAAAAAAAAAGCCCGTAAAAGTTAAATGTACATATAAAGAACAGCAACTTATTAGGTCAATTGGCAACATGCTTAAAACATGGTATAAAAAGAGCCTCTCAGAGTGGCCATTAGACAGCACTGCATCACAAACAGGAATGCTACTGTAATGGAAATTACAATATGGGCTCGGGAATACTTCCAGAAAACATTGACGGTGAACACAATCCACCGGGCCATTTGCTGTTGCCAACTAAAACTCTACAGGTCATAAAAGAAGCCATAAGAAGCACAGGTGTTTTCTCTGGAGCTCATGTAAAATAGACTGTGGCAAAGTGGAAAACTGTTCTGTGGTCAGACAAATCAAAATTTGAAGTTCTTTTTGGAAAACTGGGACGCCATGTCATCTGGACTAAATAGGACAAGGACAATTTAAGTGGTTATGAGCACTCAGTTCAGAAGCCTGCATCTCTGATGGGATGGGGTTGCATGAGTGCGTGTGGCAGGGGCAGCTTACACATCTGGAAAGGCTGGAAGGTTCCTTTTTGTGCAGCTGGAACTGAACCAACCTACCATCACAGTGGAGTATATGGCTCCTGTGGGCGGGCCATTGGCTGGGCTTGATGCAGGCAGAGAAACATTTCACAACTATGGAGGAGCCTGTAACATCACATAGCCATCATAAAATTAATGCTTCTTACTGTGTTTGAAATGAGCATGTTTGACCTTGAGCTGTACAAATTCAATGTTACTGGCATTGGATTTGGCATCATGTGGATTGTATTTTACTTTCCCATCATTTGAAATTAATTGATTTGTTTGAAAGTTGATGGCAATTTGATCGCCACTATCCATGCGGATTTGTTTTCATGACAAATCTGCAAATTAACGCCGATGTTATCTTGACAATATCACCGAGGGGAGTGGACATCCAATGGGGCCACTCAGCCAGCTCATTCATGTTCTTCAATATTCCATTTAAGTTCAGGATAGCTCAGGTTCAGAAGAACACATTGAAGTTAAAGAACTGTTAGTAATGACGTTTGAGAGGATTTAACAAAGCTTTTTTTGTGGAACACATGATCCGGCCCAGCCTCACCCAGACTCTGCCTCCTGTGGCCACCAAGTAATCTGAGTTTGAGACCCCTGCTCTAGATGGTGTTAGCTTTGAGTTAGGAACTGTTAGGAACCCTGGAGTTATATTTTTTCCTGCATTTGTAATCTGCACAACATCAGCCAAGATTAGGAACATTTTATCCAAAAGTGACACTAAAAAACGAATCCCTGTATTTGTTACACATGAACGATGGACTTATATTCACTTTCATTTCTTTGTTCATATGATGGACTAATTGTCACTGTCCTGGACACATCTATTACACAGCCTATCCATCCTGGGAGTGGATCCCTCCTTTTGTGGTTCTTCTTTTATTCCTAGCTGGACAGGGGATGTTGTTTAGTTCAGCATGTCTATTTGCTGTCTTGTCTTTGTAAAGCCCTTTGAGAAAATTTTGAGGCAGAGTGGTTAGCACAGCAAGAAGGTCATGAGTTCAAAACCTGACTGCCTCAAACATCCTCGGCCAACTCCGGACTTTCTGTGAGGAGTCTGCATGTCCTCCACGTGTTACGTGGCTTCCTCCCACCGTCCAAAGACATGCATGTACAGGTTAATCTGCAACTCTAAAGTGTCCCTAGTGAATGAATGTGAGAGAGAATGGTTGTCTGTCACTGTCTGTCTCTAATTGTCAGTTCTGCAACTAACTGCAAAAGGCCCAAAGCTGCTGGGATAGGCTCCAGACACATGTTTTAACGGGACAAAGCGGTAGAAAATTAATGAATGAACAGTTGACATTGAACATTGATTCATTCATTCATTTTCCACAGCTTTGTCCCGTTAGGGGTTGTAGTTGATTCAGCAAATACAGATAGATGATGCAGAACTAAGTTTAGGAGGTGGAGTGTGTGTTTTCACTTTACATTTCTAAGACTTTACAGAAAAGCCATGACATTTCATTCAGTATATACAGTAGAGACAGACCATGTAAAAGTCAGTGAACTCTTAACTCAACTTTAGCAGTTTTTCTGAATGTGCCACAATGGCAATGAGGACGATGCAGACATGAGGGAGCTGTGGCCTGTGATGAGCCTTACGCCTGATGCCTTTATGTTTCAGTACATGGGCCTATTTTGTTGCATTATTTTTTTTTTTCGTGTTCCCCTTTGACATTGAACATATGACAAAAACATGAATGTCAGTTGTGAGAATGTCCATTTCACATTCAAATGTACCTATTATATATATATCTTATAATGGTGGGTCTAGGTCTACTGTAGGCATATTTCCACTGGAGCAGTACAACACAGGTCAATATGACATGCTTTCAGAGTAATTTTCATTGCCAAAAAGGAGAAAAAAAATCCCAAATGTGCAAATAAAAAAATAATAAATGTTAGTCCCTATAATATAAAAAGCTGTTGCATCTCTACATTTTCTGATTGGAGTTAAAAATTACTGTAGAATGTGCAGAGTGTTACCTGTGAGCTGATAGATCGATCCTCTCTGCCTCCTCTTTTCTTCTTTCAGCCTCCGACACAGGATTTCCACCACACCTTTCTTGGTCACATGAAGAATGCCCAAGTTACTGAATCTAAAGAAATGGCCTCAGCATTACATATGATGATTTGTACAGCTCTGCATATGAAGCATATGTAAGTGGGTACTGACGAGGCGGTGAGGTCATTGGGGCCAATGTCCAATGTGCAGGCGCCGTTCTCATTGCAGTGACGTCCAACCAGACTGTGAGCATGCACACGAGGAGGGTCCGTGTGCGTGACCAGCTGCACCTCCACCCGCGCGTGACCCACGCAGTTATTAATCTATAACACCATTTAGAATTAATATATGCTTTAGACATTAACTCCTAGACAACCAGTCGATATACTGTATATACATAGTATATATATTGTTAAATTCCAGTTGACATCTTGTTGGACAGACGAGATCTTCACAACCAGCAGGTATGATCCGTCTCTCCATGTGGTGGCAATCACATTGTCTGTCACTGTGTTAATAAGGGATGCACGTGGCAGACTCCTGCCTCACAGCAAGAAGGTCGTGAGTTAAAAACCCAACTCCGGTCTTTCTGTGAGGAGTCTGCATGTCCTCCATTGTGTTACCATGGGTTCTCTCCGGGTACTCCGGCTTCCTCCCACCGTCCAAAGACATACATGTACAGGTTAATTGGCAACTCCTAAAGTGTCCCTAGTGAATGAATGAGAGTGAATGGTTATCTGTCACTGCGACTAAATGGCCATTGTCCAATATGTACCCCGCCTCTGGCCCAAAACTGCTGGGACCACTAATGGGACTAAAACGGGAAAATGAATGGAGGAATATATATATATATATATGCCCTGCGACTAACTGGCCACTGTCCAGGGTGTACACTGCCTCAGGCCCAAAGCTGCTGGGATAGGCTCCAGCCACCCGCGACCCCTAATGGGACAAAGCGGTAGAAAATGAATGAATGAATGAATGAATATATATATATATATATTATTAGAAAATATGTTTTGGAGAAAATGGATACAAAGTCAGAAAAGTCACTGTGAAACCTCTACCACTGAAAGACTTGAGTACAGATTTGTGTTGTGTGTGCAGCTTCTCAAAAATGTGCTGTTTTGACTATCATCTCTGAAACAGGGCCAATAATTTTTTGTCACAACTGAAACAGACTCGAAACAGTCACAATGAAATCTTTTGTCACTCTTAAGTAAAAAAAATAAAAATAAGTAGTGCGTTATATTTATGTTGTTCATGTGCCTTCTCACATTGCTCCTGAACTGAAAGAACTGAATCAGCTTCAAACACTATAAAGCATTTCTATATAATGAATGTACCTTAATAGTTGGGTAGGTCCTTCTGTTCTTTTCACTGGAGGCCCCTGGGAGCCCTCCATGGGATGGCCCTTCACACTCATAACGGAAACGAAAGCCCCTCTGACGGCACAAAACATTGTACAGTTTAGATTTTTAAAGTAGTGTGAGAATCACTAAAACATTGTCTGAAGAAAGGAAATCTACAGTACAGCATTATAAATTATACAATAATAATTGCCGTTCAAAGATCTAATAAAAGTAATAACTGCAATATATATGCACGTGTCAATACACTCCCAGTCAAAAGTTTGGACACACCTTCTCATCTACTGGTTTTTCTTTATTTTCATGACTTTCTACATTGGAGATTCTCACTGAAGGCATCCAAACTATGATTAAACATGGAATAATGTAGTAAACAAAAAACTGTGAAATAACTCATAATAAATATGTATCATATTTTAGATTCTTTAAAGTAGAGTCCACCCTTTGCTTTGTTGACGCTTTGTTGACGCTTTGTTGACAGTGCTGCAAAACCTTGCTCCTCTCTCAATGTGCTTCATGATGTAGTCTGAACATTTAGTGATGCCATGTCAGGGTTCATTTGTAAAACTGTTATTATGGCAAGAACCATTAAGCTAAGTAAAGAGAAACAACAGTCCATGATTTACTTTAAGAAGTGAAAGTCAGTCAGTACGGAACATTCAAAAAACTCTGAATCTGTCCCCAACTGCAGTTGCAAAAACCAACACTACGATGACACTGGCTCACATTAGGACCGCTCAAGGAAAGGAAGACTAACTGTTACCTCTGCTGCTGAGGATAAGTTCATCTGAGTCACCAGCCTCAGAAATAGCAAGTTAACAGCACCTCAGATTAGAGCCCTGATCAATGTCACATAAAGTTATTTATGGTCAGATAACTGCAAAAACAACACTACTAAGGAAAAGCAACAAGCAGAACCAAGAACGTGTTTGGACCAATGAACACAAGGAATGGACATTACACACGTGGAAATCTGTTTTCCAGAAAATCTAATTTTTGAGAAGGTTTGGGACTAAGTTGGACTGCAAGAGTGAAGGCAAAACAGCCAATAGGTTCAAATCTAGAAACTCCTTCAAGACTGTTAGAAAACCATTCCAGGTAACTACCTCATTAAGTTCAATTAGAATGCCAAAAGTGTGCCAAGCTGTCGTCATCAAAGCAAAAGGTGTGTCCAAACACAAACAAGGTGTGTGTTTGTACACCTTGTTTGTGTTTAGACACACACACACACACACACAATAAGTTCACAGACCCTGGTAGAATTTGTGATTTCTTTGGCCATTTCTCAGAGAAAATGAATGACACATTTATGTTGTGTTTACTATATGACAGCAGAAACTACCTAAATGACCCTGATAAAAGGTTTACATACCCTGGTCATTTTGCCCTGATAACATGCACACAAGTTGACACAAACAGTTTTTAATGGTTACTAAAGTTAACCATCCTCACCTGTGATCTGTTTGCTTGTAATCAGTGTGTGTGAATAAAAGGTCAGTGAGTTTCTGGGCTGCTGACAGATCCTTTCTACCAGTGCTGCACTGAACTGTCTGTATTCTGAGTCATGGCGAAAGCAAAAGAATTGAACTGTATAAAACAGGAAAGGGATTAGCAGTGTTAAAACTCTAATTAGGAAGTGGAAAATGAAAAGGTCAGGTAAACAAAAGGCCTTTTCAAGATGCACAATAAGGAGGCAGCATGGTTGAGAAACCCATTACTACGCAAATGCCACAAAAAAACACTCACTTAAAATACGCCACTTAAAATACGCCAAACAGCACAGAGACAAGCCTCAAAACTTCAGGAACAAAGTCATTTGGAGTGATGAGACCAAAATTTTAATCTTTGTCCGCAACCATAAACATTACATTTGGAGTCAACAAGGCTTATGATGAAGGTACAACATTCTTAATGTGAAATAGTGTCTTCACGATACTGGAATTTCTGACTTCGATACGATACCTTCAAAAATTCCTCACCGTGAGGGAAAATTTTAATAAAAGAATATGCGTTTGAATATAAGTCTTTAAAGTAAAGTCTCATTTATTCCACACCTACAGCTTCTTAAACAAAATGGAGATGAATGTAGATTATCCACTGTTTTCTGTATTTTATCCTTTGTTTACATGAGAAGGATGTTTAAGTGTTTAGCTTTCACCAACACAGCTCACAGACAAAAGGAAAAAAACTACAAAATCAAAAGAGGCTAAAGCTAAGGCTCAGGACCTGGTGGTTTATTGACAACAGCTGGAATCCTACATTCAATGCCTAATACTCCTTTATACATTTGTGAGAACATTTTAAATACAAAATTATCAATTCAAACCAAAACATATTACATATACATCCTTTCACACCTTTTCTGTTTTTAATCTCCCAAATGAACATGTGTTGGGTTCAAATGAACGCAAATAGCGTGAGCTAATTACTCACGTTGTTTGTAAATGAGGTCAAATATGCAACAAACGAGTCAATACTTTACCTACGACAGAATAAAGAAGTTGACAGACGAATGTACAACTCACCACATTATAAGACGTCCTCACTTCCTCTGAGCTAGAGTCTTTTAAATCCCGATATGAAACCTGTCCAATCCTGGTTCAGTTCTGGATTCATTCTCTGATTATCACAGCAGCCGGGACTAGAGGATAAAGTGCTATTGTTCAGCTTTGACACTGACACGGAGCTTAGGAGATGTATTTTCGGATTAAAATAAACGTTCCCTCTCTGTCCATAACGCCAGTGAATCTTCATTATGTTTTGCAGAGGATCAACATTTAAATTTTAGTAGTTTCTAACTCATTATCAGGCAACGCTAAACATGTTGAATTTCCCGCTGCTCTCACCGTAACCAAAGTAACCTGAGGACCCCTCGTGTATACGTAACTGTCCTAGAAGTGCCGGTTCTAAAATATGTTTTACACAATGCGCTTGTAATTATTAATGTCTTGTGGGCCAGATCGCGGTCTGCCTTTTAAAGACCCCTGAGGTAGTGCACTTGTTCAAAGGCCTCTCAGACTGTCATACATTCAGAAACCAATAGTGCAAGTAAAAAAAAAAAAAAAAAACTCTTGTATTTTCAAGTAAAATTCAAAGCTCAGCTGGTATCGAAACTTTGGGAAATGAGTATCGTATCATTTGATATATTTCAGTATCAATATTTTTGACAACACTACTGTGAAACATAGAAGTGGATTGCTGACGTTTTGAGGATGTGTGAGCGACAAAGACATAGGAAAAGATGAATGCAGCATCCTATCGGGAAATACTTAAGAAGAATTTGCACTCATCAGCCCGGAAGCTGGACATGGGACATACTTGGATGTTCCAACATGACAATCCAACAATTCCAACAATCTAAAGCACGAGGCCAAGTAGACCCGTCATTGGCTACAGCAGCATAAAGTGAAAGTTCTGGACTGGCCTCAGTCTCCTGACCTCAATATAATTGAGGTCCCCTTGAGAGATCTCAAACGTGCAGTTCATGCAAGACAAGACTGCAAGAATTTACAGGAACTAGAGGCTTTTTGCCAAAAAGAATGGGCAGTTTTACCTTCTGAGCAAATAAAGAGCCTCCCCCAGAACTACCACAAAAGACTTCAAGCTGTCATTGATGTTTAAGTGTCAATACACGGTGTTAAGAACTGGGGTATGTGAACTTTTAATCAGGGTCATTTGGGTGGTTTCTGTTGTCATTATGATTTAAAAAGAGTAAACACAATTGTTTGACAATAAATGACTTCACCCAAACACTAACTATGTGTGAAAGAAAGGTTTTTAAGTTATTATTCATATTCTCTGAAAAATGGCCAAAATAAATTACAAATTCTGGGTGTGTAAACTTATAAGGACAATTGTATATGATTTTAAATGCCATGAACAAAACACTTGTGGGAATAACATTACAAATGTGACATTTCTGTCAGTACAATTCTGAATCACATTTTTACAGGTTTGTATGTTTTGACATTTGAAGAGAGCAGACTGAGCTGGGTGTTACCTGCTTGGGCTCCTCAATGATTTGAATGTAAGGACCATGAGCTGAAACAAAAGTGTACAGTGTCACCGTCATTGCTACATGGTTATACATATTCTTTTCTTCTTTTCTTTTCAACCATAAGAAACAACAAACACCACCTTCTGCACCACCAGTTGGGAGTCATCAGGACTTTGAGGACAGTAATCTTGTCCATGGAGGCCAAGCGGTTTGAAGGTCATTTTTGGAATTACTTTCTTTGAACAGAGGTGGACTGAGACACAAGACCATTAACACCTGAAGGGAGCAGTTATACTAATGCCACAGGAGTATAACAACTCCCCCACCAGCACTCACACTTCCCATACAGCCACTAATTAACTACTACAGTGAAACTAGGGTTTCTACACTTAAGCGTTCATGAACTTTTGTCCAGCTAAAGTGAACTCACTGAATCTAATCTAAGTAACCAACTAAATATTTGCTGTTTACCTGTCTCAGGTATGTAGGGTTCAGTCTTTATGTCCACAGGAGGAATGTAGTCATATTGCATTAAATTGAGCTGCAGCTGCAGAAAAGAAACAATGACAGCAATTAGAGACACAATAACATGTATGTTGATGTTGCTTCTTGTTTTTTCTGCTCTAGATATGTTTTCCCTGGAAAATGGAATCAATTGAGACTAAAACTTGACTCAAATGTGTGTATGCCAGTAGAAATAAATACATAAAGTGGGCATGTTTTTTCTTCTAAGATTAGGTTTTCCACTTTACTCTTTACAGAAGCCTGATGCAGAGTTGCTGATGGTTACTATTACAGCCTCTGATAACATTGAAGAAAAGGTTAAAGCAAAGGCATTTGGACTAGGTTTTCATGGTGAAGACATGCTGTCTCTTATACCAAGAGACTTTTTCAATTCTTATAAGATTAAGATCCAAATTAATTTAATTTTAGGTATGCATGTGTGTGTATATGTCATGTGCTTATGTAAAACTTATTATTGGCAAATTCTCCCAGTATTCATCCAGTAGAAATATGAGGTTTATCTAATTCTTACCCTACATTCAGTTAAATTAAGTGAGGTGTAAAGGTGGCTGTATAAAACTTTTTTATTATTATTATTATTATTAAATTTTATTGCATAAAAACATGTCTGCTAATACATGTACAAGACATGTAAATATAGTTGAAAATCTGCTCATAATAAAAAAATGCATTAAGCACTGTGAACCAAGATATCAAGAGGCTGAGCCCATAATCAGACACATATTTGTGACATTTCCATAGGCTGCTGTACTGATCACATCATCTGTAAAATGGATCTGAATCAGATCTTAAAACAGCCACAGTGATAACTGTCTTACTGTTTTTTGAATTTGTAAACCTTTTCAGTCACTGAAATAAAGATGATATATAGAAACAAAGCTGAATAGAAACAAAGCTGCAACTTAAGAGTGAAAAACTGAGTGGAAACTACCCCTCCTAGTTTTCCTCATCTGTACTTGGATTCTGTACAATTAAAAAGGGAGGTCTGTGTTTGCTATAAATCACATTTCATTTGATTATGACAGTGGTCTCTAACCATACTTACACTTGATCTAAAATGTTAATATACATTACTTGCATGTTTATGAGTTCATTTAATGGAAAATGCTACAAATTCAGGCTCTGTCATAGGATCACTTTATGAAAGGGAAGAGCTCAATATGTACAATGACATAAAAGTCATTTTAATGTGTCTGGATGTTTTTAAATCCAGACATTTCCACTCATGTTTAATAAGTTCTTCAAGAACAAAGTGGAACAAATATAACTTCTGCAGCACCAAACTGTTGCAAATTTATGAATTTGTTGAAGGACTTACATCGTTGTCGTAGATGTTGAGCTGAGCCTCAGTCATCCTGCAGGACACACAAAGAGACTTTTGAACTGATCCACACTCACACATCCGTGACCAAAAAGAACCGATCAAAAACAACAGTCTGACACAACAACAATCTGTGAGTTCATCGGTTAGTCTCAGTAAAAACCCCTCCCCCAATTCTTCTCGTCACGTCATCTCACTTCCTGGAAGATAGGCCAAGGAAAACCCCCAGAATTCCAGCTCTGAGAGGGCGGGGTTAGTGCTGCTGATGTAACTCTGCTGCCGCTCTCGCATGTGCAGTGTTCATGCAATATTACCACATCTAAAGACTGCCTGGGTGCAAAGCTTTAAGAAAATATTACATGAAAAAGTTATCATTGGAGAATATTGCTAAGTCTATTTGTATTTTTAAGCCCAAAATATTTTAACCTTTATTTATCTAGGAAAGTCCCACTGAGATTACAAATCTCTTTTGCAGGGGAGTCCTGGCCCCATGTATGTGTGGGGGCCTATTGTATATGTCTTTAGTGGCAGGGGAAATCGGAGCACCCAGATGAAACCTACATAGACAAAGACAGAACATGCAAACTCCACACAGAAAGTAGTGCTAACCACTTTGCCACCTTGCCAAATTGGTTTTACATTTAAATTTAGTAATTTACCTGATGCTTTTATCCAAAGCAACTTACATTAAGCTTCTAATTACCAGTGTTACAGCTGGAGCACCACTGGAGGCAAGGTGGGTTAAGTGTCTTGCCCAAGATCACAACAACTCACTGATGGAGATTCCATCAAGATGGCCGACAAGGTAGCTGTGCCTGTGTGAGCTCCTCCAATCTCTGTCTGCCTACATGAACTAATCTAAGTCTTTATGCATACTTGAACTTCACCTGGACCCTTAAACCCTGAAGTTATATTGAAAACCATTTTCTGAGATCTTGATCTGAAACTTAATTGTACAAGCTCATGTGCATTCAGTCATGGAGAAGGCATCTTCTAACAATGCAATACTGGATGCGCTACAGCAACTTAAGCTTGAGATGATCTCTCATTTTGATTCCAAATTGGACAATCTTGCAACAATCCTTTGACTCGTTAAACGTTTCTCTCAAAAGTCTTGGAGATCAAGTGGCGACCTCGAGTTCAGGGTTAGCTCAAACCAAGACAACATTGTGGACCTCGAGAAGCGTGTGGAAACACTGGAAAAGCACAACTCTTACCTGATGGAAAAGGTGGAGACTGGTTTGTTGTTAATAGTATGATTTGTCTTAAACTTTTTTTCTTTTGTGTTTTGTGGTTATGTGGATGTGTGTGTGTGTTTGGTGTAATTGTGTGTTTGAATGCTGTGTGCTCTCATACCTGTCACTCCCGAATCAATTGTTTCAACTATTTTCCTTTAAATCCCAAATGGGTAAAGGTCTTAAAGCTATTCATGTTAACATTAGAAGTCTATTTCCCAAAATTGATTTACTGAGAGCCTGGCTTGTTTATAATAACCCTAAAATAATTACATTATCTGAAACATGGCTCACTGAGAATATAGCAGACATTGACATTAAACTTGATAACTATGTTCTATATAGAACTGATAGAGGTTCCAGAGGAGGCGGTGTTGCCACTTATGTCTCTTCAAGTCTTAAATCTCAAGTAATTATTTCAAATGAGAAAACAATACACTTTGAGGGCTTGTTTGTGAAAGTTACTCTTCATGAAAATAAACAAATGATTATTGGAAATATCTATAGACCACCTTCAGCTCCTAAGTTAGATTCTGTAAAAATATATATCTACTCTCTCTTCATTAGGAAGCTCTAAAGAAATGATCTTGATGGGGACTTTAATATAAATTGGAATGAGCCTTCTTCTCTCACTGAACGTAATATGTTCAATGGTGTTAATCTGACTCAACTCATCAAAGATCCTACTAGAGTCAATCAGAATACTAAAACTCTACTGGACTGGATTCTAGTTACCCATTCTAATAGAATAATTAAATCTGGAGTGCTTTCAGATTGTTTTAGTGATCACTCTATTATTTACTGTATTTGGAAAATTTCTATATAAACACGCACCCTGGACTACTATAAAGGTAAAAGGCAATCATTTACCCTGGGTGAATGGGGAGCTCATTAGTCTCTATAAACACAGAGATAGGGCCTGGGACAGGTGCAGACAGACAAAGCTTTCTGATGATTGGGATAAATACAAACGGTTAAGGAACTATTGCACTACACAAACAAGAAACGCAAAGGCTAATTATTACAGGAATAGTTTATCAAATGATTTCAATAATCCCCCCAAAATTTGGAAACAAATGGACACATTACTAGGTAAATCAGAAAGACCCACTATAAATATGAATATCAATAACGATCTTACCAATGACACTGTTGTGATTTCTAATGGCTTTAGTTTGCATTTCTCCCAAACACCTCAGGTTCAGCTCCCGTATTACACCCTGACTTATTCTCAAATGTTCAGCCTTCCAATAACATGTTCTTCTTTAAACCAGTCAGCTCGGCGAAGTTCAGCAGGTCATTAATAAGCTCTCCTCCAGTAGTGGTCCTGGACCTGATGGCATTGAGGGTTTATTAAAATGGTTTCACATGTTCTATCATTTCCACTGGAAGAACTTTTAATATGTCTTTAGTTACATGTGAAGTGCCTCAGAAATGGAAATGCACAAAAGTAATTCCTCTACACAAGGGAGGTGACACTCAAAATTTGAACAACTATCGACCAATATCAATAATTAATTGTGTTGTGAAATGCTTTGAGAAAATTATTTTTAATCAACTGTCCGATTATCTTTCATGCTATAATCTCTTATCTCAATGCCAGTCAGGATTCAGAAAATACTTCTCAACCTCAACAGCACTTTTGAAATTTACCAATGATATTTCCACCATCGTTGTCAATGTGTGTCCTATAGAGGCAGTCAGTCAAACTTTACAATCATAGACAGAGGCATTCCTCAAGGTTCCTCTTTAGGACCATTATTATTTTCAATTTTCATTAACGATCTCTCACTTTGCTGCTCTGACTGTAATATTCATCTATACGCAGATGACACTTTAATCTACTGCTCTAAACGCGACATCTCTGACATCAATAATTCCCTTCAACATGATTTTAACTCCGCAGCGGTGGTTACTGTTCAACAAACTAATCATCAACAAAACTAAATCATACTCCATGCTGCTTCAGAGAAAATTTAAATCAGTTTCTAGCACTAACCTAAACCTGAGCTTCTTAAATAAGTCCCTACTTGAGTCTGTTGAGACATTTAAATACCTCGGAGTCTGGATTGACTCTGATCTTTCATTTAAAACACGTGCATTCAATCACAAATAAACTCAATTACAGGTTAAAAATCTTATACCAGTCAATTAGTTGTTTTAATTTTCATGTTAGGAAGAGAATAGTTTCTCAGTTGTTACTTCCCATCTTAGATTATGCAGAGATTGTATATCAAAACTCTACAGCCTCCTGCCTTCACTCACTTGATGTTGTCTACAACAGTTTATGCCGCTTCATTCTCCGTTGTCCTTATAGAACACATCACTGTGAAATGTATGCACAGCTGTCCTGGCTCAAACTTTCAGCCCAAGACAATATCACTGGCTCCAATTAATTTTTAAAAGTATTAATTTTTGTTACCCCATGTATCTTAAACAGTATCTTGTACCTTTTAGCTCTTCATATAATTTACGCCACACAGAATATCCTTTTTTACAGTGCCTAGAGTCAAAAAAGAACTTGGGAAATTTGCTTTTCAATTTAAGGCCCCCAATGATTGGAATAGATTTCCTGTCTCTATCCGATCCATAACTTCTTTTCAGATATACCGAATTGCTCTTCTATCTCATTTGCAAAATGTTTGTCTTTGCTTTTGATTATTTGTATTGTTTGTAAAATAATGTTTATTATATTTACTCTTATTTTTGTAACTGAATTTTGATTATGAGAGCCTGTGAGTTTAGTGTTGTGTGTGATGATAGTGTGGCATTTGTGTAAGTTAATTTTATTTGAAATGTTAATTTTTATGTTGTATACTGTATATTGTATAATGGCACTGCTGTCTGCCGTTACCTGTTCAAACAGAGGACCCCCTCGAAAACAAGATGATTCATCTCAAGGGATTATCCTCACGAAAATGTAAATAAATAAATAAACTGTGGGGTGGTCGGGAATCAATCCACCAACCTTCCGGTATAGGGAATCCACTGAGCCGCTGTCTCCTATATTTCCCATGTACAATGGAAAATTGTAAATGGTTTTATACAGAACAACACATTAATTTACTTTGACTAGTTCTAAATTAAAAAACAGTTACAATATAATAATGATATGATTCAATAAAAAACTGTGACCTGCGGCTGAGTAGCAGAGAGAACAACCAGATTAAAGCTATGTTTTTTTCAAACTCAAATTGACTACATAAGAAGTAATAGTCTTTAAATGGATAACTCAAGTAAGAAAAAGAAAGTATAAGTGACAATATGACACAAGTACATATTTTGACATGTTTGGTGTTTATCAGGTGTAATTTTAGACCATAGCCTACCTACCAAGCTACCATTACACAAAATATAGGCTAATTATAACAAATATATATATTTTACGTTATTTCTATTAATTTTGGCAGTTGCGACATGACAGCTCAGTTTGTAGGCTATATTTAATGATAGAAACCTGGCAGTCAATTTCTTAAAGCCATCTGATGTGTCTCTTTTATTTTTTCTCTACTGTGAAAGGTTATTAGGCTAATAACCTATCCCCAGCGATGGAATCAATATTGCACAAGAGATGAGGTGTGGCAACTGCAGGTGGGCACAGACCAGAGGTCGCACTAGATTTTCTCACTCTCCGTCATTTTGAGGTACAGTGTCATAAAATTTTTTCATTTTTAATTTTCATACTTTAATAATTCTTATAATGCCGTCCATCCATCCATCTTCTACAGTTTATCCGGGGCCAGGTCGCGGGGCAGCAGTCTAAGTAGAGATGCCCAGGCTTCCCGCTCCCCAGACACTTCCTCCAGCTCTTCCGGGGGGATACCGAGGCGTTCCCAGGCCAGCCGAGAGACATAGTCCCTCCAGCATGTCCTAGGTCTTCCCCGGGTTCTCCTCCTGGTGGGACACTCCGGGAACACCTCCCTAGGGAGGCGTCCAGGAGGTATCCGAAACAGATGCCCGAGCCATCTCAGCTGGCTCCTCTCAATGTGGAGGAGCAGCGGCTCTACTATGAGCTCCTCTCGAGTGACCGAGCTTCTCACCCTATCTCTAAGGGAGCGCCCGCCACTCTGCGGAGAAAGCTCATTTCGGCCGCCTGTATCCGGGATCTTGTTTTTTTCGGTCATGACCCAAAGCTCATGATCATAGGTGAGAGTAGGAACGTGAATTGACCGGTAAATCGAGAGCTTTGCCTTACAGCTCAGCTCCTTCTTCACCATGACAGACCGGTACATCGACCGAATCACTGCAGAAGCTGCACCGATCCCTCTGTCAATTTCACGCTCCCTCCTTCACTCACTCGTGAACAAGACCCCTAGATACTTGAACTCCTCCACTTGAGGCAGGAGCTCTCCACCAACCTGAAGAGGATAAGCCACCCTTTCTGATTGAGAACCATGGTCTCGGACTTGGAGGTGCTGATCCTCATCCCAGCCGCTTCACACTCGGCTGCAAACCGTCCCAGTGCACACTGAAGGTCCTGGCTTGATGGAGCCAACAGGACAACATCATCTGCAAAAGCAGAGACGGCCCCTGGCCGTGCCAAGAAATCCTGTCCATAAAGATAATGAAGACAAAGGGCAGCCCTGCCAGAGTCCAACATGCACTGGGAACAGGTCTGACTTACTGCTGGCAGGTCTGACTTACTGCTGGCAAGCAGTAAGTCAGACTTGGATGAGCGCTTGGTGCTCTCATCCACCCCGTGCCTTGCCATCGAGGAGCTTCCCAAATACCTCAGTGACTTCGGCCTGGGTGATGGACGAGTCCACCTCCAAGCCCTCTGCCTCTGCTTCCTCAGTGGAAGACGTGTCGGTGGGTCAAAGTATTCCTTCCACTGTCCAACAATATCCCCAGTTGAAGTCAGCAGATTCCCACCTCCACTGTAAACAGTGTTGGCAGGGCACTGCTTCCCCTCCTGAGGCGCTGGACGGTTTGCCAGAATTTCTTCGAGGCCGACCGATAGTTATTTTCCATGGCCTCACCGAACTCCTCCCAGACCCGAGTTTTAGCCTCCATGACCACCCGGGCTGCAGTCTGCTTGGCCTGCCGATACCTATCAGCTGTCTCAGGAGTCCCACAAGCCAACCAGGCTCGATAGGTCTCCTTCTTCAGCTTGACGGCATCCCTTACTTCTGGTGTCCACCACTGGGTTTGGGGTTGCCGCCACGACAGGCACCACTTTACAGCCACAGTTTCGAGTGGCTGCGTCGACAATGGAGGTGGAGAACATGGTCCACTCGGACTCAATGTCTTCAACCTCCTCGGGATCTGGTTAAAGATCTTTCTGACAGATACTTATAATGGCTTTTGTTTTATTCACATTTTAAGAAATTTCAAGACGAGCATGGAGGACAGATTATTCATTTTATTTAAGTACAATAGATTACGTTACACAAAAAGTGAAAGGATACTTTGTGATTTAACTCTAGAGCACTAGGTATATTACATTATGATTCTGACAAAAATGAACTTAATTAAATCGCTGTTGTTGTGCCCCTGACAAGTCTGTTACTTTTGTTAGCTTTTCTATAGATGTCGCAGAACATTTCAACTCCTTCCCTCCTCAGTCACGTAAACTGCTGTTCCCACTGAACAATATACACTCTTCTTCTCCTCCTTTTGCTGCTTTATTGTCCTGTAACAGCTGTCAGTGACTGCTTACTGGTTGTCCTCTTTCATGCTTCACTGCATCAAGTCCTCTTTTTTTACATTTATTAACAAAATCAGAACTATTTGGCGGTTTGAAAAACTACTCGCACTCAGCTGCCGTGACCTTTTGCAACTGAATGCAACGTGACAAAGATGACACAATTCCAGTTAATTGCTAACTGATATGTACTTTTGCTACCAACTGGTCAGAAGTAGGAATTACAATAGATCACCCTCCGTCTGAATGCCATCCGTGCATTCAGATTTTTCCGTTCCTGCTGTAAAAATATTTAGTTAATGATACCTATTTCACAGACATATCTATACATTATCTATACATAGTTGTGTTGTCAAAAATATCGATATTTCGATAAATATTGATACTGAAATATCTGAAATGATACGATACTCATTTCCCGAAGTTCCAATACCAGCTGAGCTTTGAATTTTACTTGAAAATACAACAGTTTTTTTTTTTACTTGCACTATTTGTTTCTGAATGTATGACAGTCTGAGAGGCCTTTGAACAAGTGCACTACCTCAGGGGTCTTTAAAAGGCAGACCACAATCTGGCCGCAAGACATTATTAATAATTACAAGCGCATAGCGCATAGTGTAAAACATATTTTATAACCGGCACTTCTAGGACAGTTACGTATACGAGGGTCCTCAGGTTACTTTGGTTACGGTGAGAGCAGCGGAAATTCAACATGTTTAGCGTTGCCTGATAATGAGTTAGAAACTACTAAAATTTAAATGTTGATCCTCTGCAAAACATAATGAAGATTCACAGGCGTTATGGACGGAGAGGGAACGCGTTTATTTTAATCCGAAAATACATCTCCTAAGCTCCGTGTCAGTGTCAAAGCTGAACAATAGCACTTTATCCTCTAGTCCCGGCTGCTGTGATAATCAGAGAATGAATCCAGAACTGAACCAGGATTGGACAGGTTTCATATCGGGATTTAAAAGACTCTAGCTCAGAGGGAAGTGAAGACGTCTTATAATGTGGTGAGTTGTACATTCGTCTGTCAACTTCTTTATTCTGTCGTAGGTAAAGTATTGACTCGTTTGTTGCATATTTGACCTCATTTACAAACAACGTGAGTAATTAGCTCACGCTGTTTGCGTTCATTTGAACCCAACACATGTTCATTTGGGAGATTAAAAACAGAAAAGGTGTGAAAGGATGTATATGTAATATGTTTTGGTTTGAATTGATGATTTTGTATTTAAAATGTTCTCACAAATGTATAAAGGAGTATTAGGCATTGAATGTAGGATTCCAGTTGTTGTCAATAAACCACCAGGTCCTGAGCCTTAGCTTTAGCCTCTTTTGATTTTGTAGTTTTTTTTTTAAAATACAGAAAACAGTGGATTATCAACATTCATCTCCATATTGTTTAAGCTGCTGTAGGTGTGGAATAAATGAGACTTTACTTATATATATATAAAGATTTATATTCAAACGCATATTCTTTAAAAATTCTATTAAAATTTTCTGCACCTCACGGTGAGGAAAGTTAACTAAGCGGACCTTGGCTGATTTTAATTTATTTTAATTTAATATACCTCATTGTCATTTCATCTATCTAGACATGTTATATTTATAGCATGTCTAGATCTAGATGTGTATATTTACTTTAAATTAAAAAAAAAATTATATTGTGACAGTTGTTTTCCCTTCGGTAAAATGGTATTGAATATTGATATTTTTGAAGGTATCATATCGAAGTTAGAAATTCCAGTATTGTGACAACACTAGTACATAGCCTACACACTTGCTATGTGGGTATGGTTGACTCCACATGTGTGCTGTACACTAGTGATGCGCAGTTCCCTATAGCCTATATAAATATTTGGGACTATATATTTTCTTATTTTATTAGGTTCATTGATAAGGTTACAACTTGCATTGATGTTCCCTAACCTTTGGCCTCAAGTCAGGAAAGCACCAAGCAGCTCCCACTTCCAGCCATAACAACAAAACAAACAGAGAAATAAAAGTGAAGATGGGAGACAAGGTGCGGTAGAAATTAAGGTCGGGGATTTACCTTATTAAAAAAGGTCAAGCTGCTAAATCTTCCAATATTTGGAACCTTTTGTCACAAAGAGTTGGCTCATTATCCAATCTTGTTATTGATATGATCACGCTGATTTCTATGATTTTTAAGCGTATGTTGTTGCCAGTTTAAAGGGAGATCTAATCTAATGGCTGTTTCCAAGCACTTTTGGGTTGAAATAAAGCCTGTTTTCATTTACAATGCATTGTAAGATATGTCTATTTAATGGCCGCAGGTGTGGTGCGGGCAGGTTGTAAATATAGATACAGTGGTGCTGGGCGAGCTGGGCCAAATAATTTCATAAAATTATTTCCACAGAACAACAAGATGAGTTAAAGAACTGTAATGTTGAGTCGTAAAGGGCAGAGGAGTGATATTACTGTTTTAGTCACTGGCGTAGGCAGGAATCACAATGTAGGTGGGCCCAGAGAAAATCGAGTGGGCCTAGCCTAAAATGCATCAATACTCAAAGCACTCAAAGCTCTTTACATACATTAAACTATTTACCAGTGTTACAGAACTTCACTGGGAGCAATGTAGGTTAAGTGTCTTGCTCAAAGACACAACGACAGTATGCGGGGAGATGTTATGATGTTTCAAGCGGGGATCAAACCGCCCACCCACGGTCGAAGGGCGGCCGCTACACCCACTGAGCTACTGCCGACGAACGCAACTACACCTGCTTGAATACACCACCGCTTAATCAGCGCACATAAGCTGTGTTAAGAACATAACGGTAAGAACAGCATTAGCACGCACCACACACACGCGCATCTGACAGACGCATCTCGACACTATCATCAAATCAGCACGACGGTAGTGGTTACAATAGTGGACAGTGTGTAAAAACTATAATGCTTGTCATATTAGTTTGGCTCAGTGGACACAATGTGGATCTGTTAACACATCCAACTCTGATGAATGTGTTAAAATATCCATCCGTAAGTTATCCTCCAGCTACTATAGTAAATTATGATTTGTTCATTTTCATGATTGCACATTTACCCCTATTAATTAGCCTAATGTATGGCTATTTGTTCCTGTACACTGGCGTGGAGGAGAAGTAGACGCGTTTGATGGTGCGCTGGTGATGGAGAAATTGCTGAATAAAAGTTAACACAGGGCTGAGCTCCTTACTCGAGATTGATGGCTCCTGAACATTTCAATGATCTTTATCTTGCAATTGTCCTTTTTGACACAAACTTTAGTAAGTTGCTCTGTTTCATTTTTGTTTAACATGCTACGGTGTCCCAGCTGTGTATTGTGCTGTTGTAGGGGGCTGTTTGCGATCTGACTTTGATGTGGTTTGGAGACATTTCGTCATCATTATGGCAAACAAGAATAAAGAATACAATTTATTTTTATAGGTCAAGTATTGTGATAATTGCAACATAATTCACTCATTAGGCCAGGGTCTTCAATTAAAATCAGCCAGTAACTTAGTTAACTTTCCTCAAGTGAGGGGTCCGGAAAAGTTGCATTAAAGGATATGTGTTTGATTATAATTCTTTAAAGTAAAGTCTCATTTATTCCACACCTACAGCTTCTTAAACTAAATGGAGATGAATGTAGATTATCCACTTTTTCTGTATTTTATCCTTTGTTTAAATGAGAAGGATGTTTAAGTGTTTAGCTTTCACCAACACAGCTCACAGACGAAAGGAAAAAATACAAAATCAAAAGAGGCTAAAGCTGAGGCTCAAGACCTGGTGGTTTATTGACAACAGTCTGGAATCCTGCAGATAATGCCCAAAACTCCTTCATACATTTGTGAGAACATTTATAATACAAAATCATCAAATCAGGCCAAAACATATTTGTTAAATAAATATGACAAAAATGCAGTCATAATTAATCTCTTTCTATTGTCATTCCTTTGAAAACAACAGGAACAAGGAAACATGCACTGAGCATTTCTTTAGCATTAGCTGTTGCTAATAATTAACTGTTACTGTTTAATTTGCAGGTTCATCTTAAAACAAAATTTAGAATATAAAAATTTATTTCCAGTGTTTTTCCCGTTTTTAATTAAAAGGCTTTTGATTATTTCTGTTACAGCATTTAGGATTCACACAGAAACTGACACAACTTAAGGCAGACTTAACCTTTGTCACTCAGCTCCAAACCCTCCTTTCACACCTTTTCTGTTTTTAATCACCCAAATGAACATGTGTTGAGTTCAAATGAACATGTGTTGGGTTCAAATGAACATGTGTTGGGTTCAAATGAACGCGAATAGCGTGAGCTAATTACTCACGTTGTTTGTAAATGAGGTCAAATATGCGACAAACAAGTCAACACTAAACGAGAGAATAAAACAGTTGACAGACGAATGTACAACTCACCACATTATTAGACGTCCTCACTTCCCTCTGAGTCTTTTTAATCCCGACATGAAAATTGTCCAGTCCTGGTTCAGATCTGGCCAAGGCCCGTGGCTACGCAGCTGGTTTTAGTAGATTGCTTAAAATGTCTATAGTTGGTCATTGTGATAATCCACTAAATTAACACCTGTTCTCCACCTGCTGCTTCTTTAGCGCCTGTCCTAAAGAGAGTGAAGAGGTCACCAGGCAGGTCTTTGGAAAATGACCAATCACAGGAGGGCCAGTGCCTCTGGTGGGTCCAGCCCCAATCTGCCAAACGTTTCTCCATGTGCGAGCAGGTCTGTCTGTCCTCGCGAGCAGAATTCCACCTCAAGGGCGACGCAGAGCAGGTGAGAGAGTGCATGAGCAATGAGCAATTTACGCATGTGAATTGCTCATGGTCATATTTTTGCGCCTCTGGAGTTTTGTCATTATTTTGATGCCATAAAAGGGAGGGTTTGTTAGAGTGAGGAGCGACTTGGGAGGAGGGGCTAACAGTTTCATCTTTTCTTTACCATAAATGGCAGCTTGTTTTTAGCTGGAACTGTTATAAAGCCTTGCCTTATACTCTCCGAGTATGATTTTGAGTTTTTACATCACTAAGTTTAACATAGAAGTCAGCTTTCCAATTCAGACGGTATACCTGTGTATAGGGTGTGACGATAACCGCATCACCGCAATACCGCAATAATGAGATGCCTCCTGCAGTGTGAGGTCATCACCGCAAATGATTATTATTATTATTTTTTTTTTTTTTTTTTTTTTTTTTTTAATCAGAAAGTTACAGGACTGCATATGGTGTGTGATCTGAACTATATACACATTCATCTTTGATAATAATTTACTTTTTCCGCAAATCCTTTGTTCAAGGGCTTCTGGGGAAAAGCCCGCATCCTGCGCAAGAGAGGACAGTCCATTAAACATATGGGGATTTTTCTTTGTGTGTGTGTCTGATATTTAATTAAGCCATGTTTCAGGCTACTTGTAATGTTTACAGATAATGTTAAATTAAATACACACAAACACGGGCATAAAAGACAATAGCCTAACCTAAACAGTTGGAGTTAGTTAGATCACTTCATATGTTATAGGAAATTACCGTTGACAGCGCTAGCAATGAGTGCCGCCTCGGCTGGAGGGAGAAGGAGAAAGTGCGCCATCTTCTCCAAAAAAATAATAAAAAAATAAAATCTTGCGGACCTGCTAGGGTGACCAGATGAGACTGGCTGAAATTCGGGGTGGGCGGGGGTAGTGATGTGAATCATGTGATTGAAGTATTTTTCCGTGCCCGCAAACAATGAGTTACTCCTTTACGCGCCGTGCACCACTGTCCTTCGCGCTGCAGCAATTTGCGCTCTTTTCATCAATACTTAAAACAAAAAGGGGACAAAAGGGTTGTATTGTCTTTGTTTATGTAGATTAATTAGATTAATGAATAGAAACAATAAAACTTTAAATTCACACAGCCTACCTAGGTTGTGGAGGCCCGACGTCAGCATATTTGACGGAGTTTTTTTTTTTTTTTTTTTTAACTTAAAATGCTGCAGCTAATGAGCAGCCGGCGGGGGATGGTTGCTGAATGGCTCAACCTCCGCAGGTTAACCGCCAAATCGCAATTCTTTTTGCTTTATCACCGCGGTAAGAAAAAATCCCATACAGCCCTACCTGTGTATCATCTCCAATAAATGGCTTCAACCAGCCTTTTCAGGGATTGCACCCGCTGCTTGTCGAGAAGTGTAAAAATG
The DNA here is from genome assembly GCA_024349245.1 of Neodontobutis hainanensis. NCBI lineage: Eukaryota > Metazoa > Chordata > Actinopteri > Gobiiformes > Odontobutidae > Neodontobutis > Neodontobutis hainanensis. The sequence goes on from JALDNG010000260.1 coordinate 491,784, forward strand.
AATCTCCTAAAGTCTCCAATAACACCACCAGCCAGTTGGATTTTTTTTTTTAATGCCACAGTGAGGGCCGGACAGGGGCAGGTTGAGGGCTAGATGCGGGCCATGAATTGCACAGGTCTGTGTAAAGTAACGCCTGACTGGATCAACACTGACATACTTGTTTTTGACTTTCAGACTAGGGATTTTACCAAAGAGCTTGTGTCTCCTGGTGTTCCCCTTTGCTGTTGTCAGAACATTTCAAAAGGCTGTTTTCTGTCAAAGAAAAATAACTCAATAACAAACTCAATAGAAATTGAGTCATATTTTCTTGTTTAGTGTGATGTGTATCTAGAGACAGTCACAGAAACTTAATTGTCACTGCCAAAAGTCCTCCTGTGCCTCTGCTTTGCTGCTTTACATAATCACTACTTTAAAACCTCGGCTCCCGCAGTTCTAATTTGGATCCAAACTACTAAAAAAGACACTGAGGACCAATATTAAAAGATCGAACTTTAGTCAAATGAGGTACTGTTTCTAGTTGCTAGAATGGTTCAGCACAGTTCACTCTTTTCCTGGGTTGAGTTTGGCAAAAGCAATGCGTTGAGAAAAAAAGTGTGCTAATCAAATGTCTGTAAATGTAAGGGTTTTGGATGTCTTCAAGTCTGTTTGCTGTTCCAAACTGTTTATTAAACCATGAATAAAATGTACTTCAGAGCCCCAACCATAACAGGGATGTGATGAGGACAACCTATTCTTCCTTCTCCTCAGGGATTTCTGAAGAAACCAATTTTAGATTGCTCATATCTAGATGTGTGTGTGGAGTCAGATCCAAATGAGTACAGGGAACTTCCACTGCTGATTGTTCATACACAACCTTGCACTGCTGAGCTGAGAAGCCTAACTGTTCCAGAACTGTTTGATTCAGAGCAGGCACAATCAGGTGACTGACTGAGCAAATAGAAAGCAGCCATCCTAAATAAAATGTTGTTATGGCTGTGGTGACATTACCAACTTCTCCTGTGGCATTAAATTGAATTGACAACAATAACACATCATACACAAAGGGAGCAGTAGACAACAGGCATTAAAGAGCTACATCTGTATAAAGCAGACTATGGCTGTTGCCAGTCAAGTGCATCCGTGCTCATAGCTATTTATATTGTAACTTGTCCTTAGAGTTGCCTTTAAACGTTATTTCTGTTTACGCTTTGCTGATGCTAATAGTTTGAAAAGATTTCAGCCAAAAGTTTGAGACCATCTCTGTTGTCTCTCTTCTTAAGGCAAGACTTTTACACAAGTCGCAGTCTCCACAAGCCCACTTTCGGAATGTGGTTCTGGTTTCCAGCTTAAACTCCTGTAAAAAGCTGCTTTCTGTGTGGACTCACTGGTAGAGCACGTGAGCGGGTCTGAACTGATTTGTAGCCTGTTTCATCTTTAAAACTAAGTCAGCGAGTGAGTGATGAATCTTACCTGAGCCAGTGTGGTCCGCGCTGTGCCGTTGTGTGTCTGTCTATGGGCTGCGTGTGCATAGATTCACATAGGCAGAATATCCGCTACCCTCCAAAGTAAAGTGTTACGTTACTGTTAAGGTTTCAAACATATTTTACTTTGGATACGTTTACTTGACGATCAGCGTAACACTCACCTCACTGTTCCAGGTGCATAGGATTTGAAACCATCACAGTCTATAGTAGACTGTCCGTAACATCACTCATATCACGGACAGAGTCAAACCTACATTTTCTAAATTCCTAACGCATTTAAATGGTTGCTCTTTCGATTCTACTTTGAAGGCAGAGCTTCCGCTGTTCGTCGAAGTGGAAAACCCCGGAACCGAGGCAGGAGCCGAGGGAATTCCAGGCCACGTAGCTCAGGAGCGCTTTGATTGGTCCATTGCACCCACGTGACGGAAACGTCTGCAAACGTTTGGAGTGCAACGTGAATCCACCACGCAACGTGAAAACACAGATAACATATACACTGATACACATTATGTGACTCTTCGACTGTTTTTATTTGACCATTTACACATTTCTGCAAAATTTGTAATTTGGGTCAAATGAATCAAAGTATTTGCCTACAACTTTACATGAAATGCGTCGTGTTTTTCCGGGATAATTCCCTGATAATTGACCCTTGACATAATTCTTATTGGACTTTTGGTGCGACACTGACATCTACTGGTCAGTGTAGTGTGATTGCAGACGAAAGCAGACGGCTGCAGCAGTAGGCAGGAAAAATGGCTGCATTTCAGTCAGACAGTTCATGAACGACACCATCGTGGTTTGGCTCAGTTGTCAGATCACGCAGCCTCTCGTTTAAGGAACAGATCTCGCGTGTGTTGAGTGTATTTGCTCTTTTAAAACCCAATCAATAAAATTAGTTTATGAAAACAGTTCCAAACCAGTATCCAACACACCACTGACTGAATCTATTTACAACACAGCTGAGATTAGACTAATTTAATTATTGAGTCGGTTTTGAAACCATTAGTTTGAAATAAGTATGAATACATCTCATTAAGTAAAAATTTTTATAGGCTAATGTGTTCTCCATATTTGATAAAAGCCTGAACAGTTTCCACCGGTTTGTAGTTGGTTATTTGTCTAGAAAGATGTGTTTGTTGTCCCCAGAGTTGTCACGTAGTAAAAACTTAGCTCTAGAGACCGGAGCCATCTTTTGTACCAGGCTGTAAACAGCATAGACATACATAAGAAAGGCTAGATGTCTCACGGCGCAGTCTCCGACGGCATCACCGGCGGCCATCTTGAAACAGGCAAGCTTCCTATCGGACTCCATGGTACCTGATGTAAGGTGAGTGATCTGCACGAACATAAATACTTTTATCTCGCTGAAATCCGGACGGATTTACAAAATGTTTTATTTCTTACAAACGTTAATAATGTGGCTATAATTCTGGATGCGTGAACATGTTGAAATTGCAGCTTTTCTTTTCGAAAGACGACTTAATCGTGCAGCATAGTTGTGTATCACGGCTAACGTTACCTGTGCAAGTTATCAAGGCTGAGACCACCATCGAGCTGTTCAGTTATAGTTTTACTGACACCAATAACGATTTTATGACAACTATTTTTTATCTATATTACAGTCATTGTGAATGTGGTTGTAGTTATTAGCTGGCTTTGAGTGAGACCTAACGTTAGTAGTTACAGGTTAGCTGCTACCCAGCAATTTTACATCAGTGGGAGAGGCAGAATTGCTCTTTCTTTTCAATATAACTTAAGTTGCACATGATTTTCCAATCGGTTTGGTTTGTTAAAAACATCTTATTATTTTTATTTTTGTAAAATGTGTTTTCTGAAGACATGCACATTAACCTAACCCTAAGACATACACAGTACCTGGAAGTGTCACAAACCATTTTGAGTATATAGAAAAATGCCTGTATTTGTATCTGTTTGTCGAATTTATCACCACTGATACAGTCTGAACTGTATGATAATGTCATGCAATGTGTTCTCCATAATTTGATACGGAAAGATCATTCAGGGGTGGCTAGTTCTAGTGTTTTGTTTTTTTAAGCATAAAACATTTTTAAAGCATGTAGTGAATATCTGTGTACTATACTCCATATATCTTTTTTTGTTTTAAGGTGGCTGGAATAACAACCCTAATGCCAGTTCAAGTACATCTTCAGGAAGCTGATGGCCCGGTGTGGGGTTGTTAAACCATGCAGAGGCAATGTGACAGCACAGGATGACACAAAGTCCCTCCCAGCTGTCATTGTCACCTCTACAAGCCTGTCCTCTGCAACAAATAAATAAATAGACTTTTGTGTAATTATTCCATATTTTGTGTAGTAATTCTATATCAGAACCCTGATATACAATCCAAATAGTCTACAAGAAACTTCAGAGTGTTACCAAGAGGTTACCACACAGTAAGCCTTTATTATGTAGCCTATGTCTATGTTTTGGGTAACCAAAAGTCCTATGGGGAGTTTCGATAGGGCATTTTACAAAACGCATGAGCATACCTTGGCAAATCAATGGTCTAAAGTACTCATATTTCATTCTATATTGATCTGCTTTTGTACACAGCTTTACAAGACCTGGTGCTTGGGCTCAGTTGTGTTTCTAAAGTCATATCAAGAGACCTAGAAGCTGAAATGTGGTCAGTTGAGATGCTTGTTATCCAACAGAAAGAAAAACAATATTCTAGCCTCTATAACTCTGTGCAAGTACTTCACATAATTATTCTGATTGTTTCCTAAGAAACTACAGGGTCTCAGTTTTCTAAAGAGGTCAGGCATTTGATGGTAGGCAAAAATAGCTGGGAACAGTGATCTCTGAAGTAGGCGCAGTGCAATGTCAAGGGAAAAGCCTAGTAAATGGCCCAATCCTCAAGAAGTTAAAATAAACATAATAATTCAAATTATTTTATTATAATATTAACATTATAAAAGTGTGTGTGTGTATATATATATATATATATATATATATATATATATATATATATATATATATATATATATATTCATTCCTTACGTGTGTATATTCATTGCATCTCTATGTTCTGTTCAATGTTATTTTCATATGGAAGTCCATGGTTATAATTATTCATAAGTATGCAGTGTCATAAGTATATCTCTGACGTTTATAACAAACTAGACTGTTTAAAAATCGGTAGAAAATTTAGCAAGTTATGGTTATTTAAAAGTACATGCACCATTAAAACACAATGTTACGAGTGAGCAAGCTGCCTGTGACAAGATGGCCGCCAGGTGCGGACGTCGACCTCCATTGGCCAACAGCGCGGACATCTAGCCTTTCTTATGTATGTCTATGGTAGACACTACTTGGCGTATATCTTCTTCGTTGTTAAGTATGTGTGCTCGGCAAGACCGTTTTGTGTTTGAGCGCCCCCAAGTTGTGTTTTACTGTAACTTCAGAAGCTCCAGACACGCGTCAAACCAAAAAACTTCAGTTTTTAAAACTGGCAGCTTTTATGCGTGGCGTTTTCACCGGTGTGAACACTCACATTGGCGCCCTTTGTTTAGTCACAAGGCGTTAAGCGTCGCGAATATCGCGCAAAATTCATCCGGTGTGAACAGGCCTTAAGTTCAAAACTATGCTCTTGGCTTACAAGACCGCCGCTGGTTCTGCACCCTCATATCTTCACTCACTGATACAGACCTATGCCAGATTCTTGTGCTCTGCAAATGAACAACGTCTGATGGTACCATCCCAAAAAGGAAAATGGATCTGTTCCACATTGATGGAATGATCTACCTGCTGCAACAAAATCAGCAGATTCTGTAGCCATCTTTAAAAAACGCCTGAAAACACATCTCTTCCGTCAACACCTGACTGACAAACACTAAATTCTACTTTCATTCTATCTTTTCCTTCCTTCCTTTTTATCAAATAAACTAAAATAAAATCAAGATTTCTCTTTTCTTCTTGGCTTTGTATACTGTGCTGGGTTCTAACATACTGTACTGTACTGTACTGTACTGTATTGCATTGAATTAGAATAAATTAGACTGTATTAAACCCTGACAAAATACTTTGTAATGGTCCTCACCAAAGAACCAGTAAACATTGCTTGCTTTTTTTGTTCAACCCAGGTTTGAGCACATCTTAACAAAATGTGTAACTAAGAAAGCAGCGGCGACTGTCAGGTGAAACATCTGTGGTATGAAAGACAGGATCAGAAGGCCATCTTGTGTTTTGTTTTTGCTAGTAACAGAAAAGCACTGGTAAAACTGAAAAACAGAGGTAAAGCTGAGGCGGCCTCACTCCCATTCCTCAAACGCACATCGCATTTAACAGATAAATACAGATACATACGATCTTATAAGAAGAGGCTGGCTTTATACGGTTTTCAGAACAATGTGGACAGATCAACTCTATACAACAGCCTACCACGGTAGCAATATTTTACAAGTATCTTCCCCATATATTCTCTTCTATTAACAACAAAAATTAAACATGTATATAATTATCTTAAAAAAATTAAGTCTGACAAACAAACCTACATGGGTCACTCCCAGGTTTTACAAAATGTATGATCTATATACTGAATGAGCACTATCCCCTTGTGGCATGTCTGTGTGCACACATCAGAAGTGTGTCCCTTTGTAAATCCTCTATCTAAGCCCAAGGCCATAAAGACAACAGGTAAAAACGTTCCGCACTAAGAATATGTTGAAAATCTATAGTCTATAGACTTTTCTCACAAACTAATTCTTTTAATTCCAATTTTATATCACTCATTTGAATTGGCAACAAAATGTATACAAATATACATTTCTGACTAATATTTCTAACTTTAAAAGAAACCCAAAGATAGGTTTGTTCATACACCTTTGACAAGACGTGGTATTAAGACATGTGTGGTTTATACATTACAATAAGGCTTTGAGCAGCAGTATCTAAGTAAAAGCTGATAACCATTTTGTCATTGTTAGTTTTTTTTTTTTGAAAAAAACAGAGAGAAGCCAGTAGTCACAGGAGCTGGAGAAGTGGCAGAGGTCAAACTGGTCAACTGGTTCTTTTAAGTGAAGATAAAGCCAGCCTCGCTTGTAAACCTGGAAGACTTTCTCGATTGCACTGACGTACACCACTGTCCGCAGGTCCAAACCCAGGTTGTACTTGTTGGCTGTTCGCATGATTTGCTGCAACATGACACAAGAAGGTCAACAAAAAAAACAAGAGATACATCTTTAATAGTCAGAATAGACCCTAAATTGACACAATAAAGGCATGTGATGCAATTAAAAAGAAAAAATAATAATAATAATAAAGATTTTTTTTTGCATTTATGCCAGTATTTTGACAGGAAACAGGGTGTGAGGAGAATGACAGTGGGCAAATGACCCGAGCAAGACTCAGACAGGTCTCTTAAGTATTTTGCGTTTTTGCATGTGCTATACACCCACTGAGCTAGGCATACCCCCCACTGCTGTTAAAGATGTTTAAATCTAATGTTTAATGTTATAAATAAACTGATAACTAGTAATAAACTGATATGGTATGGAAAAACTAGGCTTTCAAATCATGTACAGCCAGAATCTAGGTCAGTGATTCCCTAACTGGGATTTAGGGCCCCCTGGTGGGCCATGAAGTTACTGCCAGAGCCAGAGTTTGTATACGTCACAGTCAAAAAAATAAATTTTGTTTAAAATTACTCAGATTTGTCAAGTGAAACTAAGTGATTACAATAGCAAACTGATTAATTTTCAGCTACAAAACACAAGATGTAGCCTTTTTTTCTTTAGATACAGTGCATCCAGAAAGTATTATTAGTATTATTATTCACTTATTCCACATTCTGTTATGTTACAGCCGTATTTCAAAATTAAATAAAATTTATTATCTGCCTTAAAAATTCTACAAACAATACCCAATAATGACAATTAGAAAGAAGTTGGTTTGAACTCTTTACAAATTTACTAAAAATAAAGAAGAAAGAGCGAATGTACATTAATTCAAGTATTCAGAGCCTTTTACATGACACTCAAAATTGACCTCAGGTATCTTTTATCCACTGATCATCCTTGAGATGCTTCTACAACTGGAGTCCACCTGTGGTAAATTCAGTTGATTGGACATTATTTGGAAAGGCGTACACACCTATCAACAGTCACATGAAAAAGTATCTGAATCTTGGTAATTTCTCACATTTCTGCCTAAAATCACCATCAAATGTGATCTGATCTTTGTCAAAATGACACAAATGAAAAAACAGTGTCTGCTTTAGCTAAAACCACCCAAACATTTATAGGTTTTTATATGTGTAATGAGGATGACATGCAAACAATGACAGAAGGGGGAGGAATAAGTAACTGAACCATCACATTTAATATCTGGTTGCCCCATTTTTGGCAGCAATAACTTTAACCAGACGTTTCCTGATCGATCAGGATCAATCTTGGACCATTCCTCTTTACAAAACTGCTGCAGTTCAGTCAGATTCCTGGGATGTCTGGCATGAATCGCTGTCTGGAGGTCATGCCACAGCATCTCAATGGGGTTCAAGTCAGGACTTTGACTTGGCCACTCCAGAACATGCATTTGGTTCTTCTGAAACTATTCTGAAGTTGATTTACTTCTGTGTTTTGGGTAATTGTCCTTTTTAGCTTCAACAGTCTGACAGATGGCCTCAGCTTTTCCTGCAAAATATCCTGATAAACCTTTGAATTCATTTTGTTGTCCAGGCCCTGAGGCAGCAAAACAGCCCCAAACCATGATGCCCCCTCCCCCCCATGCTTCACGGATGAGGTGTTGATGTTGGGGAGCTGTTCTATTTTTCCTCCACACATGATGTTGTGGGTCAGTCCACAGAATATTTTGCCAGAAGTTCTGTGGACTGTCAAAGTGTCTTTAAGTAAACAATAAACATGCAGCAAGTCTGTGGAGGTTCTCAGTCATCCAGGGCATCTTGAAGAAAAAAGGTTTGAGTAAAAGCATCTGGACTTTGTTTTCAAGGTGAAGACGTTTCGTTTCTAATATAAAATTAAGAGACTTTGTCAATTCTGAGTTCAACTGGTAAGAGAGCTGAGCTTATATCTCTTTTTCTTTTTTTTTTTGCAAAATTATAATCATTTTTATTGAGAAATATGGGACATTGAATAATACATAACAATGTAGTAGAGATGACAATAATAAAACCATACTTCACAGTTTTTCTTTTTAAAATGTACAATACATAAAGGAAAATAAAAAAATAAATAATAATAAATATATATATATATATATATATATATATATATATATATATATATATATATATATATATATATATATATATATATATATATATATATATATATATATAATACAAGTACAATACAACGAAAAAACAAAAAAACAACGGGGAGGGAAGTGGGGAGGAGGAGGGGGTCAATCAATCAGGGATAAAGATGGAAGAGATTTAAAGAAATCGAAAAAGGGCTGCCATATACTGTAAAACTTGTTGGAGTCACCTTTCATAGAATATTTAATCTTCTCTAATTTCAGAAAAGACAAAACATCCGTTAACCATTGAGCGCTGGAAGGGGCTTTAGTAGATTTCCAGTGGAGGAGGAGATGTTGTCTTGCCAATAAGGATGTAAAAGAAAAGAGGTCTAATTGTTTTGGTGTAAATCTATCATAATCCTCTGGACATCCGAATATGGCAATATGGGGAGAGATAGTAACAGTCGTCTCTAGTATTTTGGAAACAATGTCAAAGTACCTCCGCCAGAAGGAAAAAACTAATGGGCAAGAATAAAACATATGAGTTAGATTGCAGGGAGAGGTATGGCATTTATCACAGCTGTCGGTGACAGTGGGAAAAATCTGTGACAAACGTGCCTTAGAGAAATGGATCATATATAATACTTTGAATTGTATCAAAGTGAGACGGGCACAAGTTGAGCTAGAGTGAATTTTGTTGAGGGCAACGTCCACCAAGTGTCATGCAACTCCAACCCAAGTTCACCCTCCCAGGCAGCTTTAACTTTAGTAATGGTTGAGGTATCATGATTCAGGAGTTTGTTATAGATTTTTGAAATGAATGACTTCTGGGGTCCGAGAGAGAAACTCTTCCCACAATTGGAGTGGGGAGGAGAGGGAAAGGCTGGAAACAAGGATTTGGCGCAGTGTCTGATTTGGAAATAGCGGAAAAGGTGAGATGGAGGGAGTTGAAATTCACTAGACAGATCTGCAAAGCTACGGAAAGTACCATCTCTATAAAAATCTTTAAAATTTTTCAGGCCTTTGTCATACCATGTAGAAAATGTGGGATCAGATAGTGCAGGTTGAAACAAATGATTTTTTAACAAAGGGGCAGAAATAGATGGAGAGGTAGAGTTAAGATAGCTTCTAAGTTGGAACCAAATTTTTAGAGTGGAAATTACCACTGGGTTATCTGTGAAGTCGGAGAAGTTGGTAGGGATAGGGGAGGTGAGCAAAGCGGGCAAAGAGGATGAGCGGCATGAGTGTACCTCTAACTTACACCATGGGGAATGTGTGGATGTAGACCAAAATGAGATTTTATGCATATGTGATGCCCAGTAGTATAATTGCATATTTGGGAGAGAGAGTCCGGCATTGAGTTTACATCTCTGTAGGATTGATTTACTTATTCTGGGTGCCTTTCCACACCATAAAAAGCTAGATATATCCTGGTCAATAGTTTTGAAAAAGCGCTTGATAGGAATAGGGAGACTTTGGAATAAAAATAAGAACTTGGGAAGAATGTTCATTTTAACTGTGTTGATCCTACCTATAAGTGATAACGGCAAGCCCCTCCATCTTTGAAAATCAGATTTAATTTTAGAGATTAAAGGGAAAAATTGGCAGAGAAAAGGGAGGTTAGCTTTCTAGTAACATTAACTCCTAAATATTTAAAACCTAGGGGTTCAATTTGAAGGGGATATCAGACTGACTCAACTGAAGGGCTAGGGCATTAACAGGATAGCATTCGCTTTTGGAAATATTAACTTTGTAACCTGAAAAGAACCAAATTTCTGAATAAAGGACAAAATTACTGGTATAGAGCGGTCGGGTCGGAGACATATAATAACAAGTCATCAGCGTAGAGAGAAAGTTTAAATTCCATTCCAAAACGTGAAATGCCAGGAAAAATGGAGGAGGATCTCAGATAAATGGACAAAGGCTCAATGGCCAGCGCAAATAGTAAAGGAGATAGTGGACAGCCCTGTCGGGTGCCTCGAGATAGAGGAAAATAAGCAGATTGAACGCGTTAGTGGAAATACTAGCTACTGGGGATGTATAGAGAAGGCGTATCCATGAAATGAATATATCACCCAAACCAAATTTATTTAGCACGGCAAGCAGGAAGTTCCATTCGACCCTGTCGAATGCCTTCTCAGCGTCAACTGAGATGACCACTTCAGGGGTTGTAGTGGAATTTTTAGAGTATATTAGATTTAAAAGAGTGCGGACGTTGTAGAACAACTGACGGCCCTTTATAAATCCAGTTTGCTCTTCTGAAATTATGGTCGGAAGTAATCGGTTGGCCAGAGCTTTAGCAAGGATTTTTGCATCCACGTTTAGTAGAGATAGGGGTCTGTAAGAACCACAAAGATCGGGATCCTTGTCTTTCTTTAACAGCAGACTTATGGAGGCTTGTCTTAAAGTAAGAGGAAGAGAGCCAACCTGCAGAGATTCATTATATACAGTAAGCAAAATCAGGGCCAATTTAGGTTGAAATCTTTTAAAGAATTCCACTGGGAATCTGTCAGGGCCAGGGGCTTTAGAATTTTGCATGTTATTAATTGCAGTGTTGATTTCATCAATTGTTAGCGGAAGATCAAGATCTTTGGTGGCCTGGGGCTAATAGTAGGAAAGTCGAAGCTATCTAAAAGCACCCATCTCAGAAGAGTCAGAAGAGGATTCGGACTTGTAGAGAGAAGAATAGAATGAGCAAAATGCAGAGTTAATGGAGTTAGAGTCAGTATGTAGTGTGCCTGAGGGATCCTTGATTTGAAGAATCATACGTGAGGCAGCTTGGCGACGCAACTGATGGGCTAGGAGCCGGCTTGCCTTATCGCCATGCTCATAGTATGTGAAACGCGAGCGCGAAAGAAGGCGCTCTGCTTCCGTGGTCATGACGAGATCAATTTCGGTTTGCAAAACAGTACAGTCTTTGAGCAAGTTAGGGGAGGGGCAAGTGGCTAGTTGTTGATCTTATTTGTCCAATCTAGTGGAAAGCTCTTGAAGTTTAGCTATTCGAGTTTTATTCAAATGTGCAGAGTAAGAAATTATTTGGCCGCGCAGGTATGCTTTGAGTGATTCCCATAAAAGTGAACAAGAAATAGGATCTGCCTTGTTTTGATTGATCATGATAAAATCATCAATTGAAGATACAATAAAAGAGTTAAATTTAGCATCTGATAAGAGCAGAGTGTTTAACCTCCCACTTTGGAGATAAGTTTTGCGTCAATGAAAAAATAATCAATCCGAGAAAAGGATTTATGCATATGTGAAAAAAAAGAATACTCCTTGGTGGTAGTATTATAGAATCTCCAGGGATCAATGCAACCATTTTTAGCCATGAAGTCAGAGAGCGACCTGGACATTAATGACGGGGCCAAGCTTTTGGGGGAGGAGCGGTCTAATCTAGGATTAATAACACAGTTCATGTCCCCTCCAAAAATGAGGAGGTTATCATGAAGAGAAGGGAGAGGTTCAAATACCTTATTCATAAAAACTGGGTTATCAAAATTTGGAGCATAGATATTGACTAATAGTACAGGAATGTGAGATAGCGTGCCTGAAATTATTAAATATCTGCCATTTTCGTCAGAAATCAATTTAGAAGTAGAAAATTTAACTGATTTGCCAATTAAAATAGCAACTCCTCTGGCTTTAGAATTAAAGTTGGAGTGAAACACCTTGGAGACCCACGGTCATTTTAGCCTAACCTGGTCTGAGGTGCGCATGTGGGTTTCTTGTAGGAACACTATGTCTGCATTAAGCCTTTTCAGGTGAGTTAATATCTTAGATCTTTTTATGGGGCTTCCCAAACCCTTTATGTTCCAACTCACAAACCTAATATGTGAACCACCAATGATGGGTCCTGCATTACCAGCCAAAGGACCGAAGAATCCCGCCCCAGGGAGAGAAAGGAAAAGAAAAAAAATAAATAAATAAATAAAAGAAAGAAAAAAAGGGGGTAAACACACAAAAAATACACACACATACACACAAACCCAAAAACTTAATGGTCAAATAGGCTGAACATTAGCCACAACCCTCCCACCCTCACCAAAGCACTTACATCAACCCCATCCCCAAACGATGGAGAACCTAGTGCTAACTCCAGTAGGAGTAAATTCCCTAAGGGCAAGGCTACTGGCATATGTCTAATGGAAACAGTTATGTAATGTGGGACTGAGGACTCAAATGCGCACAAGACAGTGAAGGTAAGTGATTCTTTATTTAAGTACAGATAGTGAACTGGAACCAAGCCGAGGAGCTGGACCGAGAGTTGGAGTTGAACTGCGGAGCTAAACCGAGACCTGGTGCCGAGCCGGTGATTGGAGACCAAGCCGAGACCCTGGGCTGAGCGTTGGAGTGAGCCGTAGAGCTGCGCCGAAGCCTGGAGCCGAGCCGGTGATTGGAGACCAAGCCGAGACGCTGGGCTGAGCGCGTTGGAGTGAGCCGTGAGCTGCGCCGAAGCCTGGAGCCGAGCCGGTGACTGGAGACAAGCCGAGGAACTGGGCTGCAAGCTGGAGTCCAAACCTGAGGGCTGGAGCGAGGGCTGGAGCGAGGGCTGGAGCGAGGGCTGGAGCGAGGGCTGGAGCAAGGGCTGGAGCAAGGGCTGGAGCAAGGGCTGGAATAAGAGCTGTAACAAACGCTGGAAACATTCACACAAAGTCTGCTGAACGATCTGGCAGGGAAGAGGTGGAAAGGAGCGGTTTAAATACCTCACTGATGGTAATAGATTGCAGGTGCTTGGGACAGGTGGCAGTGATGAGATGAAGGAAGGAGAAGGAAAGTGGAGCGGATCCCTGAGGGAGACGGAGTGGATCTGACAGAACCCCCCCCTCAAGGAACGGCACCGGACGTTCCAACTGACTGTCCGGGTGTGAGGCATGGAAGTCCCTAATTAACTGTGGATCCAGAATATGGCGGGCAGGAACCCAAGAACGTTCTTCTGGACCATACCTCCCAGTCCACCAGGTACTGAACGCCTCGACCACGGCGTCTAGATCCAAGGAGCCGTCGCACCGAATATGCTGGAGCACCTCCGACAAGCTGGGCGGGAGGCGGGGGCCTGGTGGCGGGAACCAGAGGACTCTCCTGAAGGGGCTTGATCCTGGAAACATGAAATGTTGGGTGAATTCGCATAGACCGGGGAAGCTTCAACCTTACCGCCACTGGGTTGATGATCTTCACTATAGTGAAGGGACCAATGAATTGTGGAGCCAATTTCTTCGACTCCACTCTGAGAGGAATGTCTCTGGTGGATAGCCAGACCCGATCCCCCACCTTGTACTGGGGACTCTGCTTGCGATGGCGATTGGCTGCTGCCGAATACTGGGTGGAAGCTCGTAGGAGTGCCGCACGAGCCCTGTTCCATGTCCTCTGCAACGGCGGATGAGGGCTTGGACGGATGGAACATTAGCTTCCCTTTCCTGGGCAGGGAATAGTGGTGGTTGGAACCCGTGACGCACTGGAAAGGGGACATTCCAGTAGCCGAACTCGTCAAGGAGTTGTGAGCATACTCCACCCACAACAGCTGAGAGGACCAGGAGGATGGAGTTTGTCCAGCCATGCACCTCAAGGCCGACTCCATCTCCTGGTTCAACCGTTCCGCCTGGCCATTGGACTGCGGGTGAAATCCAGAGGACAAGCTGACAGTAGCCCCTAAAAGAGAACAAAACTCCCAAACTGTGGACGTAAACTGGGGTCCCGGTCCGACACAATGTCCATTGGTAGTCCATGGATCCGAAGACATTCTGGAGAACAAGCTCTGCCGTTTCCCTTGCTGAAGGCAACTTAGGCAGGGCTATGAGGTGAGCCATCTTCGATGTATGGAATGATGGAAAGGATCACCGTGTTGCCATTTGACTCTGGTAGACCGTAACGAAATCCAGAGACATGTGAGACCAAGGTCTTCTGGGAACCGGAAGTGGCCGAAGAAGCCCAGATGGAGCATGATGAGATGGCTTCTGCTGGCTACAGACCGGACATGCCGTGACAAATGCCCGAACATCCTCTTCCTCCTTAGGCCACCAGAACCGCCGTTGGAGAAAAGAGAGTGTCCGCCGAATCCCGGGATGGCAAGCGAGTTGAGACGAGTGAACCCACTGAAGAACCTCTGACCGCAACCCGCAGGAACAAATAGTCTCCCCTCTGGACAGGAACTGGGAACCGTGATGGTGTTCAAGGCTGCTTTGACGCGCTCTTCAATGGGCCAGGTGACGGCTGCTACCAGCTGGGATGGAGATAAGATGGAGGTCACCTCAGAAGATGTCTCCTCCTTCTGGAATTGCCGAGAAAGTGCGTCAGGTTTCTGATTCCGGGACCCTGGTCGGAATGACAAAACAAAATTAAATCGAGTAAAGAACAACGACCAACGGGCTTGACGCGATGTCAAGCGTTTGGCTGACCGGATATACTCCAAATTCTTGTGGTCAGTCCACACAAGAAAAGGTTGTTCAGCTCCCTCCAGCCAGTGCCGCCACTCCTCCAAGGCTAGCTTAACCGCCAGCAACTCCCTATTACCTACGTCGTAGTTTTGTTCAGCGGGAGACAGGCGACGAAAAATAGGCACACGGGTGTAATTTCTGGTCTGAAGGAGAACGTTGGGACAGAACTGCGCTTATTCCCATGTCGGAAGCATCCACCTCTACGACAAACTGACTATCAGAGTTTGGGATGATAAGCACTGGAGCTGAAGAAAAACGAAGCTTCAAGTCACGGAATGCTGACTCGGCTTCACTGGACCAGAGGAACGGAACATTAGATGAGGTAAGTGCTGTTAGAGGAGCCACCAAGGTACTATAGCCACGGATGAAACGCTCTATAGAAGTTGGCAAATCCCAGAAAGCGCTGCAGTTGCTTTCGACTGCACGGAGATGGCCAATCCAATACTGCCGACACCTTGGAAGGGTCCATCTGAATTTTTCCCTGGGCAACAATGTAACCCAGGAAAGAGACACGGCACGTGAAACTCGCATTTCTCAGCCTTGACAAAAGCGAATTCTCCAGCAGGCGTTGAAGAACTGACTGGACATGATGTACGTGTTCCTTGTGATTCTTGGAAAAGATGAGGATATCATCCAGGTAGACGAACACAAACCGGTCGAGCATGTCCCGTAACACATCATTAACCAGGTTCTGGAAAACGGCGGAGCATTAGTCAGTCCAAAAGGCATCACCAGATATTCATAATGGCCTGACGAGGTGTTAAATGCTGTCTTCCATTCGTCCCCCTCTCGGATGCGAACCAGGTGGTATGCGTTGCGAAGATCCAATTTGGAAAACACTGTTGCCCCCTCCAGGAGTTCAAAAGCGGAGGTCAACAGAGGAAGCGGATACCTGTTCTTTACGGTGATCTCGTTAAGTCCACGGTAATCAATGCAAGGTCGGAGAGTCTTGTCTTTCTTCCCCACAAAGAAAAACCCTGCCCCCGCTGGTGATGAAGACGGCCTGATTATTCCAGCTGCCAACGCATCTTTAATGTAAAGGTCCATGGCCTCTCTTTCAGGAGCGGATAAGGAATATAATCGGCCTCTAGGAGGTGAGGTGCCAGGAAGCAAGTCAATAGCACAGTCATATGGCCGATGCGGAGGTAAGGCTGTGGCTTTGGCCTTATTAAAGACCTCCTTATAATCCTGGTACTCCCTGGGAACGTTGGCCGGCAGAGAGGATACAGGTGTACCAGGTAGCGGGTTGGGTACTCCCGCTGACTGAAGACAAACAGAGTGACAAGAATGACTCCACCCCAGTATTGCCCCAGTGTCCCAATCAATGTGAGGATTATGGCGTCGCAACCAGGGATAACCCAATATCAATGGAATCTCTGAAGAATGAATTAGGAAAAATTCAAGGGTCTCCTGATGGTTCCCAGAGATCAGTAGGACCACGGACTGGTCCGTGGGTCACGGTGCCCAGGAGGTGTCCATCCAGAGCCCGTTCAGGAACTGGTTTGGGTAGGGGAACTCGTGACAACCCCAACTGAAGAGCCAAAGTCTCGTCCATAAAACTGCTCTGCCCCAGAGTCAATGAATGTAGTTAATGTTTGTGGCCCCCAGGAAGCAGCAGCTGGACATGGACAAGTGGGCGATTGATGGAGGAGACTCCTCTGTAAGACTCAACAGTACTCCTCCATCTACTGCTGAGCCTGTCCTTTAACGGGCAGACCAATGCCACATGTCCCGAACCCCCACAATACATACAAAGGTGACTCCTTCGCCTCCGTAGCTTCTCCTCAGGAGTGAGATGAGAGCGGCCAATTTGCATGGGTTCACTGGAATCTGTGGTGGCACTGGAATCTGTTGTGGATACAGAGAACTGTGGTAGCTGGGCATCTAGAGGAAGGCAACGAGGACTCCGGGTAGCCCGCTCCCTCCGACGGGCTCGAACTCGCTGATCAACTCGGATTGACATACGGATTAAATCATCCAGGTCTACTGGAAGCTCCCGAGTGGCGAGCTCATCTTTCATGTGCTCAGCCAACCCGAGAAGGAAAGCCTGGTGTTGTGCAGGAGCGTTAAATCCACTCTGCCGAGCAAGCGTCCGAAACTCAATGGAATAATCCGCCACTGAACGGGATCCCTGTTTTAGTTGAAAAAGGCCCCTAGCCGCCGCGCCCTCCTGATCCTCCGCGTCAAACACCTTACGGAGTTCAGTTGATAAGGACTGGAAACTAGAGCAGGCCGGGGTATCTCTCTCCCACTCTGCTGTTCCCCAGAGATGTGCGCGCCCCGTCAGGTGATTAATGACAAAGGCCACCTTGGCTCTCTCTGTGGCGAATGTGTGGGGTTGCAGAGCAAACAGGATTGAGCAGTTTACCAAAAAAGGATTACAACCACCTGCCTCTCCGGAGTAACGTTCTGGAGTCCCGACCCGAGGCTCCTGGACCGGGATCGGTTGAACCACCGGGGAAACAGGATCTGAAGGTGGAACGGAGACCAGACTCTCTGTGGTCTTTGGAATATTGGCTAGCTGAGAAGTCAGGAGATGGATCTGATTAGACATGGCCTGGAAGGCGTCTTCCTGTTGAGACACAATCCGCTGGAACCCGGCGGAAATAGTGTTCATTTGGGCTGCATGATTTTGAAGAGTTTCTTCAATAATGGTGAATCGATTAATTACTTTCTCTGCTTTGGCTGAGTCCATCTGGGCCAGATCGTTCTGTAATGTGGGACTGAGGACTCAAATGCGCACAAGACAGTGAAGGTAAGTGATTCTTTATTTAAGTACAGATAGTGAACTGGAACCAAGCCGAGGAGCTGGACCGAGAGTTGGAGTTGAACCGCGGAGCTAAACCGAGACCTGGTGCCAAGCCGGTGATTGGAGACCAAGCCGAGACCCTGGGCTGAGCGTTGGAGTGAGCCGTAGAGCTGCGCCGAAGCCTGGAGCCGAGCCGGTGATTGGAGACCAAGCCGAGACGCTGGGCTGAGCGTTGGAGTGAGCCGTAGAGCTGCGCCGAAGCCTGGAGCCGAGCCGGTGACTGGTGACAAGCCGAGGAACTGGGCTGCAAGCTGGAGTCCAAACCTGAGGGCTGGAGCGAGGGCTGGAGCGAGGGCTGGAGCGAGGGCTGGAGCAAGGGCTGGAGCGAGGGCTGGAGCCAGGGCTGGAATAAGAGCTGTAACAAACGCTGGAAACATTCACACAAAGTCTGCTGAACGATCTGGCAGGGAAGAGGTGGAAAGGAGCGGTTTAAATACCTCACTGATGGTAATAGATTGCAGGTGCTTGGGACAGGTGGCAGTGATGAGATGAAGGAAGGAGAAGGAAAGTGGAGCGGATCCCTGAGGGAGACGGAGTGGATCTGACAAGTTAAGCTTAAAATTAAAACGGGCTCCTGCAGATTACAACAAAAAGAACAAGGCACATATGATGAACATCAGTTGTAACATAGCACTTAGTGTGTAAAGTAAAAAGATCGTAATAGGCCACACCACTTCCACGGTGGTGAAATTGTCTGAGAGGAAACCAGATCTCTTACTTGGTTAATGTCTTAATGTATGCTCTGGCGTCCTCCGGTGATTCGAACACTCTCTCGGTACCGTCATATGTAATACGGAGGCGAGCAGGGTAAAGAAGTCCATACCGTAACCCAGGCAACGCTACCTCACGGAGCTGGCGGCGAATGTCAGTGAAGGCAGCATGGGCGCGAGCTGTCTTCGCGGTATGGTCAGGGAAGACATGTATAGCCATATCACTGACCTTTACTCTTTGCTGGGCTCTAGCTCGCCGCAAAATGTCCATACAGTCTGTGTGATAGTGAAGCCGGGCGATTATGGGGCGTGGGCGTTCCCCGGGTTTGGGCCTGGCCTGCAGGGTGCGGTGGGCGCGATCTAAAATGGGCTCTTTATCAAGCTGAAAGGCCTCTTTGAGCAGAGTAGAGATAGCCGACATCGTGTAAGAGCTGGTTGAGTCTTCGGGCACACCTATAATTCTAATGTTATTGCGACGCGATCTGGCCTCGAGATCCTCACATTTGTTGTCCACTCTTAGCAGCTCGGCAGACAGATGATCCACTTTAGACTGTAGTGAAGCGATATCGTCACTGTGGGTGGAGAGTGAAGTTTCCATTTCAACAAAGGTGTTCTCCAGGGCGCTCATTTTAACTTGAATGTTAGTTATAGAGCCAGACAGTTCGGATTTTATTGCCTGTAGCTCCGTCTTGATAGATGTAAAATGGTCGCTTAGGGCGGCCTGAAGCTCGGTTTTGAAAATAGCCGCCATGTCTGAACGAAGTGATGAGAGCAGCTCCTCCTTGAAATCGGGTGGTGCAGCGGGGATTACAGCACTGCCGCTGGGGGAGGGGGAGTCACTACCAGGTGGGGATGAAGCGTGCGCAGCAGGCCGCTGAAGCGCAACAGATGGAGCATTGCTAGACTTGGGTTTAGGAGGCATTTTACTCAGCAATAGTTGAGGATGGAATGTTAGATTAGATAGAGCACACACCAAGAAAAATAACGCGAAAATGTGCCAATGAAGGTAATTTAATGCTAAGTGCAGGAGATCCAAAAGTTGCGCCCTACTCCATAGATCGTTAAGCCGGAAGTCAGCTTATATCTCTAAAGGGAAGAGTTTCCCCTGAAACCAAACCTGATGGGCCAGGTTGTTGTGTTGTTGGTCATGAACCAAGAGGACACATAAACCAAACAGACAGGAACCAGGGACAAAAGGGAAGGGTGTAGTTATCCCTTATGTGTCTGGTTTATCTGAAAAACTTAAAAGGATTTTCTACAAACACAACATTCCAGTCCGCTTTAAACCAGGAAACACGCTACATCAAAAATTAGTCCATTCTAAAGACAAGATCCTGTCTCACAGAGTAATGTAGTTTATGCAGTTCATTGAAGAGTGCAGTGATAGTTATGTTGGTGAAACTAAACAACAGCTTCACAAGAGGATGTATCAGCACAGAAGAGCCAATCTTGGAGGACCTGAGTCTGCAGTCCACCTCCACCTCAAAGTGAAAGGACATTCCTTTGAGGACAACAATGTCCGAATTTTGGCCAGAGAGGCCAGATGGTTTGAGAGAGGGGTGAAGGAAGACATTTTTGTGAAAATGGAAAAGCCTTCGTTGAACAGAGGAGGTGGCCTCAGATTCATGTTGCCAAGTATTTACAACAGTGTTCTCAAACCTAAACCTAAAGAGCCCCACCTTAGAACAACCAACATAACACCAGAATAGAACTATGACACTAACGACCCTGCACCTGAATGGAGCAGGATCATTAACGACTCTGCGTATGTATGGCTCAGTGACACTTACCACCTTGCGCCTGTAGGGAGCAATGTAACCAACGACTCTTCGGAGCCTTAACGACTTGCACATATGGAGTCACACCTCCCTTTCATGACCAACAACACAACAATCTGGCCTATCAGGTTTGGTTTCAGGGGAAACGCCTCCCTTTAGAGATCAACTCTCTTACCAGTTGAACTCAGAATTGACAAAGTCTCTTGTAATTAGAGACAAAATGTCTTCACCTTGAAAACGAAGTCCAGATGTTTTTACTCAAACCTTTTTTTCATTAAACATGCAGCAATATTTTTCTAAGCAATGGCTTCCTCCGTAGAGTCCTTCTATGAACACCATTCTTGGCCAGTGTTTTACATATAGTCGATGTCTGCACAGAGATATTGGACTGTGCCAGTGATTTCTGTAAGTCTTTAGCAGACACTCTAGGGTTCTTATTTACCTCTTTGAGTATTCTGCGCTGAACTCTTGTTTTTGGTGGACGGCCACTCCTTGGGAGAGAAGCAACAGTGCCAAAACTCTCTCCATTTGTAGAAAATTTCTCTAACTGTGGATTGATGAACATCCAGACTTTTAGAGATGGTTTTGTAACCTTTCCCAGCTTTAATCAAATCAACAATTTTTGATCGCAGATCTTCAGAGAGCTCTTTTGAGCGAGCCATGGTGCACATCAGACAATGCTTCTCATCAAGACACAGTTCTTACCAGGTGTGTGTTTTATAGTGAGCAGGGCAGCTTTAAGCCACTCCTCAGTGACTGGACACACTCCTGACTTAAATTGTTTGGTAACAATTGGGTATTAATTACTCTCAAAGTCTCCTTAGACAGAAGGTTCAGTTACTTATTCCTCTCCCATCTGTCAATGTTTGTATGGTATCCTCATTAAAAATATGAAAACCTATAAATATTTGGGTGGTTTTAGTTAATGCAGACACTGTTTTTTCATTTGTGTCATTTTGAAAAAGATCAGATATGATATGATGGTGATTTTAGGCAGAAATGTGAGAAATTCCCAAGGGTTCAGATACTTTCTCATGCCACTGTGTATATAAAGTCCCACAGTTGACGGTGCATGTCAGAGACAAACCAAGCTATAAAGTGCAAGGAATTGTTTTAGACCTCTGAGACAGGATTGTATCAAGGCACAGAGCTGGGGAAGGGTACAGAAATGTTTCTGCAGCATTGAAGGTTTCTATGAGAGCTGGCCGCGCAGCCAAACTGAGCAGTCAGGGGAGAAGGGTCTTAGTCAGGAAGGTGACTGAAGAATCCGATCCCTCTGACAGAGCTCAATCCTCAATAAAAGGCACATGATAGCCCGCCCGGAGTTTGCAAAAAGACACCTGAAGGACTCTCAGACCACAAGAAACAAAATT
Organism: Neodontobutis hainanensis; assembly: GCA_024349245.1. Classification (NCBI taxonomy): domain Eukaryota; kingdom Metazoa; phylum Chordata; class Actinopteri; order Gobiiformes; family Odontobutidae; genus Neodontobutis; species Neodontobutis hainanensis. Next base: position 513,563 of record JALDNG010000260.1, read on the forward strand.
CTCTGATCTGATGAAACAAAGACTGAACTTGTCACTGTAAATTGAATAGCAAGCATAATGTCTGGAGGAAACCAGGCTCATCACCTTGCCAATACCATCCCTACAGTGAAGCAAGGTGGCAGCATCATGCTGTAAGCAGGAGCTGGGAGACTAGTCAGGATTAACAGAAAGATGAATGCAGAGACATCCTTAATGAAAAACAATTGTGTTTACTCTTTTTAAATCATAATGACAACAGAAACTATCCAATTTACCTTGATCAAAATTTTACATACCCTGGTGATTTTGGCCTGATAACATAAACACAAGTTGCCTGTGAAGGTTCTCAGTCATCCAGGACATCTTGAAAAAAGTAAAAGCATCTGGACTCAGTTCAGATACCTTTACTTCAAGTTGACACAAATGGATTTGAATAACTACTAAATTTAACCATCCTCACTTGTGATCTGTTTGCTTGTAATCAGTGTGTGTGTGTATAAAAGGTCAGTGAGTTTCTTGGCTCCTGACAGACCCTCATCTTTCATCCAGTGCTGCACTGATGTATCTGTATTCTGAGTCATGGGGAAAGCAAAAGAAATGCCCAAGGATCGGCAGGAAAAGGTAATTTTTTTGAACTGAACTGTATAAAACAGGAAAAAGATATATAAAAAGATATTTAAGGAATTTAGAATTCCAATCACCAGTGTTCAAAATTATGGATTCTGGCAAAACCAAACCAAGGTCAGGTAGATCAACAACATGTAAATGTATGAGCACAACTGTATTTATGTACATGTGCATTTTGCTTTTTTGCAAAGATTTAAAACAGCCTTCTTTTACGTTGTCATTATGGGGTATTGCATGTGTAGAATTATGTGGTAAATAATAAAATTTATTCATTTTGAAATAAGGATGTAACATAAAATGTGGAAAAAGTGAAGCGCTGTAAATACTTTACGGATGCCCTGTATCCCCCAATTCACTGTCACTGGCTCGTGACTCTGGACTATGAAACATGAACATCTCATTACTCGTGTAACACCGTGAGTTTTGACTCAACACAGACTCAAAAACTGTCTTGGACTTTGATTGAACGTGAAAGCATCAGTATATGTTGTTTATTGCTGCCCCACGGAGGAAACTGAGCAGAGCTAGCGCTGCAGAGCAGACCGAACCAGTACACTCAGATTAAAAGACTAGCGCTTTCATGGAGGATATACTGCACAGTAATAATTGTTTAGAGTCAAATTAAAATAAAAGGAGAGCCACAGAAAAGTGGTGGCAACAGTGTTTGTGTTTAGATCATTGATTATTTATATAGTGGATATATACCCGCCCATTGGTCCCCTATTTACTGATAATGTCGTTACGACGTTTCGACAATAAAATGGCCGTTACATTCGGGATTTTCGACTTTTACTCCATATAAAACAATGTTTTTTAGAAAGCGCCAACAATGGTTTTTAGAAAGCCATTGGTTTTCTCCTTATATTTTCGCTTTTGGAGCCTGCCCTCTGGTGGACGGCGGTATATCGCTGTATTTTGCTGTATTTTGGTGTATGGCGGCGCCCTTACGCAACAACCATTTAGGAGGTTCCCTGGGAGACGCTTGGTTTATATGTCTTCTTTGGATTCTTTGCTTTGTGAGAATATTTGTGTTAATAATATAATTTATAAATATTTTAAAACCTCTAAAATGAATTATTATAAAACTCCCGAAGTATCATAGTTAAGACTTGGCAGGATTTGAACGTGTTGGTGAATATCATAATAGACCATTCATTGTGTTCGTCTGTAAAAGTCCTTCAATCCGATGACATGCTCCACCACTGTAGTCCTGCCAGGACTTGCACTGAACAGCGAGGATACCTTCTTGAATGTCTGCAGTAGCTGTGTGGCTTGCTTTGGGGTGAGATGGACCAGGGATGGGGAAGCCAAAGTGGTCAGGTTCTGCAGTCCGGTCTCCAGCTCCTCCTCTTCCTTCTCCGGTTCAACTTTTTGAATAAACAGGACTTCTGCCTGTGGATGGTTTGCACGTTCCCTCCACTCCTTTAACAAGTTAATATGATATGTCTGTTTAGGCTTCTTCTTATCTGGGTGCAATACCTCGTAGGTGACTGGACCCATTTTCCGGGTAACAGTGTAAGGACCTTGCCACTTGGCCAAAAGTTTGTGGGTGGACGACGGCAAGAGCAGCAACACTTTCTGGCCTGGCTGCAGCTGACGGCTTCAGGCTTGGCGGTCGTACCAGGTCTTTTGGGACTTCTGAGCTTCCCGCAAGTTCTCCTCAGCCTCCTCCAAATATTTTGCCAGTCTCTCTCTCATCTCCAGGACAAACCGGACAATGCTTCTGTCCTTTTGCACTGCAGGATGGCCCTCCCATTCTTTGCGGAGTAGATCTAATGGCCCCTGAACGTCCCAGCCGTACAATAGGTCAAACGGGGAAAATCCTGTTGACGCCTGTGGGACCTCTCGATAGGCGAATAGCACAAATGGCAGCCAATGGTCCCAGTCCTTGCCTGTATCATCCACAAACTTCCGTAACATCCGTTTCAGTGTCTGGTTAAACCGCTCCACTAGTCCATCAGTTTGTGGATGGTATGGAATGGTTTTGATGGAGGTAATGCCAAGTTTTTTCTGGAAGAGGTACATCAGTCTGGATGTAAAGTTGGTGCCTTGGTCAGTCAGGATCTCATCAGGTATTCCTACCCGTGAGAACAACTGCACCAGGGCTCGAAGGATAGCAGGCACAGTGATGGTCCTTCATGGGAAAGCCCTCTGGAAACCAGGTGGCGTAGTCACAGATGACTAAGATGTACTGGTGACCACCGCTGCTTTTCACCAGGGGCCCCACAATGTCCATGGCTATCCTCTGGAAAGGAGTTGAGATTACAGGGAGAGGATGCAAGAAAGCACGTTCAGAATTACGTGGAGAGTATGTTTTCTGGCATGTGGCACATGTGGCGCAATAGTGTTGGACATCCCTATACATTGACGGCCAATAAAACCGTGAGCTAATGTGCAAAAATGTTTTATGCCGACCAAGGTGTCCCGCCCAAGGGAGTGTGTGTGCTAGGTGCATTACAAGGGTTCTACAGTTTACCGGCACCACAAGACGTTTACATTCACTATTAACACTGTACAATACTCCATTGTCCAAAACCAACCTCTCTTTCCCCCCACACTTTCTGGTTTCAGTTCCCACTTTAGCAAACAATGGTTTTAAAGTTTCATCTTTGTATTGCAACACCGAAATATTTTCAGGCACATCCCACATGTTAGTTAACAACAAGTTCTCTTTTTCTGGTTTCTCAGCCCACAACTGTTTCTCAAAACGTCGTTGACGGCGCGACTTTCTTGGCCCTTTGGTGCCCCCCTCACACAGACTACCATCCAAGTCCGGGAGAGGTTGGACGCCGGCCTTTACCTGGGCTCGTGTAATGACAAGGCAGGAAACCGTCCCCACAGATTCTACATTCCCCCTGGGATCTGTTTCATTCACAGGTTCATTTTCATGCAATAAGTCTATGAGCACTGGAAAGTCCCAGCCAATAATAGCGTCCACTGGTAGATTCTCCACCACTCCAACTGTCAATAGGTAGGGTTGTTCCGCAATGTTTACAGTGACCTCAACTGTGGGGTAGGGATGCTTATCCCCATGTACACACAAAATGTCCACAGGTTTACTGTAGTCCACACTGCCTACTGGCACAATGCTTTGCTTAACAAGTGAAACAAAACTACCAGTGTCCAACAATGCTGTAACCTTTTTTCCATTGATGTAAATTGTTCTAAATCGCTGCACTCCCCCCTCATGTCGATCATAAACATGATGTTCCTGCGTCTCTTCACTGTTGAATATACTTCAAGTTTGCTGCTGTCTATCATCTTAAATTCAGTTTCTGAAAACTGCAATTTACACTATAGTTTCTGAGACTTTACTTTGCTGACTCAATTTTGACTAATGTAAACACTAATACACTGTTGAATTCACTGAAGATTCTTTAAAATTTTGGAACAGCTCTTGAAGTTATGATCAGCCTGTTTAACCCTGGCTGCTGCATTTCACCATCTTCGCTCCAAATAAGTGTAACTGATCGTGACTTTCAAACACAAAGTAAAGTCCTCACTGTGCAGGATTTATAAAGTTTGGACCTGCCTTGAAATGATGTATAAATTGAAATGTATATATAAAATATTATATCAATATAAAAATGGAGTTGCTTACTGTTAGAACAATCCCTAAAGAATATAAGAATTATGGAAAGGCAATTTGAGAAAAAGGTGTCATGACAGGGGAGGTCTACAGACTCCTGAAGACACGGAACGCTGCCTTCAGAGCTGGAGATGAGGTGGGCCTGAGAAAAGCAAGGGCCAACCTGTCCCGTGGTATCAGAGAGGCTAAGAGACAGCACTCCAGGAGGATAGCCCATCATCATCACTCAGCACTCACACATCTGGACAAAAAGGACACATACGTCAGAATGCTGTTCATTGACTTCAGTTCAGCATTCAACACAATCATCCCACAACAGCTTATTCACAAACTGATCCAGCTGGGGCACAACACTTCGCTGTGCAACTGGCTGTTGGACTTTCTGACTGGACACAAATGTGGAAAAAGTGAAGCGCTGTAAATACTTTCCGGAGGCGCTGTATCCCCCAATTCACTGTCACTGGCTCGTAACTCTGGACTATGTAAGGGTTGGCAGTAACACATCCAGCACCATCACTCTAAACACTGGGCCTCCCCAAGGACTGAGCCCTCTCCTCTTCACTCTGCTGACCCATGACTGCACACCATCACACAACTCTAACCTTTTAAGTTTGCAGATGACACGACTGTGGTGGGTCTCATTAGCAACAAAGATAAGACAAACTACAGGAGCGAGGTGAGCCGCCTGTCCAGGTGATGCAGTGACAACAAGCTCTCTCTGAAAGTGGAGAAGACAAAAGAGATTGTTGTTGACTTCAGGAGAGCGCACACTAAGCACGTTCCTCTGAACATCAACGGTGCGACTGTGGAGAGAGTGAACAGCACCAAGTTCCTGGGTGTGCACATCGCAGAGGACCTCTCCTGGACTGAAAACACAGCAGCACTGGCCAAGAAATCACAACAGCGCCTCTACTTCCTCCGCAAACTGAGGAGAGCCAGAGCCCCACCCCCCATCATGTACACCTTCTACTGAGGCACCATCGAGAGCATCCTGTCGAGCTGCATCACTGTGTGGTACGGCGCCTGCAACGCGTCCTGCCGAAAGACTCTGCAACGCATAGTGAGAGCAGCTGAGAAGATCATTGGTGTCTCTCTTCCCTCCCTCCAGCAAATTTACAGAACACGTCTCATCAGCAAAGTCTCACCCTGCATTACCCACCCATCACACAGCTTCTTCAGCCCACTGCCATCAGGGAGGAGAGGGAGGTTCTCCATGCCAGGACCAGCAGACTGAAGGACAGCTTCATCCACCAGGCTGTCAGGAAGCTCAATTCGCTCCCGAACTTTGCGCCCCCTGTCCCTCTTCTGCCCCAGGCACTACGGGGTCTGAGAGTAACGCAATTTTGATTCACTGTATGTATATATTGCAATGTCATGGCCACCTTGACTTGCTCTGCAAAACTGCATGTGCCATAATAATCATTTCATGTTGATTAGCTTGTTTTCATAATGTCGGAGGTAAAAGTGTAATTAGAACGCTAGTGATTGTGTCTGTTTTAAATCGTAAAAAATGTTCGCTGGCATGCAGCATTGGTTCCACACAACACTCTTCACACAATCGTTCCTCTTTCATAAATAAAATAGTATATATTTGATCTTATTGTAATTTACTAGACATTAGCTAAGTTAGCAATGTCCAAATCCTGATATTAATGAAATAGGCACAAGTCATATACTGTCACAAAAAAAAAAATGAAAAAAACATGCATGTCTTTGATTTTACTACACTTGTATAGTCTTCTTGTCTTTGAGGAAGTTTTGAAGAATATTGATTTTGAAGAATATTCATTTGCCTCAGATAACAGATTTATAGGTGTCCAGTCTCAGGTTTAAAGTCACACTTTTCAAACTAGTTTTTTAAAAATCAGCACATTCTTAAAAAAGTGTCTCAGAAGGGTTGTCCATGTCCAATAAGTGTAAGATTGGATGTTACAACCATCTCCCATTCACGTTTTAGAAGTTTCCTTGGGCAAGAGACAACTAGAGCTGCAACTAACAATTATTTTTTCTGTCGACTAATCTAACAATTATTTTATTTTTATTGTTTTTATTAATCTATTGTTTTTTTTATAAACTGTATAAAAAGAACAATAGATGTATTTTAAAGATAGTTTGTATTGCTCCCTATGAGGAGGCCCCCTCAGCGGGCTAGGAAAATGTTTTCTGTGGCTCTTGAGCACAGGGCTGGTGGTTTAAAAGCCTTCCCAATCATATTCTCCGCACAAAGGCACGCTTTTTCTGACTAGAATCTGAACCAGGTCCTACTCAACAGGGGTGGTGAAAAAATAGAAAAATTACTGTGTGACCTTTGAACCAGCACACCTCTCACACCTGTGAACCCACATTTTAAAGGGTTACGGTTTCCCCCAGCTCCGAGACAGCAGGAGTTTTGTATTAAAAGTATTTTTAGTGTACCGGGGCACAAAACGCTTGCTGGCTCGGAGCTGGGCGTAGAGACTGTGGAGAGGGCTTAAAGGTGGGTTCACAAAACACTAAAGACAAACAACAGCAGAAGTGGGAGTCAACGTTTTAAATGCTGCATTAAAATAATTATTACAGAGTCAATTAATCCACTAAGCTCAACATAATTTTTACAAAAAAACAACATTGTGAGTCATGTCATTCAAGGGTTTAAACTTCTAATTTACAAACTGACATGTGAAGGGTATTAGGCTGGATTAGATATACAGTTGTGCTCATAAGTACCCTTTTTCCTTATTTTTTCAGTTCTTTCACTCATAGTTAGTTGTTTGGTGAAGCCATTTATTGACAAATAACTGTGTTTACCATTTTTAAATCATAATGACAATAGAAACTACCCAAATGACCCTGATCTAAAGTTTACATACCCCAGTTCTTAATACGGTGTATTGCCACCTTTAACATCAATAACAGTTTGAAGTCTTTTGTGGATGAGGCTCTTTATTTTCTCAGATGGTAAAACTGCCCATTCTTCTTGCCAAAAAGCCTACAGTTCCTGTAAATTCTTCGGCTGTCTTGCATGAACTGCACGTTTGAGATCTCACCAGAGTGGCTTAATTATATTAAGGTCAGTAGACTGAGAAGGCCAGTCCAGAACCTTCACTTTATGTAGCCAATAATGGGTCAACTTTGCCTTGTGCTTTGTATCGTTGTCATGTTGGAACGTCTAAGTACGTCTCATGTGCAGTTTCCGGGCTGATAGGTGCCTTTTGTAGCTCACACATCCCCAAAACATCAGCGATGTTTTACAATAGGAATGTTGGACCTCTCCAAATTTAATGTTTAAAGTAAGCGGGATGCTTTGTGGCATTTGTGTAGTAATGGCTTTCTCGACCATTGTACTTCTTGAAACAGCTACATTCCTGTATTTAAGCTGAAGATATTTGTGGGGTTTTCTTTGCATCCCAAACAATTTCCCTGGCAGCTGTGGCTGAAAGTTTTGTTGGTCCACCTGAACTTGGTTTGGTTTCAACATAATTTTCCACTTCTTAATTAGAGTTTGAACACTGCTGATTGGCAATCTCACCGACAATTATTTTATTGCGCGTTAACGTCGGCCAATTAATACTGTGAAAGATGTTGGTCTGAATAACATTGTTAGGATTGCAACGAATGACTGCACGTATGAGCCACCCTCATGACGCACCATCACAATGTTAAGAGCCGTCTTGCTGCCTTCTGAGATGCTTTATTTTTCTGGCTGCTCAAGAATACACCACACATATCCAACTGCACCGGTCACCATATTACTCTCGCACCAAACTCATCCGCTGCTCCGCGTGGACTCAAACGTGGGGAGACAGACGCACCCTCCTCGCACACACGCATGTGCTTACTGTCATTTACACACACGCACTGAGCTGTCTTAAACTAAACACAATGAAGACACATCCCGCAACAACAAGAAGAATACACGAGTTATATAAAAAGGAGAGGACTAGAAAAGCGACGGCCTTACAACATGCACCAACTGTTGCCCTCACCAGAGACTACTGGACATCTAGGCAACCATAATTCGCGCTGTTACAGTGCATTATATTGATGAACAGCGGGTTAAAAAAGTAAAAAATAAGTAAGAACATAAAAACATAAAAAACATAAAAATCCAGTTAAAAGAAAGTAAAAAGTAATGTAAAAAGTTGATGCTAAATGTGGAGATAACTAAAGAGAAAAGTAAAGCTGGCAGGAGCAAGCAGAGGTGCGACTGCACTCTTCAGAAGCAGTAAAGAACTAAAGTATGAGATATCTCCATCGCTTTGGGGTCAAGTGTGTTGGAGTGGGAGAAATCAATGGAAGTATCTTGAATCCCAAAGGTATTGACCCCAAACAACTGGAGGACTACAAACTGGTCAGTACAGCATAATGAGACTTGTAAAATAAAACAACCTGTTCAGAGACTTTATCTATTTTTATAAGAGAAAGGTTTGAGAAACTTACACTGATAACATTTTTTTTTTTATCTATGAAATGCTTGCACTAACCTATTTGCCCGGTCAAAAGTCTTTGGCTGACTTCTGACCTCAATCTCAAAGTATCAATATCCATTTTGCTTCATGTTTCATTTGTAAATGTAAATACATTTACATTTACATTTAGTCATTTAGCAGACGCTTTTATCCAAAGCGACTTACAAGTGAGGAAAACAATGGAAGCAATTTCAACAACACAAGGTAACAAAAAGCATAAGTGCACAAAAAACTAGTCAGTTAAAACCTAGCACAGCATACAAAGCTAAGGATAGGAAAGTTTTTTTTTTTTTTTTTATTAAAAGAAGGAATTGATAGAAAGGAAGTTAAGAATTCAGTGTTTGTCAGTCAGGTGTTGACAAAAGAGATATGTTTTCAAGCGTTTTTTAAAGATGTCTACAGAATCTGCTGATCTTGTAGCAGCAGGTAGATCATTCCACCAATGTGGAACAGATCCAGAGAAAGTACGTGAGAGTGATTTTTTTCCTTTTTGGGATGGTACAACCAGACGTTGTTCATTTGCAGATCGCAGGGATCTGGTAGGAACATAGGTCTGTATCAGTGAGTGAAGATATGAGGGGGCGGAGCCAGTGGTGGTCTTGTAGGCCAAGAGCATAGCTTTGAACTTAATGCGTGCATCAACCGGGAGCCAATGTAACCTAATGAGGAGAGGAGTTACGTGCGCTCTCTTCGGTTCTTTAAAGACCACTCTTGCTGCTGCATTCTGGATCAGCTGCAGAGGTTTGGTTGTGCAGGCAGGGAGTCCAGCCAGAAGAGCATTGCAATAATCCAGTTTGGACAATACAAGAGCCTGAACTAGGATTTGCGTCGAGTGCTCCGATAGGAAAGGTCTAATTTTACTGATGTTGTAGAGGATGAATCTACAGGACCTGGTGGTGCTGGCAACATGACTTGTGAAGTTTAGTTGATCATCAATTACCACTCCCAAATTTCTGGCAGTGCTGGACGGTGTAATGGTTGATGAGCCTAGTTGAATGGAGAGGTTGTGGCGGGTCTTTGGGTTGGCAGGAATCACTAGCAGTTCTGTTTTTCCAAGGTTCAGCTGCAGGTGATGGTCCTGCATCCAAAGTGAGATGTCACTCAGGCACGCCGAGACACGAGCAGAGGCCGTCGGATCACCAGGTTGAAATGACAAGTGGAGTTGAGTGTCATCTGCATAGCAGTGATAGGAAAAGCCATGCTTCTGAATGACAGAGCCAAGAGATGTCATGTAAATGGAAAAGAGTAGCGCTCCAAGCACTGAGCCCTGAGGCACCCCTGTATTAAGATGTTGGGGCTCAGAGACCTCATCTCTCCAGGATACTCTGAATGACCTACCCGAGAGGTAAGACTTGAACCATTGTAACGCCATTCCAGAGACACCCATCGCACTGAGAGAAGACAAGAGGATGTGATGGTCAACGGTGTCAAAGGCAGCAGACAGATCCAGTAAGATGAGGACAGATGACTTGGATGTTGCCTTTGCCAGTCTCAGGGCTTCGATGACTGAGAGCAGTGCAGTTTCGGAGGAATGTCAGCTCTTGAAGAGAGTGGGTTTCTTAAGTAGTGGTGTGATGCGGGCCTCTTTGAAAGCTGTGGGGAATGACCCAGTGGAGAGAGATGAGTTGATGATGTGGGTGAGAGCAGGCACGACAGATGGAGAGATGGCCTGAAGGAGATGTGTGGGGATGGGATCTAGCGGGCAGGTGGTTGGGTGGTTAGAACTAATGACCTTGGATACGTCCGCTTCAGTTGGAGGAGAAAAAGAAGGGAGCAAACACGTATCAGGGGTGTGAAAGAGTTCAACAGGTGCTGGCGCAGAAAACTGACTGCTGATGGCGGTTGTTTTCTTTACAAAGAAAGACGCAAAATCATCAGCTGTTAACTCTGATGAAGGAGGGGGAGCAGGCGGACAAAGGAGGGCAGAGAAGGTATTAAAGAGAGTGCGTGAGTCAGGTGAGTTGATTAACTTAGAATGGTAGTAGTCAGTTTTTGCAGAAGTGACATCAGCAGAGAAATTAGAGAGGAGAGACTGGTAGATAGAGAGGTCAGTACGATCTTTTGACTTGCGCCATTTTCTCTCAGCTGACCGGAGGCTGGCACGATGCTCGCGTAGAACATCGAATAACCAGGGGGCAGACGAGGATGTACGAGCTGGTCTGGATGTAAGAGGGCATAAGTTGTCCAAGCAGGATGTAAGAGTGGAGCACAGTGTCAGTGGCAATGTTGGTGTTTAAAAGCGAGAGCTCCTCAAGAGGGGGAAGCGCAGAAGAGACGGCAGAGGAAAAGCGGGAGGGACTGAGTGAACGCAGGTTACGTCGGAAAGTGACCAGGGGTAAAGCAGTTGCAGTGTCTGGAAAAGTTAGATTGAGGTCGAGAGTTACAAAGAAATGATCTGACGTGTGCAGAGGCGTGACCTCAGTGTGTTGAGTGGAGCAGGACCTTATGTAGATAAGATCTAGTTGGTTACCAGACTTGTGAGTTGCTGATGTGGAGACCCGCTTGAGGTCCAGAGGAGTACCAACCTCACCAGATATATTTCACGGTCAGATAAATATATTTTATCTGACCGTGAAATCAAATAAGTGCACAACAATGAAACATTTTTCTGGTATTTGTAAACCCTAGCTTTCCAAACGCCACTCCGTACAATAGGAACATCTTGGAGGCAGACTGTGACATCCTGATCCCAGCGGCCGGTGAGAAACAGCCGACCAAGAGCAATGCACACAAGATCAAGGCCAAGGTTCAGGCATCAACACAAAATCAACCTTATGAAGCTCTTCTGCTCCGGGATACTCATCTTTTTTTGGTGATGTTTTCAGATCATTGAAGATGGAACTAATGGACCCACAACACCTGAAGCTGACCGAATCTTTCTGGAGAGAAACATTCTGGTGATACCAGTCTAATATGGACTGTCCCATAAACAAATGGTGACAGTTTGTAGAAGTATGCAAGGTTCCTCTATAGCTAGGCAATTGCCACATTATTTCATATATTATATATATTATATACTTTTTTTTGTCCAAAGGCCTAAATGTACTGCTCCAGAACACAGATAGGCTGTCCAAACTTGTGAAGAGAAATGAGAAGGGAGAGTTGTATTAAACATTTAATCTGCTGTGAAATCTTTTAATAAGTAGAATATTAATGGAACACTATTTGTTGAAGATGCTGCTGTGAGAGGATTGATGTTTCTGTTTCTGCCTAATAAATTTTCTGGTCTAAGCAACCAGACAAGAGCTGGTGGTCCAGATCAAAGACCAGTTAAAAAGCTCCTTTATGTGTTTTGTCACGGTCTCCTCTTCCTCGCAGGACATGTACATGAATGCCGGTGGTGTTACCGTGTCTTATTTTGAATGGTTGAAGAATTTGAACCATGTCAGTTATGGTCGACTCACCTTTAAATATGAGCGAGAGTCCAACTACCACCTGCTTAGTGAGTCCATCTGTCACACTCACGTTCTCGCATCTGTAGGGTGTAAAACTGACCTGATTTCTCATCTATGCTCAGTGTCAGTCCAGGAGAGTTTTTAGAGGAAGTTTGGGAAACATGGAGGTGCTATCCTGGTAGTCCCCACTTCAGAATTTCAGGCTCGGATTGCTGTAAGTACTCGCATCAACTACACTATACTGTATATACAATTCAATAATGAAAATACTATGTGATTTGTTTGAGTAAAATCCTACATATTTATGGAAATTTCGTCCCATTTAGTAGATATAGGGTATGTGAAAAATAAATTTCTTTATATTTTATTTAAAAAAGACTGACTGTGTGACACTAGGGGGCGCAGTGGCAAAGCAGTCGTCCTTTAACCGAAAGGTTGACAGTTTGATTCTCGCTCTCTCCCCATAGTTCATACTGTTGTTGTGTCCTTGGGCAAGACACTCAATCCCCCTTGCCTCCAGTGGTGTTCCAGGTATAACAATGGTGAATGGAACCTTAAAGTGTAACTAAACCCCTGGTCAGAGCCTAACTCCATCCACTCACAAAATTTGAAAAATGCTGGAAAAGTAAGCGGAGCCCAGCAGAGACAGAGTACAAACCGAGGACGAAGCTCAGCGGGGGGCGTGAACCTGAGACCTGCATTGATGGATTGATTGACACTGTTAGACTCACAAAGATGGAGACTGGAGGGACGTGACTAGCTTTGCTACGGAGCGGTCCTTTGTAGTGGAGGACTTTTCTGTGCACACAAGGCTAGAGCCTTATTAATTTGTGCCGCTGGCTTAAACCGCGGTCTCAACAACTCCTGAAGTGAAAGAGCAAAGTATGGCAGTGCAAGAGAGAATGGGCCAGTGATAAAACGTTAGCATTGTCTAGTTTAGGCTAATGCTAGGCAAATGCTAACAAACTTTCAGAAATTAAAATCTATGCATTTAATTTGATTTTGGTATGATTTAGTGTTAAAAATTACACAAAACAGAGGTTTCAGCTCTCCCTCTACAATTGTTAAAAAACTGTTGTCTCAACAGGTGCATCTGTGCACCTTCAGCTCACTGGTCCTGGGACAGAATGTGTTATAGAAAGATACTCAAGGAATAGCTATGAAATAGACCAGTGTCAAGTCCAGTTTATTAATTTAATAAGTAATATGCACAAAAGACACAACTTTAACCAAATAAAATATTTACATCACAACAAAATAGTAATAAACATTGTTTTACATGTTGTAGGTAATGCACAGGTGAGACAGGAAGGTGAGTAAGAGCTGCATAACAGCCCATCCAGGCTTTGATGCAGTAGCATGTGTTACAGGCTCTATCACTTGTATTGTTACATTTTTTACCCTTCACTTACACATACTGTTCATGTGCACCAGTTCTTTCAGCGGTTATAGACACTTGTCTGCTGCAGTGTGGTCAGGTGGTGCTGAGGAGACCTGGGCCAGAATGTAAGGCTCATACCCTTGTGCTGTCCTCACAGAGGATTCCAATACTGGATTTATAAATATAGTTGGTAAATAAAAAAAAATAAAACATTGAAATATGAAGAAACATTTATACCTGAAAATACACAAAAAGCTGCTCCATTGTGCATTCTCCTTTTATATTCATTCATATTTACTTATCTCGTGGCCACGACTTAGTTACATATATATATATATTTTTTACATAGTGAGAACAGAGGGGCTCCGTAGCTTTTCTCCCGAAAGCATGCACGCTAACTCTGCCACCCATAAGGCTCATACATACAGCCAAATAGAGGTACCGTGACTTAAGCCTACAACGCCCTCTGCTGACGTTTTATCGTAGGCTACACAGACATGCTTTTCCAAAATGTGAAACACTTCAATAATTAATAAACCAGTCTGCACACTACTATAGACTATCTTAAAATCATAATCAGAAATACTTTATTAATCTTTATTGGTCGATGTTGTCCACAGAGTGGGGAGAATGATGGACAACCGGCAACGACAAATAATCATTTTATTTGTGAGACGAGCAGTGAGAGATGAAATATGGAGGAGAATAAAAACTTCTCCAATCTGTAAAGAAGAGGGGATTCGCTTTACTGAAGATTTAACTCAAGAGGACTTGCGATCCAGACAGGTTCTCTGGCCTAAAATTGACCAGACTAGAAAAGAAGGAAAGGCTGCAGGCTTCAGGGGTCCGTTTGGATTCATCGAAGGCAAACGTATTTTCGAGGACATTTAAATATAGGGCTGAAACTAGAGATTGAATTGAATATATAGTGGATAAGTTCGAATGATGGGACTTCTACCTCAACGTTTTTTTCTCCACCTCCCTAATTTTCTAAATTTTTTTTCTCATTTTTTCGTCATACAAAAAGTTAATTTGTACATGTGTTCTGTATTTCAGTTAAAAACTGAATTTTCTTTTATCTCCTTTAATACAAGGGGACTTAAAGACTCGGTTAAGCGAAAAGCTGTCTTTTTGTTTTGCAAAGGGCAACAAGCACATTGCACCTTTCTTCAAGAGACTCACTCTGATAAATCTGATGTTAAGTTTTGGTCACAACAATGGGGAGATAAAATTCTCTTCAGTCATGGGACTAATCAATCGGCTGGAGTTGCCATATGTTTCAACAGAAGCCCTGGTAAGATTCTGGATGAAAAAACAGACAAGGAGGGGCACTGGGTAGCTTGTGTTTTGGAAATTGAGGCTAATCTTGTTATTTTGATTAACATATATGGGTATAACAATGATAACAAAAATATAAATTTGTTATATCAAATATCAGAAATTATAATAGAGCTAAAAGTTAAATTCCCCACAGATCATATCATTGTTGGAGGGGATTTTAATTTAACTCCTGATGAGTGGATGGATAGATGGCCTTCCAAATTACTGACTGAACATAGAAACTTAATTTTGGAATCTTTTGTTAATAATAACCAATTGATAGACATCTGGAGGAATTTACATAGTGGAGTGAAACAGTTTACTTGGTATAAACCTAATGGTCAAAACAAATCAAGAATTGATTATTGGTTGATATCAAACTCAATATCAGAGCATGTCACAGAATCAGAAATTGCTAGTAGTCCGTTAAGTGATCATTGTATTATTAATCTGAAAATCCGAAACAGTAAAAGATGTAACAAACCAAAAGATTATTGGAAATTTAACTCTCAGTTACTAAAAAATTCTGAGTTTTGTCACTCCATTAAAAAAATTATTTATGATATAAAAAAGGACAATACACTAGACACATCTATACTAAAATGGGAATTTCTGAAATTTAGTATTAGAAAGTATTCAATTACCTTTGGTAAGAAAGTGAATATAGAGAAGAGAGTCCAAGAAGTAACAGTGGTTAAAGAACTCATGACACTTTATAATAAATCAGATTGGAGTGAAGAGGACAAAGAAAAAATAAGTAATTTGCAATCCAAATTGAATGGAATGTATATAGATAAAGCTGAAGGGGCATTTATTAGATCCAGGGCCCGGTGGATAGAAGAAGGAAAAAGAATACTGCATACTTCTGCAAATTAGAAAAATGTAGACAAGAATATAACTCGATTAGTAGTCTAATAGTTGATGGGGAGGAATGTACAGAACCCAAACGCATCGAAAAAGAAGTTTTCAATTTTTATAGTAATCTTTATAAATCCTCCTACTCAGAACAAGATGCTTCATCTTATTTTGATAATATTAACAGTTTGATTCCTGTTATTGATGAAAATTTTAAAGAAGTTTGTGATGAGGAATTAAGAATTAAAGAATTTGATTATGTTATTAAAAAAATGGCATCTGATCGATCACCAGGTTCAGACGGTATTACATCTAATTTTTATAAGCACTTTTGGGAAGACTTAAAACACCTACTGTTTCAGGCTATAAATGAATGTATTAATAATAAAGAATTGATGCAAACTATGAAACAAGGAATAATAAAATTAATTCCAAAAACTGGCAAAGATAAGAAAATATTAAGCAATCTAAGACCTATTACACTGTTGAATACAGACTACAAGATTCTAACAACAGTTCTGGCAGTAAGATTAAAAAGGGGTATATCTAAATTAATCAGCCCAACACAATCTGGATTTCTTAAAGGAAGATCCATCCATAATAATATCCGCCTGGTCCTAGATATTATTGATTATAATTATTTAATTAAGGAAGATGGTTTTATTTTTTTTTTTTGGATTTCCATAAAGCATTCGACTCAGTGGAACATATATTTATTATTAACACACTGAGACACTTTGGTTTTGGAAATAAGTTTCTTGATATGATCACTATGTTGCATAAGGACATTAATAGTTGTGTTTCCCTTTCAGAAGGTACATGTCCTAGATTTAAGGTTGAAAGAGGAATAAGACAGGGCTGTAGCATTTCTCCTCTTTTATTCATTGCAGTGACTGAACTACTGGCAATTGCGGTTAAAAATTCTAATATCAAAGGTTTAGAAATAAACAACAAGTTACTCATGAGTCAGCTCGCTGACGATACAACTCTGTTTTTACAAAATAAGGAACAAATTCCAGTGGCTGTAAAAGTAATAGAGCGATTTTCACTAGCATCGGGTCTATATCTGAATCTGAGTAAATGTGAACTGATGAGCATTCATAGCTGCTCTGAAGCCTCACTATTTAATATACCGGTCAAAAATGATATTAGATATCTAGGTATTTGGATTACCAAATCATCAGATACAAATGAAAAAAAGAATATCCAAGATAATATTGATAAATGTAGAAAAACATTAAACAGTTGGTTACAAAGAGATTTAACATTATTTGGAAGAACATTGTTGACTAAGATTGAATCTATTTCCAGACTGAAATATCCATCCTACTCTCTTGCTATTTCTCCAAGGTTAATTAAAGAAATTAATAGAATAAATTTTAATTTTATTTGGAAAAATAAACATCACTACATTAGTAAAGGGGATTTGGTGAAAAATTATGAGGTAGGTGGCATAAAGGCAATCGACTTTGAAATTTTGAATGGAATATTGAAAATTAAATGGCTCCAATCCTTTTTGAGAAACGGCGAAGAGATATGGTTCTCCTTACCGGCATACATTTTTGATAAAGTGGGAGGTATTCAATTCTTAATAACATGTGACTTCGAAATATCTAAATTGCCTATAAAACTTTCTACTTTTCATCAACAGGTTTTGTTACAGTGGAAACTGATGTTTAAACATAACTTCAGTCCCCATAATGTTCCATTATGGAACAACAGAAGTATATTGTGTAGAAGGAAATCTATATTTCTGAAAGACTGGTGGGAAAAACAAATTTGGTCCATTGTTCATATATTGGATGAAAACGGTAATATTCTTAAATTCGAAGAATTTAAGGCTAAATATAAGTTCAAATGCTCGATTGTGGATTACAACAAAGTTACACAGAACATTCCAAAGGTCCTTATTCAAGCAATACAAAATAATCTTATGTATAATGCTTCTCCGAGACTACACAAAATTAAAATCGATTATGTGAACCTAGTAGATACTAAATGTAATAATAAATTCCTTAAGCAAACGCTTGTTAACTGCTTGTACCCGGGTAGAGCAAAAAGCACTCTCTTCTTTCTGGGTTATAACAAATATGAAATATCTTCAATCAGAACAAAATTCCTCAAATATCCAATTCCTCCTAAATTTAAGGAAGTACATTTTAAAACTTTAAATAATATATATCCCTCTAATGAGTTTATAAAGAAAAGATTCAAATTTGAGGTAGACAATTGTCATATCTGCAACATTAATGTTGAAACAACTGAACACCTGTTTTATGAATGTCAACCGACTCAGAATTTATGGAAATCTCTTCATAACCTGTTGTCCTCCAGATCTATAAAAATAGATTTCTTTTCATATCAAAACATTCAGATGGGGGTAACCCTACAAAATAAAAATGATGAATTTTTGGTCAATAATCTAATTATAGCAACAAAATATTATATTCATAAATGTCGATTTGCTAAATCCTCCCCTACATGGTCCGCACTTAAGAATGAGCTTTTGCTGTTCCAAGACTGTCTTATAAAGGTTGAGAAGGCCCCGGCTAAAAAATTGCATAAAGGTTTAATAAAACTTAAGATGAGTTGAGTCCCTGTTATTTTATTTTATTTTATTTTACCTTTTTGTTTATGTGATTTATTATGTTCTAATTTATTTTTACTGTTTTGTGTTCTTTCATTCTAGTTTGTTCTCCCTTGTATATGATCAGTATAAAAAGAAAAAGTATGTTGCAATGAGTGATGGGAGGTGTGACTCCAGAGTTATAATATAAGATTTATACTGTACAATTTGAGGATGTTATACTTTGTTTTGTTCGTCTATTGTTATGAGAAATAACTCAATAAAAAAAAAAAAAAAAAAAAAACATGGAGGACAACGAATTAATAATAAAAAAAGAAACGGCACAGGATCCATTGTCTGGCGGTGGTTTGGTTTCAAGAAGGAAGATGTTGAACAAACAACGGTGATATGCAAAATATGTTGCAAAAGCATCGCTTCAAAATGTAGCAGTACATCAAATTTAAGAGTTGAGCCGAATACTCGGCTGAAACAAGTATCCTGTACGGATAAAGCACTTTTGCCGAGTACAAGTATTTTACGAGTAATACGAGTCATTATCTGTGCTCGTGTAACCCATGTCACATGAAAAATAGTCCCTTCTCATTCGCGGATGCTTTCCGGGCGTTCCGGAGCAGGCGCATGGATATTCTCAGCATCTGGTTCCTGGTGTGGCGGCAGTATGCCAAGCGGTGCTAAGAAGTTTGGAAAAACACTTCATAAAGTAATGGGAATTCTTATACTTGACAATTGACCCAGCGGTGAGTTTTCTTTTACTTCTACCTTAGTAGCTTTTTGGGTAATAGTAGCAAATTGTTTTGTTTTATTATGGTTACTTGGCGGCGTAGTGAACTGCGAGTGGAACCTCATTGAAGAAATGAGCGTGTCTGGGTAATTTAATTTATTTAAGCACTTTAAAAGTATCACATTTGATTGATGTGTTTATTATGATTGTTAAGTTACTGCCTTTAATTCGGCTACCTTGTCTTAGAGACCGGTATTTTTTTTTTACGTTATTTTGATCATTCGTTAGTAGCTTTTGCTAATCTGGTGTGGAAATAAAAAAAATAAAGAAAATCACACTGATATTTAAAAAAATTAAACGTTAAAAGAAACTTATGTTTAAAAACGCTTGTTTATTACATTTTTCTTCATAATTGCAAATGCATGTGTTGTATTCATTGTTGCAAAACTTGTTCATACATAGCTCAAACTGTATATAGTTTGTTTGTTATTGTGATCAAAACTATTGATCTGATGCTCAATGCTGATGCTGTCATGTAAATGGTTTTCTAATCAGCAATAAATATAACAATTTCTAATCAACCCATATTAATTGCATGACTAAAAATAACATACCAGTTAAACCCCCGCCCAGTGAACCCGAACACTTCCGGGTTAGGCCACGCCCCGTCCGAGTACAGCTACATAATTTATATTGTTAACAGATACATATACAGATAATGCTGTACTCGCTCATCCCTACAATTCTAGGGTTTACAAAGAATGGTGTTAAATGGTGGAAAAATGCCTTGTTGATGCTTGAATGGGCCAACTGATTCAAGCTGATAGAAGAGCAACTTTGACTGACCACTCGTTACAACCGAGGTATGCAGCAAAGCTTTAGTGAAACCACAACATACACAACCTTGAGGCGGATATGGGCCGCCATTTCAAAAGAATGCTTTCAGCACCTTGTTGAATCAATGTCTCTTACAATTAAGGCAGTTCTGAAGGCGAAAGGGGGTCAAACACAGTATTTGTATGGTGTTCCTAATAATCCTTTAGGTGTGTGTGTGTGTGTATAACAGAACTGGAAAGGATGATCAGACCAAGATAAAAATGTGTTTATGCTTAAAATTAGAATAATTATCATAAAAAGCTCTAATATTGATAATAATGATCTGACATTAATAGCAGGAGCTGAAATAAAGTTTTCTGTAAAGATTTGCAGACTTACCCCAGGCTGAGAGATAAGAGAAGACGAGAGTGGATAGGTCTTCAGCCGTTGGCAGCAGTCGTTTAGTGTTAGCTTGTGCCGCTCGGGCTCTAAGGTGAGGGGTGTGTACTGAAAAGCACGTTTGAAAAGCTTATTTTAGTAATATCCCCTCAGCGGCAGAACAGAGCAGCAACAAGACGTGCAAGCGCCTTGTGGAGTTATTTTACTACAATTAACAAATTCACTGCCAGTTGTGATCTGTATAAAAAAAACTTCTGTAGTAACATGCTAAATTCACAAAAACTCAGAGAAAATTGCACCAACGAAAACAATGAGCTACTCTCTCTCTCTCTCTTACCACTCTCCACTGTCTCTTTTGATCGGGAAGCTAAACTAAGGACGTGGTTGCACGGCTTTATTATCCTTAGAATCCCTCGGACCTTCTTCTGTTCCGTGCTTTTACGATTCTTCAGGTCCTCCACTAGCTTGTATTCTACTATAGCAACAACCTCGGTCGAAGAAACCCTCGACCATGGAGAAAAAGTTAGGATAGCGGTACATTTTTACTTAAATTACCCACGTTTTGATGAGATGCTGGTGGGTTAGTGCAGTAGCGGGCAGGAAAAGGAATTGACACTGGAGACGGGAATAAAGAAGTGAGTACAGTGACATTGCTCCTCCTCTCGTCGGCCCTTACGGACAAACTACACCGCCATAAACTGCTGCGTGGTACTTTTTTTTTTCCAAGATGTCCTGGAACCTCCACAGATATGCGTGATACAGTGTTCACGTGCGGGGCATAGGTGCAGGGGTAGCACGTGCGACTCAAGTTTGCTTAGAAGTCCATCATCTAGCTCAGTAGCTCCTAGCTTTTCGTTAGCCACCGTAGCTAGGAATGATTTACATGGTATTAAAAGAAAATAGTTAAGGTGTTGGCTATCTCCTAGTAGGTCTACATGAAAATAACAATAGTCGCAATGGTCATCAGCAGAACTGACGCTAAAAGAACCGCTTTAAAGTTTTTTTTTTTTTTTTTTTTTTTAGTATATTTTTTTTAAGAATATATTTTTGTTTTGACAAGGGGAAAAAAGGACGGCTACCATATTTCAAAATAAAATAATACGTTTTTAGAGAATAGCCTATTTGGTTGCCAAATACTATAACTACTTCTTTATTATTTTTTGCGGACTTTTTTGCCTCTGTATAATCCTATTAACAATGTATTGTATTTCAGTTGTGTATTGTAATGGATTTTGTTGTTTGTTTATTTATTGCTTTTATTCCTGCAAAGTAAGATACCAGTGAACAATCTGGAGGTAGTCTAAAATTAGTCCGCACTAACCTATTGTCATATTGGAGTTTACCTTATTCTTAATGTTATGTGTATAAGATGAGGCTGTCAGGGTGGTTTCTTGTGTGGAGAAGGGCTTAGCAAGATTGGTATAACCTCAAGTTTATGAGTGAACTTATTTTTTTTCTTCTTTCAACTTATAAAAATGCAATGCACTGAAATCTAATATGATGAGTTTTGTGTTTATCAGAAACTTTAAGAATTCCATCAACACTAGTGTCCTGTCAGGCCATTTTTCCACATCTGTACAAAAGTTGGTAAAACACAACAAATGTTTTTCTAAAAGGACGGCAGCTTTTATTCTGATACTTTTGTCTTCATAGAGTATGTGTGAGCGGTTGAAGACCCATGTGTTTTTGGGTGCCCCCTCTTCCACCTCAAGCCCTGATGAAGTGGTGGGTACATGCAGCTCTTGTGTGTCTGCCTGGACTCAAGTGGATCTCAGCTGGCAGGACGGGAGGCTGCAACCTTTGCAAGTTAACAGTACAAAATGTGGTAAATATGCATTTTCTAAACATAAAAAAATGTGTATTTTTGGGGGTGCCACTAGCTTAGTACACGGGAGACCTGGTTAAAATCTCGGACGGGTCATTTGCCCCAATGTCATTGCCCTCGCTCTCACCCTGTTGCTGCTGTAAATAAAGGCAAAAACAACTAAAAAAAGCTTATTTTTTAAATTTTTTTTATTTTTATTATTTGTTGTAAAGGTTGCTAAAGGTCCACTCCAGAGATGGATTAAGAGTCATGTAGGCCCCTGGGCAAAGCATTTGCAGATTTACAATCCAATGTTCTAGTATGAACGTAAAGAAATGGAAGCGTCTATATGTTGCGTCTTTCCTGAAGAAGACAATTACAGCATGGCACATTAAGCTACTAACGTCTCAGCAGTCAGGGTTTTATGTAACCAAATTAGATGCAACCAAGCAGAAAGACACTTTTAAATTTGAAAGGTAGTCATGTGCACACAACCAGCAACGCAGTTAATTTCAAGGACACCTACAGAATTAAACTGTCAAGTAAGCGGAACCTCTAAAAATACACATACCCTTCCTCCCTAGGACCCCTGATAGCCAGAAGCAAGGGCTAACCTGTAATCAGATGGCCTTCATACATACAGTACATACAGTAGGCCTCTACACAAAACCTATATATATTTTTTTTTTAATGAAAGTTGAGCTGTGAAGGTGAAATCACAAACAAATCATGATATGAACAGTGGAAATAAAATGATGCCTCTCCTGTTGATGTTTTAGGTTAACAGTTCAGTTTTTACAAAATGTGACTTCACAGGGAGAAGAAATAAGAGTTTAAACAATTTTTTTCTCACCCATGGCAACAAGCATTGACCACCTTGACTAACATTCAATATAGGCTATATGAAGTAATATATAGTGTTCAAGTTTACCACCTTATTGTACATTTACATTTACATTTATTCATTTAGCTGATGCTTTTATCCAAAGCGACTTACATTGTTCTAATGTAATTTACCAGTGTTACAGCCACTGGAGGCAAGGTGGGTTAAGTGTCTTGCCCAAGGACACAACGACAGTATGAACTGTGGGGAGAGTGAGAATCAAACCGCCTACCCTCCGGTTGAAGGACAGCCACTCTACCACTGAGCCAACCTGTGCAATATAAATATAGGTAGATTGTTTTGACTTTGTCAAGTAGCTTGCAAGCTAAAATGTGTGGGGACCCCTGATGTACATGTCTGTGACAGAAATCCTACAGACCTCTTTGCTGTCCTATTTACTGTTATTTAGCATGTTACTGGACGTCCTCATTACTAAGGGTGTTAATATTTCAAATGTCAGCGTGCTCAATGTTGCCCTGTCTGATCCTTTCTGTGTCTTGTTTGACCTGTCTTTTTCTCCAACACCATCTGTGGGTCCTGTTGTTGTACAAAGAGACACATTGTTATAGGAATTTATTATACATAAATGACAGCACAGAGGCACAGTTTAAAGAGATGTTAATGTTAGAGAATGCCTCTTGTTCTACTGTTGATGATCTGTTAAATTCATACTCTTGTAGTATTCTAAATGTTCTGAATGCCATTGCACCTGTTGAGGTTAAAAAGGGTCAAAATGGACAGAAGGCGCCAAGGGGAATTGAGGAGACAGAAAAGGGAGTCCCGGAGGGCAGAACGAGAATGGCGCAAAACAAAGCTCCAGGTTCATTGTAAAATTTATGAGAAAATTTTAAGTGTGTGTTTAGCCAGACTTTGTAAAGAAGAAGGGAGAGATGTTCTTCTGAAATGATCACAGACTGCAGTAACAACTCTCGTGTCCTGTTTGCTACAGTGGACACATTAACAAACCCTCCGGCGCCATTGCCTTCAAAACTAATGTCCACATCTAACTGCAATGAGTTTGATCTGTTCTTTAATGATAAGGTTTAGAGTAGTAAGCAAGTAATGAACTCCATAACACAGATTACAACTTTACAGCATTAAGTCTTTCCTTAAGAAGAGCAGTCTTGGTGCCACAGTACTAAAAATATCAAACTTGTAATTTTTAGGGAATAGTCCTTAAAAAAGTTGTATAAAAACAACTTCTTAACTTTCTCGCTTTTTCAGTCAGGTTTTATGCCCCACCACAGTACTGAAATGGCTCTTTTCAAGAGGACAGGTTACATACGTGTGATCCTGTTACAGAGGTTAGTAGACTGGGGGGCCATCTCTGGTGCCGCCCTTAAATGGTTCAGGGCCTATCTTAAAGACAGGAAGTACTTTGTTAAAATTGAAAACTGCGTCTTAGACCCGATGGCCTTGACCTGTGGGGTCCGACAATGCTTCCTCTGGGTCAATTAATTTGCAGTAACAATGTGTCCTACCACAACTCTGCAGATGACACTCAGATGGAAATGAGCTGTTAAGCTATAATCTGGTACAAGCATCTCTGCTCCGGCTTAATGTACATTGTACGCTGTCCTAAATAAATAAAACTAAAATCTTAAAATCTATGTACAGTTCTCAAAGGCAAAATGAAATGAAATTTTTTATTTATATTTTGGGCCATTTTTCAGAGAGTATAAATGATAACACAGAAACAAATTCTTTATTTCATAGTTAGTGGTTGGGTGAATCCATTTATTGTCAAACAATTGTGTTTACTCTTTTTAAATCACAAGGAC
Source organism: Neodontobutis hainanensis (assembly GCA_024349245.1). Taxonomy (NCBI): domain Eukaryota; kingdom Metazoa; phylum Chordata; class Actinopteri; order Gobiiformes; family Odontobutidae; genus Neodontobutis; species Neodontobutis hainanensis. Next base: position 538,148 of record JALDNG010000260.1, read on the forward strand.
AACAGAAACTACCCAAATGACTCTGATTAAAAGTTTACATACCCCAGTACTTTTTACTGTGTATTGCCACCTTTAACATCAATGACAGCTCGTACTCTTTTGTGGTAGTTCTGGAGGTGATTTATTTTCTCACATGGTAATGCTGACTGTTCTTTTTTGCAAAAATCCTCCAGTTCCTGTAAATTCTTGGGCTGTCCTTGCATGAACGGGATGTTTGAGATCTCCTAAGAGTGGCTCAATGATATTGAGGTCTGGAGACTGAGATGGCCAGTCCAGAACCTTCACTTTATGCTGCTGTAGGCAATGACAGGTTGAGTTAGCCTTGTGCTATGGATCATTGTCATGTTGGAACGTCCGAGTACGTCCAATCCCTGATAAGTGCACATTTTCCTCCAATATTTTCTGATAACATGCTGTATCTATCTTACCATCAATTTTAAACAAGTTTTCTGTGCCTTTGTATCTCACACATCCACAAAATATTAGCGATCCACCTAATTTTGTTCTCATCACTCCAAATGACTTTGTTCCAGAAGTTTTGAGGCTTGTCTCTGTGCTGTTTGGTGTATTGTAAGCCGGATGCTTTGTGGCATTTGCGTAGTAATGGCTTTCTTCTGGCGGCTCGGCCATGCAGCCCACTTTTTTTCAGAAAGTACTGTATTTCAGCTGAAGTTATTTGTGGGTTTTTCTTTGTAGCTCGAACAATTTTCCTGGCAGTTGTGGCTGAAATTTTTGTTGGTCTACCTGGTTTCAACAGAGTCGGTCATTCTCAATTCCTTGGATATCTTTTTATATCCCTTTCCTGTTTTATACAGTTGAATAGCCAATTCCAGTGGCTCCTTTGACAATCTTTTGCTTTCCCCAGGAGCCCAAAATTAACTGACCTTTTTATATATACACACACACACACACTGATTACAAGCAAACTTGTCAAAGGTGGGGATGGATACCTTTAGTAGCCATTCAAACTTGTTTGTGTCAACTTGTGTGCATGTTATCAGGCCAAAATCACCAGGGTATGTTAACTTTTGATCAGGGTCATTTGGGTAGTTTAAGTTGTCATTAGGATTTAAAAAGAGTAAACACAATTGTTTGAGAATAAATGGCTTCACCCAACCACTAACTATTTTACTACTAACTACTATTCTCTGAAAAATGGCCCAAAAATTACTTGCCAGGGGTATGTAAACTTATGCGGACAACTGTACATCTCACTTAGAGCAGGCAACTATGGGCCTATGGGACTCTACCACTGCCTCCAAAATATCACTGTTTGGATGCAAAACAACTTTCTACAACTTAACCCATACAAAATAGAAGGCATTATCTTTGGCCCACACACACAAAGGGAAAGTGTCTGAAGTCACCTCGAGTCACTTTCTCTAAAGCCAAAAAATCAGGTTAGAAATCTGGGGGTAATAATGGACTCGGACCTGAACTTTAACAGCCACATTAATGCAATAACATCAACAGATTTTTAAAAACATTGCCAGAATCAAGGGTATTGTGTCTAAACCAGACTTAAAGAGAGTTATACATACATTTTGTCTTTTGCAATGGTATGCTCACTGGACTCACTAAGCAAGTTGTACGAGAGCTGCTGCTCGAGTCCTGACTAGCACCAGAAAGTACAACCATATTTGTCCTGTCCTCAGGTCTCTAAACTTCCTGTATCTCAGAGGATAGAGTTTAAAGCAGCTCTGCTGGTGTATAAAGCTTTCCATGGCTCAGCGCCAAAGTATATCTCTAAAATGTTAGTCCCATATGAACCATCTCGGACCCTGAGGACCTTAGGGACAGGTCTTCTGCTGGTGCTCAAGATCAGGACTAAACACGGTAAAGGAGCGTTTCAGTTTTATGCAGCTAAAATCTGGAAGAGTCTTTCAGAGGAGGAAAGATAGGCCTCTACTCCAGGCTGAAAACAGATCTGTTAATCTGTGCAAATGACAACTGAAAGTATTTTATTTGCACTCTTTTATTTTTGTTTTAAGGAATTCATTTTATTTTTTTTATGTATTTTATTGATATTTGTATTTGTGTGTATCTCTCCTTTTTTTGTAAAGCACTTTGAATTACCGTTGTATGAATTATGCTATACTGTATAAATAAACGTTTCTTGCCTTGGTTTGCAGACACTGTCGGACACCAGTTGAGAGACAGTACAGTGGACGAATCAGTGCTGAGTGCAGATCCAGATCATTCTTTAAACCGTCATCCATCTTCTAAAGCTGATGGGAATCAAAGCCCAAATCAACAGACTGAAACGGAAGAAGTGTGTTCGGCCTCTATCCTGGAGTATCTGGACAGCTGTTTTCCTCAGACAGAGCCTCAGCAGGTTGGAGCCTCCTCTCCTGGTCTGTCCCACCACACACACTATCTCACCACATGGACTTTGAGTCAAGCTTTGGTTCTGCGAGAGAGCCAAGGAGTTGCATCAGTAGCCAGTCTGCTCCAAACCCAGCACAGAACTTCTTTACAGGCCTCGTCCACCTCCAGCAGCACCCCAGAGCTGCTCACAGCCTCACCTGCAAAGTCTGCTGAGCTCTTCACTCAGCTCAGGCCCACCCCCAGAGTGGAGGAGGGCTGTGTGATCCTCCAGACCACCACAGACGGGCTGCTCTGCTCCCAGGCAGCAGAGAGACTAGAGCCACCTGTCTGCAAAAAATCTCAAATCTCAGAGGAGACATCTGCAGACAACCATTCCTCTGTAAAACTAGGTCCCACAACACCTTTGGCCCACTGTGTCAGACTGGGGTTCCATTACTCTGTCCTGGTGGCAGTGGTCCATCCCTGTCATTTAAAGGAGCTCAAGGTGGGTTACACCCAGTGATTGTTTATTTAGTGGATATAATCCGCCCATTGGTCCCCTATTTACTGATATTGTCATTACGACTCTGCAATAATAACGACGTAATAATCAACCCCCCATTGTCCAGTGTGGGTCCATGCCGGGTAGACAGACACTTGACTGTATCAGAAGAACTAATCACATACTTCATAAGATCGATAAGATTCATAAGATCATAATTCAATCAAAACTAAATCAAAATTATTAAATCAATTTATCACCAACCTAATTATGTAATAAGGTAATTACTTAGTGATTACGTCCATAATCACTAAGTAATTATGGACGAAAACAAACATAAAATTGGGCTATTCACTGATGATGTGATGCTATATATTAGGGACTTGGACACCTCTCTACCAAGACTTTTGGAAGTAATAAGAAAATTCCAGGAATGTTTGGCAATAAATTGAATGTCACAAAAACACAAATAATCCACTATAATTATACACCAGATGAAGAAATTAAGAATGTTTAAAGTTAACTGGAAAACAAAGACCATTAAATATTTGGGAGTTAATATAACACGATGACCAGAATTATTGTACAGTGCAAATTACATTCTCATTTGCGATATGTTGAAAAAAGATCTAGACAGATGGTCAATTTATCATAGTAGGATACAGGTAATCAAAATGAATTGTATTGTCAAGGTTCTTTCAAGCTTTCCCGTTAGAAATACACGCTCAACGGCACAATTACGACCACTATGCCTTTGGTGTGATATTTCATACACGGCAAAGTGAAAGGACATTGTGACCTATAACCCATGCTGTATTGTTCAAACACTAATAATAATAATAATAATAATAATAATTAAAGGCTCTCTCCTTCCTTGCGACCGCGGGGACACATGTACTCGGAGGAATGCATTTCGTGCTTTAAAGCGTAAACTTCACGATAATGTCAAATAACCGGGCCTGTGCTACTGCTTGAATCTTCTTCTGGCTGGAGCCTGCCTCATCACCTCGGGCCTGTGCTACTGCTGGAGCCTGCACATCTTATAATTTAAAGATAAATGTCGCCACAATCCCTGGTTTTCCTGGGATCTGTCTGAACTTTTGAAAATAAGGGTTTATGCTTGGGCTAAGGCGAGAAAAACAAAAGTACTGGCTGGAGATTTGCAATGACTCCGAAAGCGCTGCACCTCCCTGTTAAAAAGTAAAAATGTAAATATTAGTTATCTAAAATAACAGGTTTACCAGTTCCAAAAGATTCTGAGGAGTTTTCCAAGACTCTAGTCTTGGCTCTGGAGGAGCCTCCTCCAAAGGAAGCATCCTGGCAATTAGGAAATGGCATTTATTTCCCAAAGAAATGGCTGCCTCTTCACAGGCTCATTACGACCACAGCCACAAATGTATCAAAAAAAAAACCTGATAACTTTTATTGGCACTCATGTCTAGATAATACTCAACAAATTTGGGGCCTTTTAGAAGAAAACACATTGGGTTTAATCCACATGGCGGACTTCTTGTTGTGGCTGTCATAGACTTTTCTGTTTGCCCTGAGGTGTCCTATGGATGTACCAAGTTTTGTATTTCTACATTGGAAAAAATTATTTTCACTTTCCATAGGCCAAATGTATTTTCATTTTCCAGGGGTCGCCACTGAGTCATTTTATTAATTTATTATTTCAAATACTTAAGATGCATCAATATTTCGCCAGGCTTGAGTTTAGTGGCCAATAAAATGTACTTTTTGCGCACATTTACTGGGTCAAAATTGAGGATAATTTTGTTGAAAAATTTGCAGAAAAATTTAAATTAAATAAAAATTGAGCAACAAACAACAAGAAAAGGTGTGTCTATTTTGCACACCCTGTGTTGCTCATTTTGCCCAATTTTGGTGTTTGTGGAATGAAGCAGCTATTTTCTGTCAATTTTTAAAAGTGAGGTGTATTCTAAGGCGGTTTACATTTTCAATTCAAAATGGCTGCCTTCTCGTGTGTGATAGGGTGTTGTCCCCATTGGCTTTTATGTTCATATGTCCATGCCGGATGTGTGTACCAAGTTTCATTTGCCTACAACAAAGTAAAATTTTCCCTTCCAATTGACTTTTTCCACATATTTGCGCCATTGCTATGGCAACACCTTTTATAGATAGGGGGTGTTTGTCATTGGCTTTTATGTTTGTCATGACATAAGAGATGTGTGTACCAAATTTCATGTCTCTATGACAAATTAATTTCTTTGGTCCCATTATAAGTTTGTAGGGGGCGCTGGAGGGTCATTTTTAAAGATAACCCTCTTATTTACATATCTTTGTGTTCAGGGCATGATTGTGCACAAACGCCTTTTTGGGTCCAACTTGATCCGAGAAGGCGTTTGAGAGTTAACAGATATTTTATTTTCACAAAAAGCCTGGGTGTGGCAAGCCTCGTTACAGGTTTGCCACACCCACACCCGATAAGATATCTAAAACAAAATGACAACTTTTGTTGGCACTCGTGTCTAGATGATACACACCAAATTTGGAGCCATTTAGATTTAAACACAATGAGTTGAATCTTTTGGTGTAAGGGGTGCGATTTAGGTGGTCGCGCCTTTCACCCCACATGGCGGACTTCCTGTTGAGTTTACGCTGTGGCTGTCATAGACTTTTCTGTTTGCCGTGAGGTGTCCTATGGATGTACCAAGTTTTGTATTTCTACATTGGAAAAAATGTACTTTCACTTTCCATAGGCCCAATGTATTTTGACTTTTCTAGGGGTCGCCATTGAGTCATTTTTTATATTTTTTTTTCTGGGGACTTCAAATACATAAATTTTTCGCCGACCTTGAACTTTGGGCCCAATAAAAATTACTTTTTGCGCAAGTTTACTGGGTCAAATTTAGAATCATTTTGCAGGAAAAAAAAAAAAAAAACTCGAGCAAAAACAATAGGCCCTCTCGGTCATCACTGGCTCAGGCCTAATAATATTTATTTTTATATACCACTTTTCCACCTACTGTAGTAGGCACTCAAAGCACATTTTCTCCCACTGTTGGGAGAAGATGGTTTGACTGACACCACTAGGACTAAACTTAATCCTATAGCTCTATCCCATAGCTCTATTTTTAGTTTTCTATTATCAAACAATCAGAATTGAAAATAGTCACAGGTTGCTGAGATGGATAGCCTTGGATAATAGTTTCAAACCAGGACAATATGACTCTGTTTTTAAAGATTGGTTACATAAGGGTCTAAATCCTTTATGCTTAATTGTCAAAACTGGCAAGGACTTCCAGGAACATAAGACAATGTTTGACTTAAAGAACACAGACCTATTCAGATACCTTCAATTGAGTGACTATAATAAAGAGGTTGATGCTGCCTCTCCCTAATAAAATTGATAAAGCGCAATAAACTAATTGTGAATTACTTTTACAGACTTCATCACACTAATACACTACCTGTCAGATTTCTTATTTTGAAGAAAATGGGCCAAACATTTCAGATTTTTACACAATAATGGTAGAGGCGTAATGTAACTACCTATTATAGTATTATCATCTCATTTTAAATATATCACACAACAAGTGAACCTCTCCTTCGCCTCCTCCTGTAACTGTTTATTTAGCTTTTCTCACTGTCAAAAATACAAATAAAAATAAAGTGAGGGGAAAAAAAGAAGAAATGAAGGTATAAAAAAAAAATAAGTACAGTACATACCCCTCAGATTAAGAAGCTGGCAGACTCATCTTCAGCAGTAGTAACTTGAAGCCTCGTTTTTATCTTTATAACTCTCACGCATGGTTGAGGTCTGTGCGTTGACGGTGGGTATGGGGTGATTTTTTTGAATGCTGTGTTTGCTTTTGGACAAACTTGGATCACTATTCCAGAAGTACTGGAAGAATTTTTCCTGGCAACCCCTCCAACCAAACTTTGTCATTTTTAATAGTACTGTCATAAACTTTAACATGGAGCATTCTCATTGAGACCTCTAGGCTCTGAAAGGTAGCTCTAGGTTTGCTCGTTTTGCCTTTTAGCATGGTCTGACCTGGGGTTTACTTTCCATTTATGAATAATCTTATAGAATATAGTCAAGAGCAAAAAGTTGATCTCACTGGTAATAAACACACAGTGTTTGTTTTAGATTTTAGCTCTGAAATGATAAGTGCCCTGTTTATGGCAGTGATATCTGACTGTTGTTCTAGTTGAAGTCCGGGACATGCATTCCCCTGGCCTCCATTATAGTTACGGACCAGTCGGGTGTTGAGATGAGGGTAGCGCTTTGGCGGCGCACAGCTTTCTGGGTGCTCCCCATCAGCCCTGGTGACATTGTGCTCATAACAGGTATTCTGGCAAATTTTAGAAATATTTCAATAAGAATAAAGCTAATCTATAGACTTGTTACAGCCATAAAATGGTATGGTTAAGTTGTTTTGTTGACATAACTGTCCTCTTTCAGAACTGCAGATGAATAAAGACAAATGGCGAGGAAAGAGTGTACTGCACTCAACCTTCCACAGTAAACTACTAAACCTAGGCCGGGTCCCAGCCACTGACTCGCTCACAGGTACCACACAGCCCAACCAGCGCTGGTACACAGTTCATTTGGAGGATGGAGAGGATGTGAGCTCTCTGTTTATCTCTGTTTTCAGTCTCACAGCAGACCAGGGCTCACTCTCTAAGCCTGTTATATGACTTTCTTCGAAAACAGCGCCCTCAGCTGGTGGCTCTACCAGCCCCTCCCACTCAGAAGCTCACCCACCTACCGTACGCCACCTTCAGGTCACTGAGAGTAAATACACTGGTGCATATGCTGCTGCGGGTCACTCACACACACTTCAGCACAGGTGAGCTGCTCCCTCAGACACATGGTAATGAGAATATAACTGAAAGTATCACACCAATGATTTGTGGCTCTAAAGCATGGGTGGGCAAAATGGCCCGGGGCCCACATGCGGCCCATTGGGCTGTTTAATTTAGCCCGCCCAGCATTTACAAATAATTTATTGATAATTAAACACTGCATGTATTTTTTTTCCTTTTCCTATAATTTTCTGCAGTGATCTGTTGATTCCACTGCAACATGCTCCAAATGGTAACAACCTTTCCTAGAGTTATTATCTCAACTCTTAGCAAGAGGTAGTTTTCACTGGTTTTAGTGCAAACTGTAAAGAGTGATCTAAAACAGAGGAGGATGCATCTGTGACTGGTGTTGAATATACAATGTTTATTAATGCACATTGTTTAGCCTACAACTCAAACTTTAAACTATAGGATAAAGAAATGTGTTTTTATTGAGCATAAGTGTGCTCACCGTGTTGGCCTGGCCCTCCACCAGAGTCCCACGTTCAAATGTGGCCCTTGGGGAAGAATAATTGTCCACCCTTGCACGAAAGTATTCCTGTCAAAAAGACTGCTTCAAACTGCAAAATTGTTATTGTAGTTTCATTATTCCAGTAGTGTGTTTTAATTTGTTCCAACCCTATGAAAGGCAGGCAGACAAATGAAACATTTTTGAATGAATTGGAGACAAAACCAACAATTTGATTGGTGTTAGTCCTGGCATTTTTTTTTTTTTACTTAAACACAGCCGACTGCTAAAAGTTTATTTCAGTTGGTTATTTGTCCTAATCTAATGTGTGATGTGGTATTTAAAATACCAGTGACATTTTATACAGTTACATAGCAAATATAGATTTATTCTTATCAATGTTTGTGGATAAGAAGTGTTTAAATAAGTGAAAGTGGTCCTCTCAGATTGAGTACCTGCAGATACTGACACTCACTGCTCTCTAATAAATGTGTGGCAGAGTGGCAGACTGAGGCTGACTCCTGCTGGCGATCAGCTGTTCAGCACAAAGCTGTGGTGAGTGTGGAGCAGCCTGGTGGCCAGCATGGGGCACTAGTGTTGTGGGGAGCAGCTGTGGACTGGCTGCATCGCTTTTCCACAAACACAGGTACATGCTTCTTTTTTTTGTTTTTATCTTTAAAGGGCTTAACAACAGGTATATTAACAACAACGTGGTAATGTTGCAGTTGTGGAATATGGCAGCACTGGAGGATAATGGGTTCCTGGTAGCTTCACGTTTGATTTTTCGCAAATCTTTGGTTAATTTGCTTCTTTTCTTCTCAACATTTGCTACTAAATGTTTAAAGGTCCTGTGATCATGCCCCAATATCTTAGATATCTTTGTGCTGCAACCCTGTGAAAGACTTTTTACAATTTTTGACTTTTCAGAGTCGGTTAAATCTCTGTTTTGGCCCATTTTTTCTGAGAATAAGAATCTGCCTAAAATTATGCACACCTTGATATAGGGTGTCGTTATAAGAATTTTTGTTGCAGATTAAATAAGCATACAATGGAGACGGTATATGATTTGAAAAGAATGGTTAGGTTTTATTCCTTGGAAGGAGAAGCAATTACATGTCAGACAATACAGGCTGATGGTTTTTGCTAATCAGGTAAGCAATACATGGGTTTTTATATCCAGCAGGACATACAGTGTATAGCCTTCACATTTCCCATAACATAGATGGGTGGTACTATGTCATGACATGAACAGAATGACATTAACAGAATGAACAGTTCTAATAATAAGATAATATAATAATAATAATAATAATAATAATAATAAGATAATATTATATAAGCTTACAATTCCCATAACATATCCACCCTGTTTATGCCTAACATGGCATAAATCAAAATAACCCACCTTGATGTGAATTGTACTATGTTAGAAGCGAAAACCTGGTGGGCCTAGTCTAAGTACATTTGACCCTTTGGTAAATTATCTATGGCCGGGAAAAAGACCTTCTAACACCCCTCTGCCAAGGCGGCTATTCACAAACGAGGCCTAAACTATAAAATATAGGTAACTGATAAAATGATAACACCCATGTCTAATCAAAGCCAGAAAAGATTATATAAAATTCAGAACAGAAAAATCACAAGTATTGCTATACTTAACTCAATACTATGTGAATCAATCAAAAACATTCAGTCCGTCTAAGGCCCTGGTTCCACTGCCATCAGGAGCTGTGTTGTTAGGGATAAAGGTACAACAAACTTTTCCAAACATTTTCCATACTCCACACCTTTCAGCTAAGATCATGTCCAGTGCCATTTTGTTTTGCTAGGTCATGAGGCTGGTTTTGTCCAGTTGTTTGTGTAGTACTAAATGAAAACACAGTTACCTGTCAGATTTTCATGCAGTGATTGAATCAGGATGCTGTGTCAATCCTATGTCTTTTCTTGGTGTGGATGTATGTGGCCCCTGACCCTTAGCCACTGTATTTTTCTCATAGCTGTAAACAATTCAACCATTATTAGACTGCTGCCTTATACAATCTCATCACATTTCCAAAAGCATTACATTTAACAGTGTCATTATAGTAAAATTTACCCTTTACCTACAATTTACAAATAGACCACTTATTGATAACTAGTGACCAAACATACAAATAAAGGCAGACGCACAGCTAATCACACTATAATCATAATCATCAGAGACCTGCAAATGTAATTTAAATAACAAAACATCAGTGAATGGGCATAAGTGAAGTTGATCTATCCAGACAAAAGCAATAAGGCAAGACATGTGACAGAATTAGCATTAGATGGGCTGTGATAAAATTTACATCATATATTACATCCTTGCTAAATTTATAGAGTTATCATGTTATCTCTGGTGAAGGTTATTGAACAAATGAGCCAAAAGACATAAAGAAAAAAGTACTTAGCAAAGTGTAACCCCAAAAAGAGTCATTAGCTCAGCTACTTAGCTACTTTTTCAAAAGACATTGAAAAAAGTCATTTGAAAGCAAAGACAGCAAATTGATTAGACTTAGTAGCCTCTGAAATCGGGTTTATAATTCACTTTTCAAAGTCTCAGAGTATCCATTCAAAATAGTAACTTATTAGGAGTTGTTCATGTTAGCCGCTTAGCATCCCCGTCTAACTAGCATGCTAATGTTATTTAGCTTTAGACAACTGAAAACAAAACACCACAGTATATTATAAATTGTCTGTAATGATGTCTTACCTTTTTCAATAAGAAAAAAGCCCGCTGAAGGTCCGTTTTTATTCCCAAAGTAGAGCGTAACGTTAGCTCTCTCCATGGCTCAAATGCTCTGACTATGTTCAGTCTTGTTTTTCCACTGCTTTGGTCACACTTCTGTTTTCCTCTCCGTGTCTTGCTCAATTAAACATGTTATGTTTTTGTATTTTTTTGAGGAATCACTATCAGTGTCTGAGCAGTGCTAGAGGCCGGTCATTTTTTGTTGCTGGTAGTGTCCATCTCTGCTGGCTGATCTCGCTGGTTGTAATGGCGGCTTTGCCTGTACACAGGAGCCCGCATTACATAACATCCGGGTAGATTTCCCGGCAAAACCGTCCCGAGCGCTTCACAATAAAATGAGCCTACAGGCTCATAGAGATAACAGTTTTTAACAAAGAATGTCTTAGTCGTCTCATCTAATTATGGTCGGCTCATATTTGGGCAAATAAATACGTTATTTGAGCTTAAAAAGTTACGTAGTGTCCCTTTAAGTTTTTTCCTCAATCAGGTTTACTACTGTTAGAGCCCATTATTCAGAATCAACTTATTTTTTCAATAATTCAATCAAATGCAATCAATACACATTTTCACCCCAATCACGTTATGTCTTTGTATTGTTTGGATTAACCTGGCACCAAATAGGAGATACAGCTAAAGACATTAAGCTATACTTGTATGTGGATAAGCATATGAACTGGAGCAAGAGTGAGAGCATAATATACAATATTAATGGAGATGTACAATTCCCATAACATATCCAGAATAACCCACCTTGATGTGAATTGTACTCTTTCAGAGGCGAAAACCCGGCGGGCAGCTGACCTAGCCTAAGTACATTTGACCCTTTGGTAAATGACCTATGGCCAGGAAAAAGACTCTCTGACACCCCTCTGCCAAGGCGGCGGTTCACAAACAAAGCCTAAACTATAAAATATGGGTATATTAAATGATAGCACTGAAAGAAACGATCACAACAACTCGGAACAGAAAAAATCACCAGGGATTACTATATTGATTGTTTAAACTCAACAATATGTGCATCAATCAAAAACATGTCATCACTCCAAAAGAATGAAGAAAAAGTGCCAGAGGTTAAGCTGGTCATCCCATCGTACTCAAGAGCTCCGGCCTGTCCCTGTCTATCCAGTCGCTGACCCTATAACGAAAAGAAACATAAACAGGAGTGACACTTATGCACATTCTTAATGATTAAAATCAATTCTCTTAAGCATAATAACTTCAATGAACCATACGGCCCTTAGAACTGTAGTATGATCGGTCCTGGAGCTGTTGTCCCGTTGTTGTACATGCAAACGTTAACGTCCCTCATATCATATCTGAGGTCAAAGCCTCGACCACAGTCGTTGGGCAGGTGCATATCCAGGAATGTTGACCCAGCAATGGCCACATCCATCAATCTCACCAACAAGCTCCAGATACATGGAAATCAACACAAACAAAAGTTATAAGACATGGAAGTGCCACACAAGTATATGTACAGATTTAAAATCCCAGTCCATTTTCCAGATATTTTGTACTATTTTGTAGACCCAGGTCAAAATCAATTACTCTATTCCTTCATACTCTGCCAATTCTTCTGCAGAGTGTGAAGCTCTTTCTTAAAGGCTTTAGTTGTGCTGTTAAACTAGACCTGTGTTACTTTGGATGAAATCCTGTTGTAGATCTCACCTTTTCAGCTCATAGCATGCTCAATGCTATTTGTTCTGTCCAGTGCTTGGACCAGTTTTAATTCATTTCCAGTTTTAATTCACAGTTACAGCATTTCTCGTGCAATTCATAAACCTTTGTTGGTTATAAATCTAATTAATTTAATCAACATTTGCATAAATTGTCTCAAAAGTAAAATTCCAATTTCAATGCTAATTGAATTTTAGCCTTATATTCAGTAAGGACACCTTGAAGGACCCCCCTGTCGTCGATGCATATGGGGCTCTCAAATAAACCTGAAGGAACTGCTGTTTGGTTCCTAAGTTGTGAGTTTCTACTCACGATGTTCTCTGTCACATTGTATGTGAACAAATAAAAATAGGATTCTTTAAGGACGCATGTTTCTGGTCAGCAGGCAACGCTGGTCTAATGGTCTTACTTTCACAAAACCTCCAGACTTCTGCTTTGCACTGCACCTGTCCCTGATCTCTCAGTTTGTCAGGTTCAGAGTGATGTTACAGGACGTCCTGTGACTCCTGTCACTAGCCCTGCTCACAGGTGTACTCCCAGGTGTAAACCAAGATGACTATAAGTTCAAAGAATATTGTTAATATTAGCTCTTACTGGTGGCTATATTAATTGTCAAATCTTATTTTCTGAACTGGTACTTGTTGTGGTTGGCTTCCATCCAAATAAAGAACAAACAAATCAGAAAGTTATCTGACATTTTTAGACCCAAAGAAAGTGCCTTCAGGCTTTCGTCAAACAAAACCATAAAACTCTTAAAATTAAACCATATAAATGAAACACAGATAAACCCTGTTTCTACAGATATGGTCTGTTGGAAATCTACTTTAATCTTCTCCAGAACGGTCATGTCACCCTTTTAAACTTCATCTTTTACTGTATTAAACGCTATTGTTATAGCCCCATCACTTTAACACAGTTAGTTTAAATCTTCTTCTCCTTCTCTTTTTGAGCCTTGGGCAACCATGTCTCAAAACAAAAATAAAATAAAAATAAACATAAAATCATAAAATGAAACGCCAGTGCCATTGATCATTTTAAAATGTTAGTCCATCAATTATCATTTCTAATTATTCGTCTTCTTTATGTTTTCCAAATAGCATCACTGTTGTGTCTGTTTTATTTAAACTACATAGTTTTGTTCAGTTCAGTTTTAATTTTAGTTACCATTTAGTTTTAGTTACCACAGTTGTAGGTCTTTACCTGTAACTGTAAGTGGTATCATCCGCAATCATGATTAAATTTTATTCAGTTGATGCAAACATAAATATATTAAAAGAGATCAGAACTAGTTTCTCATGATCTATCGTCATAAACTTTTAGCAAAAGACTTTAAATTCACAATCTAATTAAAAAATTCTCAGAATATATTTTTCAATCACTTCAAATTAATTTCTTTAGAAATAAATTCCATTTAAAAAAAAAAAAAAACTAACTTTTGGGTCAGACCCCTCCCTCTGGAGTTAACCTTGTAATCGGGCAGCCTCTCTCAGCTGCTTGAACACACCACAAAGCCTCTGTTCACACTGCTTTCCTCCAAAACTCCATCACCATTGTGTCGTTTAAAAGGAAAGACCGTTCACAAAATCAACAAAGCTCTGTGTAAAATTTTCTGCATTTACTTTTATAATAAACAATTTCTTTAGGGTTTTGTTCAGTATAGATTTGTTCCACACTGTCTCTGTAAAACTCAGTTTTACCACCAGGTGTTTGGTTCTGCATAATTTCCATATAAATTTGAAGTGCAGCATATTTAAAACGTTTATCCATTCCTCATTTCACGTTTCCACTATTTTTGCATCAGGCTCTACAAAAAGAATTCCCTTCACTCAATGTTAAACAGAAACTTAAAACATCAAGTGTAAAATCAAGTCAATGTCTCTCTTTATTTATTCAGATTCACCAACATTGCACTCAGTTATAGTCGGTAATGTTACTTTAAAACAATGCTAAGATTAAACCTTTTATCTTTAGGTTCCAAAGTGTTCTCCATAAACACCTCTAAAGTTCAACCAAAAATATTATTCAATTCTGTTCAAAAGGCCAGACTATTGTGTTAGTCTCTGGTTCTCACAATCATCATTAATCTAAAACATTACAACATCATTTAAATCAGATCCAACAAAAACTTTTTAAAAAAAATCACTTTAAGCAGTGATTAAACCCAGTGAGCCCTTTGGCTTATGCTCTTAAACTTTAACCATTTTTACAGTTTAACACTTTTTAAACTTTTCAAATAAACCATCTCCAATCCTTTAAGATTGTTTTAACATATAGATACATTTTCAATTCCCAGATTACAAATTTACATTGCAGTTTAAAACGTTACTGTAAAGATGCCACTTATTTACATTGTAGTTTAAACTTTATTGTAAAGATGACCCTCGTCAGCATCTATTTTAGTGTTAGGTATTATACCTTTTATTAGAAAGTACCATTTCAAAACCCCTTGGCCAGTATTTTTTGTCTTTTATAACTGTCTTCATTTCAGTTTTTTCTAATTACTTAAACAATATTTAAGGCTGTTCATGTTGTCGTTTAGTTTACTAAATCAAAACAATATAGTTGTACCAAAAAAAATTAAAGCAAATAAAATAAAAATGTGGACTATATTCATTTCCACAGACCTGTCAGAAGGTCAAACAGTTTCCTAATTACGTCTCATAAACTTTATTTTCCCCATCAGTGCAATCTGTTTCTGTCACTGACATTTCCACTTCAGCATTTTTCAACATTAAAAGATTTGTTTAATGTAATGGCTCCCACACTTTAGGTTGAGCCAAAACAAAACAACTAAAAAAAAAAACCCGTTTCTTTTTCTCCGGACGTAAGCAAAAAGGGAGGGTGCCTGGCTATCTTGTGTTGACACATTCCTTTGTAAATCAAAACAGTGCTTGTCTTGAATTCCACTTTCTCCACTTTGTCAGACCCAAACTAGAGAAATACATACTTGTTCATTTCAGTTACTTCTGGTGACATTATTTATATTTGAGCTGATGGCCCAAATATCTATCATTTTGTATTATCTTTATAAACTTGCTCTGCGCAATTCAACTTTAACACGCATTTTTAAATTCGCATTTTTATTCTGATTACACAGTGACCATTTTCATACAGTGTTTTGAACCACACTGATATTAAGGACCTCTATTAGTTCTTGTACTACTAGATACATACAATTGTTTTGCAAAATACTAATCATCCATCCATCCATCCATCTTCTACCGCTTGGCCGGGTCGCAGGGGCAGCAGTCTAAGCAGAGAAGCCCAGACTTCCCTCTCCCCAGACACTTCCTCCAGCTCTTCCGGGGGGATACCGAGGCGTTCCCAGGCCAGCCGAGAGACATAGTCCCTCCAGCGTGTCCTAGGTCTTCCCCGAGGTCTCCTCCCGGTGGGACAAGCCCGGAACACCTCCTTAGGGTGGCGTCCGGGAGGCATCCGAAACAGATGCCCGAGCCACCTCAGCTGGCTCCTCTCGATGTGAAGGAGCAGCGGCTCTACTTTGAGCTCCTCCCGAGTGACCGAGCTCCTCACCCTATCTCTAAGGGAGTGCCCCGCCACTCTGCGGAGAAAGCTCATTTCGGCCGCCTGTATCCGGGATCTTGTTCTTTCGGTCATGACCCAAAGCTCATGACCATAGGTGAGGGTAGGAACATAGATCGACTGGTAAATCAAGAGCTTTGCCTTACAGCTCAGCTCCTTCTTCACCACGACAGACCGGTACAGCGACCGCATTACTGCAGAAGCTGCACCGATCCGTCTGTCGATCTCACACTCCTTCCTTCCCTCACTCGTGAACAAGACCCCGAGATACTTAAACTCCTCCACTTGAGGCAGGAGCTCTGCACCAACCAGGAGGGGGCAAGCCACCCTTTTCCGACTGAGAACCATGGTCTCAGACTTGGAGGTGCTGATCCTCATCCCAGCCGCTTCACACTCGGCTGCAAACCGGCCCAGTGAACATTGAAGGTCCTGGCTTGATGGAGCCAACAGGACAACATCATCTGCAAAAAGCAGAGATGAAATCCTGTGGTCCCCAAACCACAGTCCATAAAGATAATGAACAGGACCGGTGACAAATGGCAGCCCTGCCGGAGTCCAACATTCACCGGGAACAGGTCTGACTTACTGCCGGCAATGCGAACCAAGCTCCTGCTCCGGTCATACAGGGACCGGATAGCCCTTAGCAAAGGGCCCCGGACCCCATACTCCCAGAGCACCCCCCACAGGGCACCACGAGGAACACAGTCGAATGCCTTCTCCAGATCCACAAAGCACATGTGGACTGGTTGGGCAAACTCCCATAAACCCTCCAGCACCCTGGAGAGGGTATAGAGCTGGTCCAGTGTTCCACGACCGGGACGAAAACCGCATTGTTCCTCCTGAATCTGAGGTTCAACTATCAGCCGCATTCTCCTCTCCGGCACCCTGGCATAGACTTTCCCGGGGAGGCTGAGGAGTGTGATCCGTCTGTAGTTGAAACACACCCTCCGGCCCCTGTCTTAAAAAAAGGGACCACCACCCCGGTCTGCCAGTCCAGAGGTACTGTCCCCAAACGGCATGCGATATTGCAGAAGCGTGTCAACCAAGACAGCCCCACAACATCCAGAGACTTGAGGTACTCAGGGCGTATCTCATCCACCCCCGGTGCCTTTCCACCGACGAGCTTCCCAACTATCCTCAGTGACTTCAGCCCGAGTGATGGACGAGTCCACCTCTGAGCCCTCGGCCTCTGCCTCCTCAGTAGAAGACGTGGCGGTGGGGTTGAGGAGATTCTCAAAGTATTCCTTCCACCGTCCAACAATATCCCCAGTTGAGGTCAGCAGATTCCCACCTCCACTGTAAACAGTGTTGGCAGGGCACTGCTTCCCCCTCCTGAGGCGCCGGACGGTTTGCCAGAATTTCTTCGAGGCCGACCGATAGTCTTTTTCCATGGCCTCACCGAACTCCTCCCAGACCCAAGTTTTTGCCTCCATGACCACCCGAGCTGCAGCCTGCTTGGCCTGCCGGTACCTATCAGCTGCCTCAGGAGTCCCACAAGCCAACCCCGGAGTCCCCGGTTGGAGCACTTTCCAGCACCCCTCCCAGAGACTCCAAGAAGGCCGGGTACTCTGCACTGCCATTTGGCTCGTAGACACAAACAACAGTGAGAGACCTATCCCCGACCCGAAGGCGCAGGGAAACGACCCTCTCGTTCACCGGGGTGAACTCCAACACATGGCAGCTGAGCCAGTGGGCAATGAGCAAACCCACACCAGCCCGCCGCCTCTCACCGCAGGCAACTCCAGAGTAGTGGAGAGTCCAGCCTCTCTCGAGGATTTGGGTTCCAGAGCCCAAGCTGTGCGTGGAGGTGAGCCCGACTATCTCTAGTCGGTATCTCTCAACCTCCCGCACAAGCTCAGGCTCCTTACCCGCCAGCGAGGTGACATTCCATGTCCCTAGAGCTAGATTCTGTGTCCGGGGATTGGGTCGCCGAGGCTCCCGCCTTCGACTGCCACCCAATCCACATTGCACCGGCCCCTTACGGTTCCTCCTGCAGGTGGTGGGCCCACGGGAGGTCGGTCCCACGTCACTCTTTCGGGCTGAGCCCGGCCGGGCCCCGTGGGGGAAGACCCGGCCACCAGGCGCTCGCATATGAGCCCAAACCGGCTCCAGGGTGGGGCCCCGGTTGCGCCATACCGGGCGACGTAACGGTCCTTGATATTAAAACGTCCATAAAGGGTTCTGAACCGCTCTTGGTCTGGCCCGTCACCTAGGACCTGTTTGCCTTGGGAGACTCTACCAGGGGCATAAAGCCCCCGACAACATAGCTCCTAGGATCATCCGGGCACTCAAACCCCTCCACCACGATAAGGTGGCGGTTCAAGGAGGAGAAAAATACTAATCAATACTTTTATTTTGGATCTTTTTAACTTTTTCACTTCCGTGTTCTGTCTTTGTATGTGTTTTAAGTGGCACTATGTGTTTGTCTTGTAGTGTGTGTACATGACTTAACTCCTGATGTCCGGTCAGTGTTGCTCCTGCTGTGGCCTGGGTCTGGGTCTCAAGCCTCCACACTTGCACACCGCACTGTTCCTTGTCCCTCTGCAGACATGTCGTCCCCTCTGCACCTCCACCTCCCCCACCACCTCTCATGGCCTCGCCCGCTCCGGTGACCCTAGGAATTTGTGCATTTTCCTCGGAGAAATACAACATAATCAGTATTCATTTCAGGCTTTGTGTCATTAAGAAAAGCCTCTTTCTTTTTGTTAAATTTAGTGCATATTACATTTCTGTATCTTACCGCTTCTGTGTCAGATCCATCTTGTAGGCCTTGGTGGAACGGGTGGTTTGGAGGAGTGTGGCGGGGGGGTAGACAGTTGTGGGACGGCTCTGTTCTTCGGCCGACCTTGAGAGACGGCATGCTGCTTGAGGAAGGCGGGGCTGGAGACCCAGAGGCTCACAGGAGGAAACATTTGTAAAAAAAAATATATATTTTGTCAGTTTCATCAGGTCTTTATTGCACTTTTCATAATTTATTCACAGTTTTGGACTTACTTTGTCAAATCTTTAATTTCATCTCTGCTGTGTCACACAAACGTAATACACTATCTGTTCTTTAACAGACTATTTATATCTTTATCATAATTTAAAACCTCTTTTTATTTTTATTTATTTATTTTTTTACACTTCAAAACTATTAAACCTTTGTTCTGGTTTCCCCTGTTAGACATTCAACATTATCCATTCAACAATGGCCCAATCATACAACATTAATTGTAACACACAACTTTTAACTTTTAACTTTATTTTAACATTATTTTATTCTCAAAGTATAAGCCCCTCACTCTCGTGGGCTTTGTTTCTCTGTTCGTCTCACGCAGTGATCACTTCTACGCAGTTCTACTTATTCAGATGGATCAAATAATGGATGAATTATCAAATTAAGGTTTAATTAACAGTACAAATATGTCACAATGTTAGATTTTTTTCCCTCTATTTTTCCCTAATTAACTCCTCAGAAGCAGGTACTTGTAATTTACTTAAATACGTTTTTCTTGCTATTTTTCAGATGGATGAGATTCTCAGAGTCACTCTGTTGAATTAACTTTTCACAAGTTAAGGCTTTCTCACATTCAGGCTGACTAATGTTCGATCTCATTATTCAGACTGAATCAAATTCCAATAAAATCAATTAAATGCATTCAATCCACAGTCGCATCCTCTCAACGACACTTTTACTTTAGATAAACTTCATTAAAGCCACTTACTTCTGTGGGCTTCTAAACATTTATCTCACTGCGTCTCACAGTGAACAATTCTCTGCAGGCCTGCTTTTACCAAGTCATATAGACTCCGGATCTATTCATCTCACTTTAAAGATGTTAGGCTAAGAATCTTGATAATAGGCCATACTCGAGTTACCCTGTGCATCCAACGCACCATTTTACCAACATTACTAGTTAGGCCAGACATTTGAATGTGGTGTATTATGATCCATGCTATTAAACTAAAGCAAAATCTGCAAAATTTACCATAGATTAACATAAAAACATTCAGTTTAAATCTCACTATACACCTCTAAAGGCAGGGTCTCGACAAAAACACATACTTTTTCATCGTCTCTCAGACGTTATCTCAGCTTCAGCGTTCTCCTACAGTTATAGTAACTACATGGAAATACTCTCACAATATATGACATGTAATGTTTTGGTTCACAATCACAAATCAAAAAAAAATTAACAGCTGTTTTATCTGACTTTAGTCAAATGTTCCAGTCTTTCCGCAGACAGACTTCTGTTCTGTCTCTCATCGTCTCGCTGCTCTTTTCTCTTTTTTAGTTCAGATATCGTCACTGCGTCTCACACACAGAGAGTGAAGGTCTGGCCCGTAATGCTCGAACAGCGCATCTTAGGACTTATAAAGAAATGCTTTTTTGTGCATTTCTTCCGTGCACGTCAGTTTCACTTAATACACGAGAAACAGCAGATGTCGATATCCCGGACGAGCCCCCAAAACCGATTAAATGAGCAGACGATGGAGACTGTATATGATTTGAAAATAATAGACAGGTTTAATCTTTGCAAAGACAAACAAAACAAACACCCGGTAACAATGGTACACAGAGGGTTTTGCTTAAAGATGTAAACAATACATGAAGCTTTTATAGGTTTACATTATGCCAGCCCCCCCAGCTCCAGGGTCGTGGATGGACGTGTATTCAGCTGACGTGTCAGTCCTAGATGTGTGTCACTAAGTGTACAGGACAGAGTGTCTCTGGACAATGATTAGATGTAGTGCATTGTTTGGATTAGCCTGGCACCAAATAGGAGATACAGCTAAAGACATTAAGTTATACTTGTATGTGGATAAGCATATGAACTGGATGGAGCAAGAGTGAGAGCATAATATATAATATTAATGGAGATGTACAATTCCCATAACACACTCTCAACCACACTTTTTCTAAACAATATTATCAAAGGTTAGCTTACCACACTTCAACAAAAGCCAAACTTTATCAAAAGCCACTTTAACTTTTTTTTCTATCTCATTTCTTCACCCGCAGTGAACAATTCTCTGCAGGCCTGCTTTTTTAACTATATCATCATGTGACTTCAGACTCCAATCTCACCTTTCACCATAGGATTTGTCAGGGTCTCGATTAAGAGTCAGCTTGAGCTGTTCCGTGTGTCCAATGCGCCATTAAACCAACATTACTAGTTAGGGCCAGACATTTGAATGTGGTGTATTAGGAAGCTGTGTTATTCATCTGTAGTAATTCATGCACTCTCTAGATCAGCTATGTCAAGACCATATACTGCTTTATCATAATCAGAAATCCTATCTCGCATAGAATGGAACGTGATCACCGTAAAACTCAGTTTCAAGAATTTCATTAAACTTACAGAGCACATGGTATCTATCCAGCTTACAATCTATCGATTCAACAATCTTTACCACAGATCAACATCAAAACATCCAGTTTAAATCTCACCATGCACCTTCATAGGCAGGGTCTTGACAAAAACGCATACATTTTTCAGCTTCAATTCTCACCATTAAACCATACAGGCAGGGTCTCGAATTCAAAGCATTTCTCACCATAAACCTAGCCGGGTTTCGATTAAACATATTCCTGTTCAAATCTCACCTTAAACCAAGCAGGGTCTCGAATTTCAGTGTTAAGGACCTCCTACGTTTGCCAACTTTATGGAAACGCATCAATTATGGCAATATAAATACAAGCAGCCCACTAAACGTCCGCAAGCATCCCAAACTACTACTCCCGGAAGTTTTTTGTTTTGCAACCATGCCAAAAACCATGCCTGTTTTACCTGACTTTAGTCCAATGATTTCCCACGGTCAGATCCGTCTCTCGTATTTGCTCTTTTTTCCACTTACTGCTCTCCTCCGTGCCGAAGGAGAGGATGGTCTGGCCCTTACCATGTGAAGCGCGTAGTTTCAGGACTTTCAAAAAACGCTTTGGTTCTGTTGTTTTCCCATGCATGGTTCAGGTCCGATCCTCCGACAAAGAGAAAAAAACAGATGTTTGGATCCCGGACGAGCCCCCAAATGTTATAAGAATTTTTGTTACAGATTAAATGAGCAGACAATGGAGACGGTATATGATTTGAAAAGAATGGTCAGGTTCCTTGCAAGGAGAAGCAATTACATGTCAGACAATACAGGCTGATGGTTTTTGCTAATCAGGTAAGCAATACATGGGTTTTTATATCCAGCAGGGCATACAGTGTATAGGCTGAGATGACGATTAACACCTTCACATTTCCCATAACGTATATTGGTGGTAATATGTCATGACATGAACAGAATGACATTAACAAAATGAACAGTTCTAATAATAAGATAATAATATAATAATAATATTATTATAATAGTAATAAGATAATATTATATAAGCTTACAATTCCCAAAACAGGTGTAGAGCTGCAACTAACAATAATTTTTTTCTGTCGACTAACGATTTTTTTGATTAGTCAACTAATCTAACGATTATTTAATTTTTATTCTTTCTATTAATCTAGTGTTTTTTTGTAACCTGTATAAAAAAGAACACTAATGTATTTTAAAGAGGGTAGTAAATATGCATATTTTTAAATAAACTGAATGTGATTATTACAATATTTAATGTGATTACTTTGGTTACAATTAAGATTGTAATTTCAGAGTGTAGTGAATTTGTCATTTTATTGTATAATAAAAAAGAAAGCATTTAAACTCTTTTTAACTATGGAGATAATTCGTTATTAATTACATACTTATGATTATGTTTTATTTAATTGGTTTGTGCCAAAAGTAAACAAAAATGCATCTATTTTGCATCAAATTTGAATACCATGGCATTATATATTGGCAATTATGTTATTTACAGAACATAAAGACTAATAAAGATATTATAAGTTATATTTTAGTTATAAGTTATAGTTATATTTTCTTTTTTGTACTACAACTTGTTTAACTTTTTTGTACTACAACTCTGGATGAGCAAGGCAAGGCAAGGCAATTTTATTTATATAGCACAATTCATACACTGGGTAACTCAAAGTGCTTTACAGAAATAAAAGACAATTTACAAGATTTATATTTGGAAACACAAGAACGATTAAAAGCATTATAAAAGAAGAAGAGTGCAGATAAAAAAAAAAACATTTTAAGTTGTAGTGTAGGCGGAGCTAAAAAGGAAGGTTTTTAACCTCCCCTTGAACATTGTTAAAGTTGATGCTTGTTTTACTTCATCTGGGAGGTTGTTCCAGGTTTTTGCTGCTTGAAACTTAAACGCTGCTTCACACTGTTTAGTTCTAACTCTGGGCACGAGCAGAAGCCTGTCCCAGATGTTCTCAGAGTCCGAGGAGGCTCATAAGCTACTAGCATTTCAGAAATATATTCTGGTGCTAAACCATTTAGAGACTTGTAAACCAGCAGTGCTGTTTTAAAGTCTATCCTCTGAGCAACAGGAAGCCAGTGCAGAGATTTTAAAACTGGACTGATGTGGTTGTACTTCCTGGTGTTGGTTAGAACCCGAGCAGCAGCGTTCTGAATAAGCTGCAGCTGTCTTAACCCTCGCTTTGAGAGACCAGTGAGCAGGCCGTTACAATAATCTAACCTGCTGGAGATAAAAGCATGGATAAGTTTCTCTAAGTCTGGTTGAGACATTATTCCTTTGACTCTGGAAATATTTTTAAGGTGATAAAATGCAGATGATGTAATTGACTTAATGTGACTCTGGAAATTCAAGTCTGAGTCCATGATGACCCCTAGATTTCTAACCTGGTTTTTAGATTTTAGAGAAAGAGACTCGAGGTGACTGCTGACATTTTCTCTTTGTTTCTGTGGTCCAAAGATAATTATTTCAGTCTTGTTTCTGTTCAGTTGGAGAAAATTATTTTGCATCCACACATCAATCTGTTCGATGCAGTGGCACAATGAATGGATTGGTCCATTTTCACCTGCTGTGAGTGAAATGTAAATCTGAGTGTCATCTGCATAATTATGGTAGGATACACCACAGCTGTGTATTAACTGGCCTAAAGGAAGCATGTAAAGATTGAATAATAGAGGTCCCAAGATAGACCCCTGTGGAACCCCACATGTCAGGGCCATTTGGTCTGATACACAGTTTCCAACCGAAACAAAGTACTTCCTGTCTTCAAGATAGGACTGAAACCATTTAAGAGCAGTTCCAGAGATACCTATCCATTCCTCTAATCTTTGTGACAGGATTTCATGGTCCACTGTATCAAACGCAGCACTTAAGTCCAACAGAACTAAGACAGAGACTTTGCCCGCGTCAGTGTTCAGACGGATGTCATTTGTGACTTTGATAAGTGCAGTCTCAGTCTGTGATGGGCCTGAATCCTGACTGAAAAGGATCAAAGCAGTTGTTAAGTAATAGAAAGTCATTAAGTTGCTGATATACAACTTTTTCGATGACTTTCCCTAAAAATGGCAGGTTTGATATGGGCCTATAGTTGTTGAGCTCTGTAGCATCAAGACTGCTCTTCTTTAGGAGAGGCTTGATGACAGCAGTTTTTAAGGCCCTTGGAAATGTTCCAAACTGTAAGGAATTATTGACTATATTAGTGAGTTGTGGTAACAAACTGCTTAGTACTGATTTTAGAAATCTAGTGGGTAAAACATCGAGGCAGCAGGTGTATGAGCTCAGGCTGGAGACAGTTTTTTCAATTGTTCTGTCATTAATGGGTGTAAAATGTGTAAACTCAACCAAAGGTCTCCTATGTGGCTGCAGTGTTGTTGTTTGCCCTTTGGACTGTATTGCATGTTTAATGCCTTGAACCTTGTCATTAAAAAACAATGCAAACTCATTGCATTTAGTGTTGGAAACTAATTCTGGAGGAAATGGAGTTGGAGGGTTTGTTAATCTGTTCACTGTAGCAAACAGGACACGTGAGTTGTTACTGCTGTTGTTGATGAGCTCTGAGAAGAATATTTCGCTTGCTTTTTTCAAAGTTTGATTGAAACAACACGTGTTTGTCCCACACGGCTGTCACTGGAGGCCACATTATTTCCGACCTCCCTGTCACTACCGCGGCCACGGCGAGTGCACCTGCCCCGGCTTCTATCACCTGTGCTAAAAGTAAAGCAGCAGGTGCTACGGGCACACGGCTTCCCTTCCCAATCTCGTCGTCACTACTGCAGCCAGCGCAATTATTTTCCTCGTTTCTTTCACAAATTTTGGGCAAAGTGTGGGAAAAACGAGTGTGCTTTATGTACAGAGAGAGTCACCAGCAGCCTTGTCCAAGTTACACACGCACTCTCACTCTTGCTCATTCTCACTTTCACTCGGCTGAGAAGACTCTAAAGAAAGATGTTCTCCGTCAGAATCAGAGTCAGCCATTACTAATGCCCAAGCTTCATCACAGGTGTTTTTTTGTCATTTTCGCATTTACCAGCACACGTGTAGCGCATGAGGCTTCTACTGCGCCGGTTCTGACACGCCCGCTGATGCGTTGACGCATTTTACTAGTGCGTCGTTGCAGCACTAATAGGGTGTTGATCTCCTTAGGCCACACCCTCCCTCGTTACACAAATACACATCACCTGAAATGCATTAAATCCAAAGGATTCAAGTTTATACAGCTTGGAGTGAGGTGCACGTGGCAGAGTGGTTAGCACTCCTGCCTCACAGCAAGAAGGTCGTGAGTTCAAAACCTGGCCGACTCAAATATTCTCCGGTCTTTCTGTGAGGAGTCTGCATGTCCTCCATGTGTTACCGTGGGTTCTCTCCGGGTACTCCGGCTTCCTCCCACTGTCCAAAGACATGCATGTTTAGGTTAATTGGCAACTCTAAAGTGTCCTTAGTGAATGAATGTGAGAGAGAATGGTTGTCTGTCACTGTCTGTCTCTAAATGTCAGCCCTGCGACTAATTGGCCAGTCACCCGTGACCCCATAACGGGATAAAGCGGTAGAAAATGAATGAATGAATGAACAGCTTGGAGTTGGAAATTATCAATAAAATGATAATATGGTCAAAATAATTACTTGCCTAATAATTGTGCACACAGTGTATCTTAGACCATAATTTATTTTAAAACACATCTCTATTGTTCCATTAAAAAGTTATAATTGAGGGGTGTTGTCATATGTTCTCCAGCAGCTGTGTATGATTTCCACGTTCTCCTGGTCAGGGAGGGTGTGACCTCTGACCTCCCAGAACTGCACTCCACCCCCTGGAGCTCAGTCCAGCCTCTGGACCAGTCTGACCAGCGGACTCAGGACTTCCTACAGCCACAGCGAGCAGCTGGCAGCTGTAGCAGTTTGGAGCTGGACCTGAGTACACTTTTGTCCCAGAAATACAGCGGTGAGACACAGCCCAGGCTATGATCAGAACCTTGGCAGAAGACATTCAGAAGTCATTAAGTGGTCTTGACTAATGTTCCTCCTCTTCAGGTGAAGTAGAGCTCAGAGTCCAGGTTGATGCTTTTCACTTCCACAGACCAGGCCTGTCCCAGACCCCACCTGGCTCCATTCTGGACAGTTCCTCCACAGCAGCAGATGTCTTGTTACTGCTCAGTGGCGATGTCACATACATAGGCTGTGGCCGCTGTGCAGCTGTGCTCGATAGTGACGCCAATGGCATCTACCTCCCCTGCTACTCCTGCCTCCCCCACACTGCCGTCAGCCACTTCTACAGGTACTGAGGTTTCAGTTTATGTTTAGACTTGCAGGCAATTCCAGCTTATTGTGCCCAACTCTTTAATCTCCTATAAAGGTGCATTACAGAAGTTTAAGAATTTTATAAACACAAGCGACACTTTAGTTTGTTAGTGGCAGTTGCAACCTGCTTACTCATTCTGGTACATGCACGTCAGCAACCAAGACTGCACCACACGCTGATGCACAATGTTTACAGAGGTAAGAAAAATACAAATCTTCAAGTTTATTACAGTAAAACGTTACATTTAAAACGTTACAGTAATGACCGCCATAAAGTAAAATAATTAAGCAAGCGCAAATACTCCTTGTTAATAATGTCTTATGCACTGGATTCTGTATGTCTTATGGGTGGCATTTAGCAAGGCTAAACATAACTTAGCATTAGACAACAATCACACAGTCCACAACTCTGTCTTACGTCTTTATTATGTCACATTCACATATTTTCTGCAGGAAATTAGAACCCGAATGTCCCAATGAAATTGAGCATAACGGCTGATTCAGGCAACCACTGTGAACAATAATTGTGCCAATTTTCTCATCCCATTGAGGTGGGTTTAGAAATATCTCAAAAGGTAACGCATAGCAAGCCTTTTTTTTATTTGCCAAAAAATTTCACATACTTACAACTTTTTTTTTTTTTTTTAAAGATGGTTCCTCCCAGGTGCGGATTAACGCACAGGCATGCGTGCAGAAGCATCTGTTTGTCCTGATTATTTTAATAATCATTTTAAATTTAATGCAGCGCAAACAAAAACAGACCTTGACTTCCGTTGTGCCCCCAATTTTATTGGCCACTCCATGCGTATTACGTTAGTTAATTAACATGTTCGTAATGTTATAAAACTATTTTGCAACAAATATATTTTTGAACCGGCACTCCTAGGACATCTCATATAAATGTGTTGGTCCTCGGGTTATTAGGGTTATGAACAGAGCAGTGGCAGACTCAAACAACTTGAGGGTAGCTTGATAAATAAGTTGTTCTGTTCGCGTTGCAATGGCTAAACATTACAGATCTTTGCTAGCATTATGGACTGGCAGGGAACGTTTATTTGATCAGAAAAATACAGCTACTAAACTCCATGTCAAAGCTAAATGACGCAGGGCGCATTGGCTCAGTGGTAGAGCAGTCGTTCTTTAACTGGAAGGTTGGCAGTTCAATTCCCGCTGTTCTCACAGTTCATACTGTTGTGTCCTTGGGCAAGACACTTAACCCACCTTGCCTCCAGTGGCGTTCCAGTTATAACACTGGTAGGTGAATGGAAGCTTAATTTAAAAGCGGTTTGAGTGCCTACTTGATGAAAAAGCACTTTATTAAAAAAAATTGCAATTTGCTATACTGCATTCAGTGTTTTGCGTGTTCAGATTCTTATTTGGTTGTTGTCAACCAACAACCAAATAAGAATCTGCCGTTTTCTCTTGCGCTAAAGGCCTGTCTCTTCCCTGTTTAAAACAC
Organism: Neodontobutis hainanensis; assembly: GCA_024349245.1. Classification (NCBI taxonomy): domain Eukaryota; kingdom Metazoa; phylum Chordata; class Actinopteri; order Gobiiformes; family Odontobutidae; genus Neodontobutis; species Neodontobutis hainanensis. The sequence goes on from JALDNG010000260.1 coordinate 566,320, forward strand.
AAGTAAACGTGCACGCACAATCATTACGTTACGTTCACTGAAACAGTGCAGGAGTTTTGATCCCAAAACCTTATTTAATTGACTGTACAGGCTTACAGAGTCAACCGTGGCAAATTTTATTAATTTTGCACATCAGACTGTTTCTAAACTGGGTTATAAAAATGTTATTTGAACTATTAAAACTTCTGTAATGTACCTGAAGTTTAGTGTAAGTTTCTGTGTGACTCCTAAATATTGAATGGAACAGTTAACTTTTTAGTTATTATCAACAACTAATGCTAAAGAAATGCTCAGTGTATTTTTCATTATTGCACTTTTGTCATCTTTGTTTAACAAGTATATTTTGTCTTGAATTGGTGGTTGTGTATTTAAAAGGTTATCACACATTTATGAAGGAACATTAAAGGCATAATAAGCAGGATTTCAAGCTGTTAAACAACAACCTTGTCCTGAGCCTTAGTCTTTCTGTCAAATCCAGTTATTTTTTGGCTATTAATCTATTCTAGCCTCTTTTGATTTTCTGGCATTTTCCTTTCTTTTGTGAGCTGTGACTGGTGAAAGCTAAATACAAATGTTTTACCTAAATGGCTTCTGGATTGATTACCTCAAAATTTTATATGGCCCTACCTGGCCTCCCATATTAAAAAATTCTGCAGGTGCCACTGTCTCACTGGCCCATAAGAAACATAAAAAATTAGCAGGTGATTGATTGGGTAGATGTGACATTTCTGTCCAATCAGCTGCTTGTCAGATTATGTCAATCATTTTTATTTACATCAACATCACTGCTATTGCTAGATGGCATAACGTTAAAATGTCTGAACGAAAATATGATAGTGGAGCCCCAAAAAAAGTTAAAACAACAGCGTAACAAAGAAGAAAATCCATTAATTTACTTGATATTTCAAAGCTGCTGAATCTTCACAAAGTCAAAGATGATATTCACAGCAGGAGGACTTATTTGCCAAAATAGCATACTGATGAAACAGATGAAACACCTGCAGTGGGATCACACAAAAGATGTATATCTTAATTAAAAAAAATCCCCATTAATGTATTATAACTGGGGGGCGGGGGGCTCACCCAAACAGCAGCACCTGGTCTGCCGTGTCAAATTACACATTACATGTAAAAAGGATTTTATAATTAGATTTATATCATTGTTGCAATATCACTATTATTGCATATTCCTGATACTAATATATACTAGCCCTAGTCATGATTGTGCTTTCTGTAGGAAATGCCTATTCTTTCTGTGCAGTTGATAATGTTTGTTTCCCTCAGGCCTGCTGTGCTCTCTGTCAGTGACTCTGGAAATCATCAGCTGTTTGTTCAAGTTCATCCAGTTCTGCTCCAGAGAATCCTTAGTGTACCGCCCAATAAACTCAGGAGTTCAGGTCAGACACATTCCATATTCACATTCACATTATCACGTATTGTTTATGTTTGTTTAAACAATTAAGGTGTTATTGTTAATAATGTTGTTAGTCCCTCCAGAATGTACGGTTCTGTGTAAATCAGCACAAAAATAAGGCTATTTACAACACACCAAGTATACCATGAGCATTAATAACTTCATGCAAAGGTATAGATGAGTCATGGGTGTATTATTAGAATACTGTATATATATGATCTTATATCATCCATGGGTAAAGCGTGCATCAAGTGCAGTGACATGGACTGGAGCAGGGAGTCTACAGATATGAAAAAGTTAAATTTAATCAATCTGGTTTCTTAAAACTACACAGTACAATAACTGCTGTAGTTAAAGTAGTTAATGATATCATAGAGGCTCTTGATTGTAAAATGTAAAAAGGCCTTTGACACTGTCGATCATGTCGCTTTGTTAAATCGGCTTCTTAAAAGTGGTCTGTCTGACACTGGTATAAGCTGGTTTTCTAACTATCTGTCAGTGTGTACAACTCGTTGGCATGTATTCCTTCATTCTTTCAGTAACTAAAGGAGTACCCCAGGGTTCTGTTCTGGGGCCATTGCTGTTTTCTATTAATGGGAATAATCTTTGTCAAAATGTGTCAAATGCCTTTTTGCACTTTTATGCTGATGACACGCTTATCTATTGTTCCTCTCCTTTACTTAAAGAAGGCTTTGATTTCTTGGAGTCACCATTTAAGGCTGTTCAGTCTCATCAAAATCAGCTGAGGCTAGTGTTAAATGCAGACAAATCTAAAGTTATGGTCTTCTCAAATAGAAAACGGCAACTCTCTCAGCTCCCTAAAATAAAAACAAGGGAAAAAAACAAATCGTCTCATCTTACAAGTATTTAGGCTTTGATATTGATGAAAATTTGTACTTCAAGCATCATATTGAGCATCTTGTATGTAAACTGAGGCTAAAGCTCGGTTTTCTTTTCAGAAACAAATAGTGTTTTTCTCTTTATACCAGTAAACGCTAAATTTCTGCAACTATTTTACCTTTATTGGATTACGACAATCTCCTTCTATTGAGATCTTCCTGCACAAGGTGGACGTTTCATACTGCTCCTCCTGCTCCTGCCTCTGTCGAGGCAAAATTATCCGAAACTGACCTCTCAGCCTTCAGCAACCCAATTTAATGGAAATAATTATGAGCATACAATTACTCCAACGTCATAGAGTTTTTATTGTTCATAGATCACAACACAGAACAACATCGACCCGAGTAGAATATCCCAAGCTCTACCAAAGATTGTCTCGTCAGACTAACCTTTTATACATTTTACACATGACAGTTTTAACAATTTACAACTTCTTCAATGGGCAAAGGATCCCCTCCTTTCTAATGGCCCCCACCTTTCTGTTGCAACCTATGTCCCAGTTACTTTCTGACCCCAGGAACATGTCTCTCATCTTTAACTAGATCTTCCCTGTGTGTGTGTGTCTGTGTTCATTAAACTTATCATGGTAAAACCATACACCTGACATTGTTTTCTTTTTCCTATTAATATGTTCCTAGATGTATTACATATAACATCCTACTTGATTATAAACCATGCATAAGTAAAAAACATTAAACGTATAACATAAGCTCATCATGCATAAATGAACAACTAATTAAGTATACAAAAATTAAACGCATATCAAAAATATTACTCCACATTCCCTTCTTTGAGAACCTCTGAGGTCTCGTCTTTGCTAAATATTACAACTGGTCGTCACATGTGCATTAAATTATCACTTAATCCAATTATACTTATTTAGCTTAAACAATTCCCATCAGATCATCCTTCATCTTTCCCGTAACAACATATGGCTAACTTGTCGTTCCTTCACTTAACAATGTTACAACATGCAATATAAAAGTATATAAACTACTCATATTAATATATAAGTACAATTTTCGTGAGAAAAATTAAAATACATGTCATTCCAGTTCTCCTAACTTAGAACTGATAATCTGACTGATCTTCTTCTTCATCTGAATCTCCTGTTATAATCAAATCTAAAAGTCTTATTCGGCTTTGCCACATTTCAATCTGTACAGTATTCATTCTACTTGATAACTCACGTTGAATGCTGGCCACATCACGATGTAACTGTCCAAGGGTCTGCTCAACCCTATGAATTTTGTCCCATCTTCTCATCTCTTGACACTCACGGCGCTCAATACGTGAGCGGCGCCTTTCCTCTCTGTGTCGAGACACGAGTGGCGTCTCCATAATCACCCCTTGCCTTCGTACAGGCACAACGTCCAAGCTACTCTTGTCGTTTTCTCTCTCATTATTGTCTGTTCCAGAGCTAGCCCGCGATAGCATTAGCTCTCTATATGCAATCAATTTTTGTTCAATCAGGTCAAGAATTTGCATATCCGTCAGCCCCACCTTCACTACTGGTACTGATCCAGTAGCTTCCTCATCTGAAATGTCGACCACTTTGGGTGACACTGGTTCCAGTATTTCCTCGTACCAATCCTCATTTAAAGGCGCGTCCTCATCGTTGTCGTCCTGTCTCCATGCCGGTTTTTCTACGGTGACTGGCCCTCTAGACCATTGACCGCTTTGTATTTCCTCCCATGCCGTCTCCACGTCCCAGCCCCATGGCTAGTCGTCTTGATTTACGTCATTATCGCCAGTCTGCTCAGAACTTCCCTGAGCAAGCGACTCCACATGTCCTGTCAGCCTCCCCAACAAATCTCCGGTGAAGCCATCTGTGTGGAAGGTGATAATCCCAATGACATAGTTGGGGAATTCCAAGGCGTGTCCTCAATTTCCCAATTTCCATTGGTTCGTCCGAATCCTCCCCTCTCAGTTCCTGATTGGTTAGACATTTTCTACTGAAAGATTTACAAAATTAACATCTCATACCATGAATCCTGTTCAGAAGCATAATCTCTGTATAAGTTTTGTATTCTTCCTCCTAACAATATTCTTAGTCTGTCTGTATATTGTCCATACTTCTTCCCAAAATCCATAGACGTTTCCTCAATATGCATCTTGCCTTTTTTTTCAACATTGTATGTGTACTAAATAAAATGTCCTGTCCTAATTTTACAGTCACTGTTTCTATTGTGGTCTTAGTGAACAAAGGAGTGCATACGTTTTTAGAGTTAACCATATCATATCAATACATCAAATAAACCTTCTCCCGTTCTAGAATTAATCCACGAGTTAACATAAAACATGCATTATCCATTTTCTACAGTCTATTGAATTTATTTGTAATTCTACGGGAGGTGTGGGTAAAGGATATCCCGCGAGCATTCCATCCAAAACAAATCTATTCTGTATCGCCATTAGCGACGTAGCATGCAACTGCTGTCCTACGCCCTCAATTGCCAGAGCCCTTCAGAGACAAGCTTGTATCTGAAGCCTGGAAAAGACTGGGTTAACACTGTTTTCTTTCAGATGAGAGGACAGCCAAAGTGTTTCGTTAAGGACAGGAAATATTATTAATGACTTTGTTTTGCTTTCCTAAGAAATGGAACCTGGGTCTACCAGTCACCAGATCGAAGGTGATTCAGGACCAGGGCAGAACCCTGGCGCCTTGTCAAATATCTGTAAATTGTTGGAGACAAAGTTGTTGATTCAGCTTTACCCAGAACATTCTTGTCCTCCATCCTGAAGGACATAGGAACGCTGTGATCATAGCCTTCGAGAATGATCACACATTACCCCCTAGTGGTCAAATGGATAATTGACTCTGCTCACCCAAGAAGGACATTTTTGTGTTTATTCCATTAAAGGAAAATGTATTAAGATATTGTGTTGTTTATACTGTTCTTTTCCAGGACGTAGAGTCGTGACGAGAACTCCTCACCCTAGTTTGTTAGCAGGTTGTGTTTTGTTTTAAGGAAATGTAATGAATGTTTCCATAATATCCTGACTAATGCATTCTCTGTATAACTTTGCAATGTTTGTGTGAAAAACCAAAAGACATGGCGAAGCAATGAATGCTTTAAAACTTAGTTTAAACATTTAAATTTTAGTCAAACTTCCCAAAGTGACACCCCTTCTCCGTGCCCCGTCCCGAAGGTGATAAAACCTGGCACACAACCAAGAAACGATCTCTTCTCCCCTTTGCTTCTTTTTCTTTGCTCTGATCCTGCTTCTTCCTGCGAAGGTTCCGTCACCAGGAACCTCCCCAAAGCTTTGGGCATCGTGGAAACGAGTTGACTTTCTTGTTAAAGCCTGCAAGCTTTTTAAAACAGCACAAACAAATGACTCAATTTTGGGCATTTTAAAGCATTTTAAAGCATTTTCGTGGGCTGGGTGACCTCATATGACCTTTAAAAGAATCATTAATATCTCAAAAACTATAACGGCACAAATGAAAATTTTTGCTGCACAAACGATCTAGATAGTTTTGGAGTCAATCCATTTTGGTGGGGGGCCAACTTCACGGAGGTGTAAAAACGTAGTCTGTTAAAGCAGGGGTTCCCAAACTTTTCAGATCGCGACCCCCATTATTAGACTGCTGACGATCCGCGACCCCCTCTGCATTCTCTGCTGATCCCACTGTCTTATCAGCAGGCGTCTCTGCTTCCTTCTCTTTTTCATTTGATGATAACCGTTTTTTTTTTTTATTTTAACAAGTTTAGATCTCAAAATAGGCCGATCGATGTTTTCGCAAAACACTAAATGTGCATATATCTAGGGCATGTTGTTGTGCTGTAAATTTCAGGGTTGCCAGGTTTTCACAACAAAACCCACCCAATTGCAACTCAAAACTAGCCCAAAACAAGTCCATTTACGTTTTTTGGGTTCCCAGGTCAAAAACATGCATTCTGGAGGGTAAAAATGTTTTTTTTGGTAGGGTTTCCTCCTAAAATGAGTATTTCCGGCACTAAATATAACATAATTGTATAGTCACTTCAACCCGCGGACATGAAAAACAGCCCGCGGCAACTGTGTAGCTCACGGACTTGGCAACACGCCGTCACTTAACTGTCATAATTAATCGGAGCAAACAAAGTTTTACTAAGTTCTACAAAGTTTTACTTTCAGTTTATTTTAATTACCCTAAATTTAAACTTGCATCATTACAACCTTTTTAAAAATATATATAAAAATTAAAAAAATTTAAAATTCTGGAAATCACTTCGCGACCTCCCCCAGGGTTGCGACCTCCACTTTGGGAACTGTTGTGTTAAAGCACTGATTTGGTAGACCAAGCTGCTTCCTTCAAATTCCTCTTTGTTAAGTTTAAATAATATAGATTAATCTAAACATTCCTGGTTTCACGATACCCTCTGAAAGCAAATGTTTATCCCTGTGTTTTATTTTTCTGTTGTTCATCATCATTGTCCCATAATTTTGGCCACCTTTTCATGTCATTATCTATTATTAAATTTTATACAACCTTTTAATAAAATCCCATAAAAGACATTGTTTCTTTGTTTATATTAAGTTATATTCAAAAACCAGAAGAATTCTCTTCCTTCAGATTAATGAGACTAGATTAAACCTAACCGTTTGTCTCGAGACGGATGTGAATATATAATAATTCGAGACCGGTGCCCCTAAATCAATTTTAATAAATTAACATTAAAGTTAAATACCTACTGCCAACAAATACTACACATGTCATCATATAACCAAAATATGTCTGCTAGAGGCTGTGTTCCTCTCGCTAATAAAGGCATTCCATATTGTGTAATAAATGTGGTATTGCGTATAACCCTTAAATGTCTTCCATCTTCAATAACTTCTTCACATTGAATAGCAGCTTTTTCCATGGTTTCACACATATACAATCTAGCCTCACGTGCATAACCTGGTCTATAACGTACTAGTAACGTCTGGTATTTACACTTAATTCTATTAGTTAGTCCGTTAGTCCACATGGCAAGTCTTATTGAATCACCTCGTGCAATACAAAACGGATGTACTATTTCTTCAGACATGTCAAGTACAGGTGGTATCCAAGCCTCTACTTCAGATTTGATCATTCTTGGACATATAGCTATGTCATCTGTCCAGCTTCTTCTAACTCCGCTCGCTAGCTCCACCGCAGACATGGCAAAGCATTTCTTTTGCTTCGTAAGCGTCTGTATTAACTCCTGTATTTGGTCATATTTTTGGCAATCATTTAGAATTGTAACAAGTAATACAATCTTTTTGTGTGACTTGTCTGGCCAAAAATTTCATCCATTGATAGAATAAATTGTTATGGTATTGGGCCATCTGAATTTAATGAGGTAATCTCTCTTTTCTCTCTATATTCCTTTTAAAATTTTATTAACTTTATTGTTACTTCTAGGCAAGGCAAGGCAATTTTATTTATATAGCACAATTCATACACTGGGTAACTTAAAGTGCTTTACAGAAATAAAAGACAATTTACAAGATTTAGATTTAGAAACATAAAAAAAAATTAAAAGCATTATAAAAGAAGAAGAGTGCAGATAAGAAAACATTTTAAGTTGTGGTGAAGGCGGAGCTGAAAAGGAAGGTTTTTAACCTCCCCTTGAACATTGTTAAAGTTGAGGTTGTTCCAGGTTTTTGCTGCATGAAATTTAAACGCTGCTTCACCCTGTTTAGTTCTAACTCTGGGCACGAGCAGAAGGCCTGTCCCAGATGTTCTCAGAGTCTGAGGAGGCTCATAAGCTACTAGCATTTCAGAAATATATTCTGGTGCTAAACCATTTAGAGACTTGTAAACCAGCAGTGCTGTTTTAAAGTCTATTCTCTGAGCATTTACATTTTACATTTACATTTATTCATTTAGCAGACGCTTTTATCCAAAGCGACTGTTCTACAGTAATTACCAGTGTTACTGGCACTGGAGGCAAGCTGGGTTAAGTGTCTTGCCCAAGGACACAACGGCAGTATGAACTGTGGGGAGAGTGTGAATCAAACCACCTACCTTCCGGTTGAAAGACGATTGCTCTACCCACTGAGCTACTGCTGCCCTAGGAACAGGAGCAACAGGAAGCCAGTGCAGAGATTTTAAAACTGGACTGATGTGGTTGTACTTCCTGGTGTTAGTTAGAACCCGAGCAGCAGCGTTCTGAATAAGCTGCAGCTGTCTTAACCCTCGCTTTGAGAGACCAGTGAGCAGGCCGTTACAATAATCTAACCTGCTGGAGATAAAAGCATGAATAAGTTTCTCTAAGCCTGGTTGAGACATTATCCCTTTGACTCTGGAAATGTTTTTAAGGTGATAAAATGCAGATGATGTAATTGACTTAATGTGGAAATTCAAGTCTGAGTCCATGATGACCCCTAGATTTCTAACCTGGTTTTTAGATTTTAGAGAAAGAGACTCGAGGTGACTGCTGACACTTTCTCTTTGTTTCAGTGGTCCAAAGATAATTAGTTCAGTCTTGTTTCTGTTCAGTTGGACAAAATTATTTTGCATCCACACATCAATCTGTTCGATGCAGTGACACAGTGAATGGATCGGTCCATTTTCACCTGCTGTGAGTGAGATGTAAATTTAAGTGTCGTCTGCATAATTATGGTAGGATACGCCACAGCTGTGTATTAACTGGCCTAAAGGAAGCATGTAGAGATTGAATAATAGAGGTCCCAAGATAGACCCCTGTGGAACCCCACAGGGCAGGGCCATTTGGTCTGATACACAGATTCCAACCGAAACAAAGTACTTCCTGTCTTTAAGATATGACTGAAACCATTTAAGAGCAGTTCCTGTGATACCTATCCATTCCTTTAATCTTTGTGACAGGATTTCATGGTCCACTGTATCAAACGCAGCACTCAAGTCCAACAGAACTAAGACGGAGACTTTGCCCGCGTCAGTGTTCAGACGGATGTCATTTGTGACTTTGATAAGTGCAGTCTCAGTCTGTGATGGGCCTGAATCCTGACTGAAAAGGATCAAAGCAGTTGTTAACAATAGAAAGTCATTAAGTTGCTGATATACAACTTTTTCGATGACTTTCCCTAAAAATGGCAGGTTTGATATGGGCCTATAGTTGTTGAGCTCTGTAGCATCAAGACTGCTCTTCTTTAGGAGAGGCTTGATGACAGCAGTTTTTAAGGCCCTTGGAAATGTTCCAGACTGTAAGGAATTATTGACTATATCAGTGAGTTGTGGTAACAAACTACTTAGTACTGATTTTAGAAATCTAGTGGGTAGAACATCGAGGCAGCAGGTGGATGAGCTCAGGCTGGAGACAGTTTTTTCAATTGTTCTGTCATTAATGGGTGTAAAATGTGTAAACTCAACCAAAGGTCTCCTATGTGGCTGCAGTGTTGTTGTATGCCCTGCAGACTGTAGCATGTTTAATGCCTTAAACTTTGTTGTTAAAAAACAATGCAAACTTATTGCATTTAGTGTTGGAAACTAATTCTGGAGGAAATGGAGCTGGAGGGTTTGTTAATCTGTTCACTGTAGCAAACAGGACACGTGAGTTGTTACTGCTGTTGTTGATGAGCTCTGAGAAGAATATTTCTCTTGCTTTTTTCAAAGTTTGATTGAAAACATGCAGATTTTCTTTGTATACCTCATAATGAATTAAGAGTTTCAATTTACACCATTTTCTTTCGGGTTTTTGGCATTCCCTTTTCTGTGCCCTGACAGAAGGAGCATTGCTCCACGAAGCCTTCTGCCTCTTCTTCATTACTTTAACCTTAACAGGAGCAATGGCGTCCATAACATTTAAAACACCTGAATTATAACTATTCATTAAATCATCAACTTGACCTGATCAGGCATTTTCAAACCTGATTGCCTCCATAGACTGTGTCCTGGTGTTATCATTAATGTGTCTCTTCTGAACAACTGTAGGTCCAGCAGAAACTTTTGGAATCATGGACAGATGGAAAAAGACACAAGAATGATCAGACAGAGCAACATCAATCAAAGTGACATCTGAAATATGAACACCCTTTGTAATGACCAGGTCCAGAGTGTGACCTCTGTTATGAGTCAGTTTTGTTATTGTCTTTTATATTATTAATCAGTCCCACTATTGTCAAAGTTATTACTACAGTTATAAGAACTTTTGTTCTCCAACTAAAACATAATGTTTCTTGTCCTTATTCCTCATATTTCACAGTAATTGTGCAACAATGGCTCCATCTTCTTGGCCTTTGCATTATTATTATTTTTATTTCTGTTTTTCTCCCCTCTCTGATCCTAATTTTAAATGATCATAGACAAAGTTCCAAAGGTTTTTAATCCAAATCTGTATGATTACTTTGTTCCAACTGGGCTTCTGTTTCATTCACAGTTTTTGCTTGCTTCTCTCTCAACCTCCGAGAACGTCTTCTTATTATCGGCTTTTCAGTATTTTTGTCAGTACTGTTATGTTTCTCAGGGTACCTTACCGTCTCTTAGAGGTTTTACCTTGAGTGGTGCGTCTGCAGGTCGACAATTTGAGAGATGACACCAAACCTTCTTTCCGGAAACTCTCACAGCCATTTCCATTGATACCAGTACTTGATATGAACCGGACCCTTTGGGCTCTGCCCACTTCCGTTTAAATGCCTTAATGTATATCCTGTTACCAGGCTTGACCTGTTGTAATGCTTCCGATATCTCAGCAGAGTTCTCTTTTGCTGCTTTGACCTGTTGAAATATAACCTTATGGATTTCGGTGAAATGTTGATAATTCATAATTTCTTTCTCACATTGCTCCATGAAATAACGTTTTTTTCCTCTAGCTAGTCGATAGATGTTTATCCGGTTTTGTTCAGCATGAAGTCAGCTCCCGCTGATTAATGATAATTAATTAATGATTTTCACATAATGCAGAACTTGGTTTGGCTTTATGGTTATATATATCTAAACCCATTTTAGCTTTAATTTTTTAAGGTTGGCACTTACCCGGACAGAATGAGAAGTGTAATCTCAGGGGACTCCAGGAGCAACGCCTCGGTGTGATGATTTGCATGCTAGGTGGGGCTTTGAGTTTGTTGTCCAGCCTGCGATGATGCCGCTCTAGATCCCACTTCTGACACCAATGAAATAACGTTTTTTCCTCTAGCTAGTCGATAGATGTTTATCCGGTTTGGTTCGGCCCAAAGTCATCTCCCGCTGATTAATAATGTCATATTCAGAATATCGTCCGCAACCCTTTTCGTTATGTCAGTCTCAGAGTCTGACGGCTACCGGCAATACAGCAAAGAATATCGTTTGCAACCCACTTTGTTATGAATCTGACAGTTAACGCCGATACAACATCGTCTGTAACCTATTTCGTTATGCCAGTTCTAGTCTGACAGTCACAGGCGATCAGCATGCATACTCTGATCAGAGGAAGAAAAGCGGCAACACGGGATTCGTGGTTCAGTCAGATCGCACTCTTTCTTAAAAGCTTTATTTAGAATAACACAGTTTATATACAGTGACAGTGTGACTTTACATGGTCTCATGTTAGCGATACGTTAGAAAGTTCTCAAGTTAATCGTGCAGCTACTGTTGTGTCCAAAACTGACCTCTCAGTCTTTGGCACAATCAGATGGAATAAGTCATGAACGCACCAATATTATAAATATCTTTATTGTTCAGAAAGCCTAATGTTGATAATACACTTTAATTGTGCATCGGCTCCAGAAGAACTTTTCTGTCCGTGTTTTAACCCTTTCTCTGGCATTTTTGTTTTAATATCTTCTCCGTCTTGACGGTACTAACTTCTTATCATTTTATCCAGGTCTTTGAATTATTTTATTTTATTGTTTGTAACGTCAGAGTCTTTTAACTCATTTGGACGGGAGCGGGTCTCTTCACATTTCCCCAAATCCTTATCTCTCTGAGGATCGGGGGTGCTATTCCCAGAGGGAGAGACGCTGCTGCAGTCACTCTCCTCTTCTCCAACTAACACTGCTCTGGTCGGTTCAGTTATAACCCACTGGAGTTCTTCAGACAGCTCTTTTATTGGAAACTGTTCAGGAATGTCTTTATATTGAAAAGACAATAGTGCTGAAGGTTCTGTACAAGTCTTAACAATTATTTCTAGACCCACAACAGCTGACTTGCACTGGTTTTGTTTAATTTAATTCAATTTGTCTCCGTCTTGACTCATCTCTAAACCATCCCAATATTTCATTTTCTTTCATGCGTTTTTTCTCCCTTTTACAACTCAGATCTTTAGCCTTGTAAAGTTTTATATTATTCTCTACTTCACAGCAGCACATTGGGTCAAAGCTTCCCTTAACAGGCCATTGTAAACCCCCATGAGTTATTTTATGACACTTTTTCATATAATTTCTGATCCGTTTCTTTTGACTGAATTTCTCTCTAATAATTACCTCTACTGGAGTCAAAACATCTCCAGATTCAATATTTTTAGTATTTTTCCCTCCCATCTTGAAGGAAAGAAACTTCCTTTTACCTTCACTATTCCAATTTTTGTTGTCTTGCGGGATTTAATATTTGTTTTTTCCTACTTTTTCTCTGAGCATTTAACTGCTCACAAGTCTTCCCAAAGTAATTTACAAACAGCAGTGATGTCAAGCCGTGGATTTGTAACGTCACTAGAAATTCTAAATGTCTCTCTAATAGAATAATTGAAATGCTTCCAGATCGCACCACAACTAGACCTACTTTGAGATAAATTCAAACTTTCTTGGGACCACAGTTTCTTTAATAATAATTCTCCGTACGGCGTCTTAAATTAAGTTACACTTACTTCTAATTTTAACTTGTTCTATTTGACTAGTAGCACAAACCTCTAAATACTTTTACTATGTTTGTTCTTTTATGTTTCACTAACTATTTCTTTAGTCAACATAGATTAGTTTTACTTTAGTTATTGTTGGTTTTAACTCAAGGTTTTCCTAATTATTATTCTAATTTGCCGTTGGCTTCACTTCTTCCTCAACTTTTAGGGTTCACTTTTGAACCTATTTTTAATTGTATTCTATAAATGATAATACTAACCCTTTACTAGGTTTTTAATTTCTCAGCCTTAATTTATATTATTTCTTACAGCGCTTTTATTTAATTATTCATCAACTTTATTCTATTTTGATCTCTTTTTAACACTAGTGTTTTAGTTGTTATAACCAATTTATTATTACCATTACTTTTAAATCTCTAAATCTAGTTAATACTTAATATCAATTTTTTCCAGGGCTTTAGTTTTACACACACTCACTCACACACTCGACTATAGTCCACACCGCGGCACCAGTTGCTCTCAGGCAACTCATTCAGTTTTTCTTTCCAGGATTTACTGAACACTTTAGTGGTCCTTGTGTCGCTTAAACGATCATCTACTAACTTATTTCAGCACCCAGCTGAATGTTTAAGTTAGAAATGGAACGAATAAATATTTGCCTTCCAGCTAAGGTACTTTTAAATCTTGTTACTGGCAGCCAACCCCGCTGTATGAATCCCTGCCGACGTGGGACAACGTGTTACTCCTTCTAAGCAGGCCTTTATCTAAATTTTTCTCCTTTTTATATTATTGTTTTTTGTCTATTACTCCTTTTTATTTTGTTTTCGTCTCTACACAATAAACGACCCAAGTAGACACACCCGCTCTACTAATGATTGTACATTAGACCCAAGCTTTTATACAGTTTTCACATGACAGTTTATTTATGTCTATTTTGTTAGGGCTTTGAGGACCCCTCCTCATCGGCATCTTCTTCCTTTTAAACCTGGTTTCTCCAGACAAAGACTCTCTGTCCTGTCCAGTAAATTTTCCCTGTGTGTGTTTGCACAACCACCTTATCGTGATTTAAACCATACATTTTTGACATCATGTTTCCTCTTTTACCTTCCCATGATCCTAGCTGTGTTATCATAACATGTTCTCATCCATGCATAAGTATAAATCCTAAGATAAGTAACATAAACCCCCCAGAAGTGAATAATAACCTAGCCACACAAAAAAAAACCTTCACATAGAAATATTACACCACACTACCAATCACAGAATACATTCAGATTGTTATTTTTAACCGTTGCACGCTATACCATAAAGAGAGTGGCACATATGTTTAGCAGCATGTCAATGCACAGTGTTCTAAATGGGTACAAGGCAAGACTATTCTACTTCAGAAGACCTGTTTCAAGATTTTAACTTTTAAACTAATCTAAAAGATTATTATTCTAAAATATGATTAAAATAACATTTTTTTTTTATAGCATTCCAAAGGTGGGTTCTCACCTGGGCCATTATAATTTGGAACCGGGAATGGCCTCCCTGTCAACACCTCATGTGGTGCTAAATGCGTAATCCTATTGGCTTGTGATCTCATGCACATCAGCGCTAATGGTAATGCATTTAACCAATTAATCTTATATTGGCTATCTGCTATGATCTTAGATAACTTCCCTTTTAGTATGCTATTGACCCTTTCCACTATACCCTGGGCTTGTTGGTAGTATACACTGCCAAATTTTTGCCTAATTCCCAGCATCTTCATTACCTGAAGCATTACCGCTGATGCAAAAGCAGCTCCGTTATCACTTGATAATCATTTTGGAATAGCAAATCTAGGAAAGACTTCTTTACACAGAAATCTGGCCGTTGACTTTGTGTCCGGCTTTCTTGTTGGTACAGCCTCTATCCATTCTAAGTCTGTCATACACAACCAAAATATATCTGAATCCCCTTAGTCTTATAAGTATAAATGGACCTGAAACTACTGGTGTGTGACCAAGGGGAGATGCAAAGACTTTTTTTAAATTGTGAGGATTACAGATTTTTGCAGTTTCTCAACCAACAATCCACAGTGGGGGCTAGTGAGGGGGCCCACCATGTGGTCTGGATTTTCCTCAAAACCTCTGCTCTTGATCTGTAATCTGGCCCGTGTGCCTGTTCTATAACAGTTTTTGCTAAAGAAATTGGTAACACCAAATGACCCTGCACTCCCCTCCATAAACTTTGATCTAACCCTGCTTGAGAGACTTTTATAGCACCTTTTCGCATCCATTCGGCCTTTTCAAATGGACCAGTCTTCTCTTGTTCTCGGCCTATGTTGTCTATATTATTTACGGCCTCATAATCTTCTATCACCAGCACTGGGGCTTGATAAGCTCCTAAAGCTGCCCTTTTCGCGACCACATCTGCTGTATTATTACCATCACTTAGGAGGTTATTAACTCTTTGATGATCGGCACATTTCATGACGGCAAGCTTAACGGGTAAATTCATTGAAGCCAATAACTTCATTATTGCCTCTTTAAGAATGACTGGTGAACCATCTGCTTTCTGAAATCCTCGCTGTTCCCACATCTTGGCGTGTAAGTGCACAACTTCATAACCATACTGTGAATCAGTATAAATGTTAACTTTTAAGCCTTTGGCTAAAAATGCTTCGGTTAGAGCTTTTTGTTTGGCTATTTGAACTGAGCACAGCTGTGGAATTACTGTAGCTTTCACTGTTGTAAAAGTGTTATCAGCATTTAACTTTACAATGCCAAAGCCTGCATGCATCCCTTGGTCATCGCGGAAACATGATCCATCCACAAATAAGGTTAAATCAGCTTTGATAGGCTGGTTATACATTTCTTCCCGAGGCTTTTGAAATGTGTCTGTAGCTTTTAAGCAGTCATGCTTAAAAGCTATGTCCACAGGCATTGTTATTTTTGTAGCCAGATTAACAGTATTACACTGTTGTAATATTAATTCAGGAGCAGAAAGTATTACTTCATACCCTGTTTTCTGTACTCGGACGGGGCGTGGCCTAACCCGGAGGTGTGCGGGATTTAATCCGGAAGTGTTCGGGTTGACTGGGCGGGGGTTTAACTGGTATGTTATTTTTAATCATGCAATTAATATGGGTTGATTAGAAATTGTTATATTTATTGCTGATTAGAAAACCATTTACATGACAGCATCAGCATTGAGCATCAGATCAATAGTTTTGATCACAATAGCAAACAAACTATATACAGTTCGAGCTATGTATGAACAAGTTTTGCAATAATAAATACAACACATGCGTTTGCAATTATTGAAGAAAAATGTAATGAACAAGCGTTTTTATCTAAACATAACTTTCTTTTCTTACGTTTTTTTTTATTATCAGTGTGATTTTCTTTATTTTTTATTTCCACACCAGATTAGCAAAAGCTACAAACAAATAATCAAAATAACGTAAAGAAAAATACGTGTCTCTAAGACAAGGTAGCCGAATTAAAGGCAGTAACATAACAATCAAAATAAATTCACATCAAATCAATGTGTTACTTTTAAAGTGCTTAAATAAATTAAATTACCCAGAAAAGCTCATTTCTTCAATGAGGTTCCACTCGCAGTTCACTACGCCGCCAATTAACCTCTATAAAACAAACCGTTTCAGCCGAGTATTCGGCTCAACTCTACTGTTTTCCTAGCCTGTGTTAAAACAAAATTAGGGCTTGTTAGTAGTGCGTTCAGCTGGTGACTGGTGTACATAGTTATAGGGAACCCCATAGTTATTACTGAAGCCTTTGTAAATGCTGTCACAGCTGACACTAATCACCTGTAACATGGCGCTAAACCTTCTTCAACAGTATCTAATTTTTAGCTATAATAAGCGATTGGTTGTTTCCCAACAGCAGAATCTTGCATTAAAACTGCTGATGAATAGCCAGCTCTCTCTGCAACATATAGATAAAACATTTTTTGTATTTGGGATTTCCAAGCGCTAGGGCTGTTTGCATGGTTTCTTTTAACGCAGAGAATGCCATGTCTGCTTCCTCATTCCAAATTAATTTAGCTTTATTGTCTCTCTGACCCGCTGATTTCATTAAACCTCTTAGTGGAGAGACTAATATGGCGAAATCACAAATCCACGGTCTGCTATAACCAGCAGTTCCTAAAAAGGCCCTACAGTCTGTGGCATCGGGGCTTTTGTAATAGCCTCGATATGAGACGAAGCAATTTTCCTTTTGTTACCACTTAATTCTCCGCCTATATATTCCACTTCAAGTTGACAAAATTGTATTTCTTCTTTACTAACTTTGTGTCTCCCCTGTGCTAATGTTTGTAACACAGTGATCAAATCTTTTTCACACTGTTCCCGATTAGGACTACATATAAGCAGTGTCTACATACTGAATTACTGTACTCACGACGTTCAAGTTCTGCAGCGCATGAGTCAGCGCCTAGTGATTTTGGATGGCGATAACTTTAGGCCTTGAGGGAGTCGACTTTAAGACAGGCTCCTCTCTCTCCCGCCTCGGTCATAATATGTAAAACGGAAAAGGTATCGTGAATCAGGATGCAGAGGAATGCTTAAGAAAGCAGAACATAAATCATTGACTGTAAAGCACTCCAACTCGGCCGGAATATTAGACAATATCAAACACGGATCAGGAACTATAGGAATTTCATCCTTAATAATTGCATTAATTGCTCTTAAATCATGAACCAACCTGTAATCATGTGAATTTGGTTTCTCTATTGGAAAGATTGGTGTATTACAAGGACTTTTTAATTTTACTAATACTCATCTAATAATAATCCTTTAATGATTGGTCTAATTCCTTCCACTGCCTGTTGTGTTAAAGGATATTGCTTCTTATTAGGCAGTATACTCCCAGGTTTAATGCGTATTTGAATTGGAGGTGATGATTTGACCAGCCCTATGTCTGTTACTTTTGGACCAGACTTCAGCTGGTACTTGCTCTCACAAGGCATTATGTCTCTCTGATAAGACTAATTGTTTTAACGTGTTTCTGTCTACAGTTACCCTTACGGCCTGGACTATGTCACAAGATCCTATTTTTATTTTAAAATACTGATAATCTTCTGAGACATATATTCTTTATTTTCTGTGGGTAGCCAATTATTAACGCATATCACAGCCTTTACCATTGGTTTAAGAGCGCCCGACTCTAATCCCTCAGCCAACATTAAGGTGACATGAGGATGATCAGAAACCAAGACTCAATTTGGGTAATAAGCGGTACCGCCACAGCTCCTTGCTTGGCAATATATATATTGTAGCTTGTAACAGAAATATTCTTGCCATTAATGTGTTTTCGACAGCTGTCCTCATAGTCCATATTATCTTGATTTTTTTTTATCGTACATCATTGTACAATGCAAAGGTGTCTTTGGCACGCAAAAAATCTTAAATTGTCTCTCAATTAAGAATTTCCATTTCGACAAGGTCTTTTCGAGTTTAGAGTCTTGGGGCCATCTCAGCCAATACACTACAGGCTATATTATCATTTTTGTATCTATTACTGCCGCAGCAGACATCATTTTACCCTCCATATTATCTGGGAAATCCACCTGGAGACCTCTTTGAGTGCAAGTGATACTGGCTTTTAGCACGCATGAGACATCTCTTCCAAAAATGTTAATTTGGAGTAGTTTTGGAATATAATAGTGACGTTCTTAATCTCTTTCCTGCAACAGTTAGTTGCACTTTTTTCGTGAGAGGAATAATTTGTGTTTCCCGGAGAATCCCACTATTTTTACATTTGTATCCGATAATGGTATATCTCTTCCTTCTTTCCCAATACAAGAATAGGTTGTTCCTGTGTCAACCATAAATTGATAGTCATTGTCTTGTATTTTCACTATTATTATTGGCTCATCTTGCGAGTGAGTAGAAACAACTGGGATAATTTTCTCCTCTCGCGTATTCTCCGGGCACCTCTAGTAATTTCTCCCTTGTCTTCCAGCACCCTTCAGGTATTTGCCTTGGTCCTATGTTAAATGGACTGCCGGCTGAAGTAAACTCAGTACTTTGTAGTGAATATCTTATTAATTAATAATTAATATGAATATTAATTATGTAAATTGATAAATTTATATTTTGATATCAAAATATTTTCTCGTTAGGGGCACCACTCTAGTTTTGAACAGATCTAGAGAAACGGTTTAGTCTCATTAATCTAAAGGAAGTAAATTCTTTTCGTTTTCGAATATTCATGAACATAAACAGAGAAACAATGATGCCTTTTGAGGTTTTATTAAAGATTATACAAGGTTAAACAATGGATAATGATAATGGAAATGACATAAGGGATAATTATTGACAAATGATGAGTAAATAAGAGAACGGTAAAACTTGCTTTCAGAGGATTTTGTGAAACAAAAGGAAGCATGGATTATTGACTCTATTTTTAAATGAGGGCTTTTACGGAGTTTAGAGGGTTTTGATGACAATTTCTGAGGCCAAGGCTGTTATGTTTTAGACAGTTTAGACGCCAAAATATGTGTCACGTTTAGACTCACCCTGGGGTCGTGATTGGTCTCAGATCTTAGCAACACGAATCCTGAAAGTTCTCCAGAACCCTGTCGCATGCCGATGACATGTGTCGCCTCCAGGATGGCCTGCTGTGTACACGCAGTCTCCAGAGAAGGGTCACAGTGCGCCCGGGGACTTGTCCAAAAGCGTCCCGTTACTGTCCGAACTTAGCCAGTCCTTTAGCATCAGCTCCGTGTAAGAATTAAGTCTTTAAAGTTATTGCGAAGTCCACTGGAGGAGGTCTTAGCGGCTGTGTTGCTGGCTTAAAACTTGCTTGAGAAAGCTAGATTTAGTCAAGCTAACTCTTAGCAGGCAAGAACTACTTTTAAAATAAAAGCGAGGTACTTCCGTCTAGCAGCCTACTGGCAGGAAGTGCTTTGAACAGCTGTGTGAAGAAGGAAAACTTTAGAGCGGCAAGCTAAACTTGCAGGCCTTAAAGTACAAAGAAAATTTACTCGTTACACGAGGTCCGAAGCTTGTAATGGTTGCCAAGGCCATACGGCCCTGAACGGACCGGCCTTACAGAAAAGAGTCCAAAGGGGAAGGCAAGAAGCGAAGTGAAGAGGAGAGAAGAGAGCGTGTTCTTGACCAGCGATCACTTTTAAGACTTTTGGGGCCGGGGCGTGTCTCGCGCGTTCTTCCTGACAAAAGGGGAGTTGCTTTGGAAAGTTTAAATGTTTACACTAAGTCTTAAAACATTCCTTTTGTTTCACCCTATTTTCCTTGGTTTATGTAAAACACACAAAAACATTTGTACTTGTAGGATTATGCAAAGAAAATGCATTTGTCAGACTTATTATAGCATATATTCAATACATTTTATTAACATAAAACGTAACCTTGTAGAAATGGAATAAGGAGTTAGTTGCCTTGTAAAACTCTGCATCCTGGAAACAAACAGTATAATTGTTAGTACATTCACAATCTTTCTTTTATTCAAAATTAAGACACAACTGTCTTTTAGCACAGTTATAGTCCTTTGTCCATTTGACCAAAAGGGGGTAGTGTTTGACCATGCCCGAACGACTATGATCAAAGACATCTTCAACTGTCAATCAGGATTAGAATAAAGTGTTCTTGAGAAAGCTGGATGGACACCTTATCTTCAGAATTTACGACTTTCTGACAGTGGTGCTTTGTGTCTGGATCTCTCCATGAGTCCTTTTGACCTAGTTGGTCTTTGGTGCTGGTTGGACCTAGGTCCTGTCTTTTTATGAAAACAAACAGAATCGTTAATTATAAGTCCTGAAGACTGGTTCAGTCTTATCCAAGCAAGAAACATCTGTGAATAGTTAAAAGGACACTTTTCGTAAGATAAAGGTGTTAGTCCAAACTCCTGCTTGCTGGTGGCATCTGGAAATGATAAGTGGGGGTTGAGGACCGATCTGCTACATCATGTAATCATTGAATGCTCTGAGAACAAATAGTGGTTGGCTAAATCTTTTCCTGTTTGTATTTGTGCCAACTGAGTTTATTTTAAATGAGTACACTGATATCTTTAAAGACTGCTAGCTAGTGATAAATTGTGAGCATGGTTTTGCTAAACGAGGCCCTGTTTGTCTAGCAGGCCAGTTGTGCCCACTTGGATAAAACAACTATTGATGGCAATCTAAGAACCACAACAAAACCTGAACAACAAAGAACATGAGCATCCACTCTTCTCAACTGCCTTCCATGGTCTGGTAGGAGGCTGTGTAGCCAGTCCACTCCCAACTTTCTTTCATCAAATTCACATACATTCAATCTGTTTTATATGGACATTGGACTATTTTATCTGGACAATTAAATGGACATTGCTTGGAGAATATAATTTACTGTTAATTGTGGAATGGTCTATTGCTGCTGTTGGTTGGGGTTGGTTAAAAATGTGTAAATTTCTGAATGCCCTAAAGGAGCTAAGTCATTTTAGTTCTTTGAGCTCATTATTTTGTTTTCTCATTATTCTGTTTAATCTGCAGATTGTAAATATTAACTATTAGGTATATGTTATTTATTTTTTGTATCACTTTCACATTTAATCAAAAAAGTCAAACTCTGTCTGATCCTGTCAGTACTTTGTTTGTATCGCTTTATACCAAGCATAATCTTTTATTTTTCAAAAGTTCAGACAGATCCCAGGAAAATCAGAGATTGTGGAGACCTTTAACTCTAAATACAAGGTGGTGTAGCAGGCCACAGCAGTAGCACAGGCTCGAGGTAATGAAGCAGGCTCCAGCCAGAAGAAGATTCAAGCAGAGGCACAGGCCCGGTTATTTGACATTACTGTGAAGTTTACGCTTTAAAGCACGAAATGCAATCCTCCGAGTACATGTGTCCCCGCGGTCGCAAGGGAGGCGAGGGCCTTTATCGCCACTTGCGGCTTTAATTCATTTTCTACTGCTTAGTCCCATCAGGGGTAGTGGGTGATGAGTCTATCCCAGCAGCTTTGGGCCTTAGTCTCATGGCTAACATTTAGAGACAGACAGTGACAGACAACTATTCAATCTCACATTCATTCACTAGGGACACTTTAGAGTTGACGATTAACCTATACATGCATGTGTTTGGACGGTGGGAGGAAGCCGGAGTAACCAGAGAGAACCCACGGTAACACATGGAGGACATGCAGACTCCTCACAAAAAGTCCAGGTTCAAAAGAAAATGTTTTCTATCTCATACTGTGACATAAATTTGTCAAACTTTTCATTTTATTAGAAATGCATCCTGGTCTAATGGCTCTACAATTATAATTTTTAGTGTTTATCTGTTCCACCTATTTCATGTATGGTTGCTTTGCACATACTATATTACATAGTATTTGCAACTATTAGTTGTTTTAAGAATTTACTTTACCGATTAAATGAGCAGACGATCGAGACGGTATATCAGGGGTACTCAATAGGCGGACCGCGGTCCGGATCCGGACCCCGAGAGGCTTTGATCTGGACCGCAAGACATTATTCATAATTACAAGCGCATTGTGTTTGAGCCGGCACGCAGCAGGACAGCTACGTTAACACGTGCAGGTCCTAAGTTTACTATGGTTACGGTCGGACCGTGCAGCAGGAAATTTCAACATGTTTAGCGTAAATGTTTAGCTCAACAAATAATGAAGATTCACTGCTGTAATGGACGGAGAGGAAACGTTTATTTTAATCAGAAAATACAGCTCCTCAGCTCCGTGTCAGAGTCAAAGCTAAACAACAGCACTTTATCCTCTAGTCCCGGCTGCTTTGATAATCAGAGAATGAATCCAGAACTGAACCAGGACTGGACAGTTTTCATGTCGGGATAAAAAAGAGGAAAGTGAGGACGTCTAATGTGGTGAGTTGTACATTTGTCTGTCAACTTCCTAATTGTGATGTAAGTGAGGTACTTGACTCGTTTGTCTATTTGACCTCATTTACAAACAACGTGACTAATTAGCTCACACTATTTGCGTTCATTTGAACTCAACACATGTTCATTTGAACTCAACACATGTTCATTTGGATGATTAAAAACAGAAAAGGTGTGGAAGGAGGGTTTGGAGATGCGTGACACAGGTTAAGTCTTCCTTAAATTGTGTTAATATTAGCTGTTGCTAATAATTAAACAGTAACAGTTAATTATTAGCAACAGCTAATGCTAAAGAAATGCTCAGTGCATTTTTACTTGTTCCTGTTGTTTTCAGAGGAATGACAATACAAAGAGATCAATTATTAGTGCATCTTTGTCATATTTATTTAAACAAATATGTTTTGGCTTGATTTGATGATTTTGTATTTAAAATGTTCTCACACATGTGTGAAGGAGTACTAGGCATTATCTGCAGGATTCCAGGCTGTTGTCAATAAACCACCAGGTCTTGAGCCTTAGCTTTAGCCTCTTTTGATTTTGTAGTTTTTTTCCTTTTTGTTTGTGAGCTTTGTTTGATGAAAGCTAAACACTTAAACATCCTTCTCATTTAAACAAAGGATAAAATACAGAAAAAAGTGGATAATCTACATTCATCTCCATTTAGTTTAAGAAGCTGTAGGTGTGGAATAAATGAGACTTTACTTTAAAGAATTATATTCACATATCCTTTTATTTAAATTTTCTGGACCCCTCACTTGAGGAAAGTTAACTAAGCTGACCTCGGCTGATTTTAATTGAGGACCCCTGTGGTATATGATTTGAAAATAATATTCGGGTTTTAATCCTTTCAAGAATGATGAAAAACAGACACACACACACAGAGTTTAGGAGTAGATGACGGTTGCTGCCTCCAATTTTCCCATAACGTAGAGACCTGGTGGTGGTAATATGTCATGACATGAACAGACTGACAATACAGGAACAGAATGAACAGAATGGAGATACAATACAATACAATACAATTTCCATAACATATCACCCCTGTTTAAGCCCAACGTGGCATAAATCAAAATAAGCCTAAGTATAAGCCCTAGCCTAAGTACATTTGACCCTCTGGTAAATGACCTATGGCCTGGAAAAAGACCTTCTGACACCCTTCTGCCAAGGCGGCTATTCACAAACAAGGCCTAAACTATAAATATAGGTAACTGATTAAATTATAACAATTTAATTCAGAACAGAAAAATCTCAAGGGATTACTATACTGATTGTTTAAACTCCATAATATGTGTATCAATCAAAAACATGTCATCACTCCAAATCAATGACAAAAAGGTGCCGAAGGTTAAGCTTTTCATCCCATCGAACTCATGAGCTCCAGCCTGACCCTGTCTATCCTGTTGCTGATCCTATAACGAAAAGAAACATAAACAGGAGTGACACTTATGCACATTCTTAATGATTCAAATCAATTCTCTTAATCATAATAACTTCAATGAACCATACGGCCCTTAGGACTGTAGTATGATCCGTCCTGGAGCTGTTGTCCTGTTGGTGTTCATGCAAACGATAACGTCCCTTCAGATATCAAAGTGTTCATCTGAGGTCAAAGCCTCGACCACAGTCGTTGGGCAGGTGCATGTCCAGGAATGTTGACCCAGCAATGGCCACATCCATCAATCTCACCAAGAAGCTCCAGAAACATGGAAATCAACACAAACAAAAGTTATAAGACATGGAAGTGCCACACAAGTATATGTACAGATTTAAAATCCCAGTCCATTTTCCAGATATTTTGTACTCTTTTGTAGACCCAGGTCAAAATCAATTACTCTATTCCAGAATACTCTGCCAATTCTTCTGCAGAGTGTGAAGCTCTTTCTTAAAAGCTCCAGTTATGCTGTTGACCAGACCTGTGTTACTTTGGACGAAATTATGTTGTAGATCTCACCTTTTCAGCTCATAGCATGCTCAATGCTATTTGTTCTGTCCAGTGCTTGGACCAGTTTTAATTAATTTCCAGTTTTAATTCACAGTTACAGTATTTCTCGTGCAATTCATAAACCTTTGTTGGTTATAATCTAATTAAATTAATCCACATTTTCATAAATTGTCTCAAAGGTAAAATTCTAATTTCAATACTAATTGAATTTTAGCCTTATATTCATTAAGGACACCTTGAAGGAGACCTCTGTCGTCGATGCATATTTGGCTCTCAAATAAACCTGAAGGAACTGCTGTTTGGTTCCTAAGTTGTGAGTTTCTACTCACAATGTTCTCCGTCACATTGAATGTGAACAAATAAACCAGGATCCTTTAAGGACACATGTTTCCGGTCAGCAGGCAACGCTGGTCTAATAGTCTTACTTTCACAAAACCTCCAGACTTCTGCTTTGCACCTGTCCCTGATCTCTCAGTTTGTCAGGTTCAGAGTGATGTTACAGGACGTCCTGTCACTGGCCCTGCTCACAGGTGTACTCCCAGGTGTAAACAAGATGACTATAAGTTCAAAGAACTGTTAATATTAGCTCTTACTGGTGGCTATATTAATTATCAAATCTTATTTTCTGAACTGGTACTTGTTGTAGTTGGCTTCCATCAAAAATAAAAAAACAAACAAATAAATCAGAACGTTCTCTGACATTTTTAGATCCATAGAAAGTGCCTCCAGGCTTTCGTCAAACGAAACCATACAAGCTCTTAAAATCAAAACAATAAAAATGAAACATCAGATAAACCTTGTACTTTAATCTTCTCCAGAACGGTCAAGTCAACCTTCTTTCTTTATTTATTTTTAATTTAAACTCATCTTTTACTGTATTAAACACCGTTGTTATAGCACCTCTTCACTTTAATACAGTTTAAATCTTCTTCTCCCTCTCTTTTTTTTGAACCTTGGGCAACCATGGCTCAAAACAAAAATAAAATCAAAAATAAACTAAAAATCATAAAATGAAACGCCAGTGCCATTGATCATTTTAAATTGTTAGTCCATCAATTATCATTTCTAATTGTTCTTTATGTTTTCCAAATAGCATCACTGTTGTGTCTGTTATATTTAAAACTTTATTTTGTTCAGTTTTAATTTTAGCTACCATTTAGTTTTAGTTACCACAGTTGTAGGTCTTTACCTGTAACTGGTATCATCTGCAATTATAGTAAAATTTTATTCAGTTGATGCAATCATAAATAATTTAAATAGATCAGACCTAGTTTCTCATGATCTGTCGTCATAAACTTTTAGCCAAAAACGTTAAATTCACAATCTACTTAGAATATTCTCAGAATTTTATTCAATTACTTCAAATTAATTCCTTTAGAAATAAAATCCTTAAAAAAAACCCTTTTGGGTCAGACCCCTCCCTCTGGAGTTAACCTTGTAATCGGGCAGCCTCTCTCAGCTGCTTGAACACACCACAAAGCCTCTGTTCACACTGCTTTCCTCCAAAACTCCATCACCATTGTGTCGTTTAAAAGGAAAGACCGTTCATAAAATCAACAAAGCTCATTGTAAATTTTTCTGTATTTACTTTTATAATAAACAATTTCTTTAGGGTTTTGTTCAGTCTAGATTTGTTCCATACTGTCTCTATAAAACTCAGTTTTAACACCAGGTGTTCAATAAATACAGTAAACCATTTTGTTTTTGCATCTTTTTCATATTAAGCATTTTTAAAACGTTTAGCCATTCCTAATAATTTCACGTTTTCACTAATTTTGCCTCAGACTCTCCAGAAAGAGTTCCCTTCACTCAATGTTAAACTTAACCCACTTAACCCTAACCCTTTATTTATTCAGATTCACCAACATTGAACTCAGTAATAGTCAGTAATGTTAATTTAAAACAATGCTAAGATTTAACCTTTTATCTTTAGGTTCCAAATATTTCACTTAGTGTTCTCCATAAACACCTCTAAAGTTCAACCAAAAATATTATTCAATTCTGTTCAAAAGGACAGACTATTGTGTTAGTCTCTAATTCTCACAATCATCATTAATCTAAACGTTCCAACATTTAAATCAGATTCATCAAAAAAAAAAAATCAAAACTTTTTAAAAATATCACTTCAAGCAGTGATTAAACCCAGTTAGCACTTTGTCTTATGCTCTTAAACTTTAACTATTTGTACAGTTCAACAATTTAACTTCAATTTTTTCAAATAAACCACCTCCATTCCTGCAAGATTGTTTTGACAGTTTTAACTTAGATATGTTTTTAATTCCCAGATTACAAATTTACATTGCAGTTTAAAACTTTATTGCAAAGATGACCCTCGTCAGCATCTATTTTAGTGTTAGGTATTATACCTTTATTAGAAAGTCCCATTTCAAAACCCTTTGGCCAGTATTTATTCTGTCTTTTATAACTGTCATTTCAGTTTTTTCTAATTACTCAGACAATATTTTTCTTAAACAATATTTAAGGCTGTTCATGTTGTCGTTTAGTTTACTAAATCAAAAACAATATAGTTGTACAAAAAAAAATTAAAGCAAATCCAAATGTAGACTATATTTGTTTACACAGACCTGTCAGAAGGTCAAACAGTTTCCTAATTAAGTCTCATAAACTTTATTTTAACACAATCAGTGCAATCTGTTTCTGTCACTGACATTTCCATTGTAGCAGTTCTCAACATTAAATGTTTGTTTAATGTAATGGCTCCCACACTTTCTGTTGAGCCAAAACAAAACAACCCAAAAAAAAAACTGTTTCTTTTGCTCCGGACGTGAGCAAAAAGGGATGGTGCCACGAAGGCCCCGCTATCTTGTGTTGACACATTCCTTTGTAAATCAAAACAGTGCTCGTTTTGATTCTACTTTCTCAACCCTTTGTCAGAACCAAAACAGAGAAATACATAATTGTTCATTTTGTTTCTTCTGGTAACATTATTTTCTTTTATATGTGAGCTAATGGCCCAAATATCTATAATTTTGTATTATCTTTATAAAGTTGCTCTGCGCAATTCAACTTTAACACACCTTTTTAAATTATTCTGATTACACAGTGACCATTTTCATACAGTGTTTTTGAACCACACTGATATTAAGGACCTCTATTAGTTCTTGTACTACTAGATACATACAATTGTTTTGCAAAATACTAATCAATACTTTTATTTAGGATCCAAGGTTTTTATCTTTTCCTTTTAAAATCTTTGATCCACACACTCCTGTATCACATAAAATGTATTAGCTTTTCACTTTTCTTTTATCTTTTATTCTTCACATGTCTGTCTCATTCTATCTGTTCAGCTGTCTTTGTCTTTCTACTCTGTGGTCCACCTCACCTTCACCTGTCTGTCTCTTCACCTGTCCTTGTCCTTCTGTCTTCACTTCCGTGTTCTGTCTTTGTGTGTGTTTTAAGTGGCACTATGTGTGTGTCATGTGGTGTGTGTACATGACTTAACTCCTGATCTCCACTCAGTGTTGCTCAGTGTTGGTCAGTGTTGGTCAGTGTTGCTCCTGCTGTGGCCTGGGTCTGGGTCTCAAGCCTCCACACTTTGCACTGTTCCTTGTCCCTCTGCAGACATGTCGTCCCCTCTGCACCTCCACCTCCCCCACCACCTCTCATGGCCTCGCCCGCTCCGGTGACCAGAGGAATTTGTGCATTTTCCTCGGAGAAATACAACATAATCAGTATTCATTTCAGGCTTTGTGTCATTGAGAAAAGCCTCTTTCTTTTTGTTAAATTTAGTGCATATTACATTACATTTTCAAAATGTGTTTCTGTATCTTACCGCTTCTGTGTCATATCCATCTTGTAGGCCTTTGTGGAACGGGTGGTTTGGAGGAGTGTGGCGATTGAGGAAGGCGGGGCGGAGACCCAGAGGCTCACAGGAGGAAACATTTGTAAAAAAATATATATTTTGTCTGTTTCATCAGGTCTTTATTGCACTTTTCATAATTTATTCACAGTTTTGGACTTACTTTGTCAAATCTTTAATTTCATCTCTGCTGTGTCACACAAACGTAATACACTAGCTGTTCTTTAACAGACTATTTATATCTTTATCATAATTTAAAACCTCTTTTTATTTTTATTTATTTATTTTTTTACACTCCAAAACTATTAAACCTTTGTTCTGGTTTCCCCTGTTAGACATTCAACATTATCCATTCAACAATGGCCCAATCATACAACATTAATTGTAACACACAACTTTTAACTTTTAACTTTAGGTTAACATTATTTTATTCTCAAAGTATAAGCCCCTCACTCTTGTGGGCTTTGTTTCTCTGTTCGTCTCACGCAGTGATCACTTCTACGCAGTTCTACTTATTCAGATGGATCAAATAATGGATGAATTATCAAATTAAGGTTTAATTAACAGTACAAATATGTCACAATGTTAGATTTTTTTCCCTCTATTTTTCCCTAATTAACTCCTCAGAAGCAGGTACTTGTAATTTACTTAAATACGTTTTTCTTGCTATTTTTCAGATGGATGAGATTCTCAGAGTCACTCTGTTGAATTAACTTTTCACAAGTTAAGGCTTTCTCACATTCAGGCTGACTAATGTTCGATCTCATTATTCAGACTGAATCAAATTCCAATAAAATCAATTAAATGCATTCAATCCACAGTCGCATCCCTCTCAACGACACTTTTTACTTTAGATAAACTTCATTAAAGCCACTTACTTCTGTGGGCTTCTAAACATTTATCTCACTGCGTCTCACAGTGAACAATTCTCTGCAGGCCTGCTTTTACCAAGTCATATAGACTCCGGATCTATTCATCTCACTTTAAAGATGTTAGGCTAAGAATCTTGATAATAGGCCATACTCGAGTTACCCTGTGCATCCAACGCACCATTTTACCAACATTACTAGTTAGGCCAGACATTTGAATGTGGTGTATTATGATCCATGCTATTAAACTAAAGCAAAATCTGCAAAATTTACCATAGATTAACATAAAAACATTCAGTTTAAATCTCACTATACACCTCTAAAGGCAGGGTCTCGACAAAAACACATACTTTTTCATCGTCTCTCAGACGTTATCTCAGCTTCAGCGTTCTCCTACAGTTATAGTAACTACTACTCTCACAATATATGACATGTAATGTTTTGGTTCACAATCACAAATCAAAAAAAAATTAACAGCTGTTTTATCTGACTTTAGTCAAATGTTCCAGTCTTTCCGCAGACAGACTTCTGTTCTGTCTCTCATCGTCTCGCTGCTCTTTTCTCTTTTTTAGTTCAGATATCGTCACTGCGTCTCACACACAGAGAGTGAAGGTCTGGCCTGTAATGCTCGGACAGCGCATCTTAGGACTTATAAAGAAATGCTTTTTTGTGCATTTCTTCCGTGCACGTCAGTTTCACTTAATACACGAGAAACAGCAGATGTCGATATCCCGGACGAGCCCCCAAAACCGATTAAATGAGCAGACGATGGAGACTGTATATGATTTGAAAATAATAGACAGGTTTAATCTTTGCAAAGACAAACAAAACAAACACCCGGTAACAATGGTACACAGAGGGTTTTGCTTAAAGATGTAAACAATACATGAAGCTTTATAGGTGTACATTATGCCAGCCCCCCCAGCTCCAGGGTCGTGGATGGACGTGTATTGAGCTGACGTGTCAGTCATAGATGTGTGTCACTAAGTGAACAGGACAGAGTGTCCCTGGACAATGATTAGATGTAGTGCATTGTTTGGATTAGCCTGGCACCAAATAGGAGATATAGCTGAAGACATTAAGTCATACTTGTGTGTGGATAAGCATATGAACTGGAGCAGGAGTGAGAGCATAATATATAACATTAATGGAGATGTACAATTCCCATAACACTGTGTTATTCATCTGTAGTAATTCATGCACTCTCTAGATCAGCTATGTCAAGACCATATACTGCTTTATCATAATCAGAAATCCTATCTCGCATAGAATGGAACGTGATCACCGTAAAACTCAGTTTCAAGAATTTCATTAAACTTACAGAGCACATGGTATCTATCCAGCTTACAATCTATCGATTCAACAATCTTTACCACAGATCAACATCAAAACATCCAGTTTAAATCTCACCATGCACCTTCATAGGCAGGGTCTTGACAAAAACGCATACATTTTTCAGCTTCAATTTCCACCATAAACCATACAGGCAGGGTCTCGCTTTCAAAGCATTTCTCACCATAAACCTAGCCGGGTTTCGATTAAACATATTCCTGTTCAAATCTCACCTTAAACCAAGCAGGGTCTCGAATTTCAGTGTTAAGGACCTCCTACGTTTGCCAACTTCATGGAAACACATCAGTTAGGTTGATGTAAATACATGCAGCCCACTAAACGTCCGCAAGCATCCCAAACTACTACTCCCGGAAGTTTTTTGGTTCACAATCACACAAAAATTTTAACAGCTGTTTACCTGAATAGAAACTCCAATAGTCCAGTTGTTCCGCAGCCAGACGTCTCTGTTCTGTCCTCTCATCATCTGTCTCTTTTCTCTTTCTTTAGATCAGATATAGTCGCCGCGCCTCACACACAGATAGTAGAGTTCTTGCCCGTACTGTTTAAAAACATAGTTTTAGGGACTTATAAAGAAATGCTTGTTTGTGCATTTCTTCCGTGTACGTCAGTTCCACTCTCTGTACGAGAAACAGCAGATATTGATCTCCAGCACGAGCCCCCAAATGTTATAAAAATTTACTTTACAGATTAAATGAGCAGACGATGGAGACAGTCTATGATTTGAAAATAATATTCAGGTTTTAATCCTTGCAAGAATGAAACAAAACAGACACACAGTAACAATGGTACACCGGAAGGTTTTGCTTAAAGAGGTAAACAATACATGGGTTTTTAGATCCAGCTTCACACACAGAGTTTAGGAGATGACGGTTACCGCCTCCACATTTCCCATAACGTAGAGGCCAGGTGGTGGTAATATGTCATGACATGAACAGACTGACATTACAGGAACACAATGAGCAGTATGGAGATGTACAATTCCCATAACATTACTAAAGAAAAATAAAAATGCATGTTTAGAGTTAATTATGACAGCTGATTTTAGAGGTTGTTATGCTGGATGTTTTTTATGTTTATATTTGTATGCAGGAACTTTGTAGCCTGGTTCTACCAGACTCTCATACATTTCATTTGTACAGAGAGTCTGGCCTCGCTCCATTGACAAGCGTTTACTTCCTTGTATGCGGGAACTCTGTTGAAGTTTAAAACTATTGGATCTGCCCAGAGTCACTCAGGATCTGCCATAGCCAATCGCTAACGTGTGGTCGTGACATATGTCATGCGCCGAAACCGACCGGAAACAACAAGTCACTCCCTCTGTTCGCTGATTGGTCCTACAAACAATTGATTTCTGGAAACCTAAGAATATACAGCGATCCCAGACTAAGTACTAAAGCGAAATGAAATTGAGCGGAAGTAAGTAGGAGGGCGGAGCCAGGCTAGGAACTTTGATGTATGGCAGCCATTTTAGAGCTTTAAGAGGAAGACATTTTTGTACACTTGCCTTTGTATGAATTGTGCTTTGTATGAGGGACATATGTTTAAATCGAATATAGAATTGCTACACACTGAAAGGACATGAAAAAAGGTTTTCATGTTTAATATGTTTAAATAGGACCCAGTGACCATAAATGGCATTTGGAGAAAGGATATGAGTCTTTTGTGTTTTTCATAATAGCACAGAAATGATAAATGGCAATTTTTTTTTTGTGCTCATAGTTGACATACCCTAGATGGTTGAAATCTGCACAGAAACCTTGGCATTGCATTCATCAAATAAAAAATGTTTTATTGTGTGTCTTTTTCGAATTAAACTGGCATTTAAAAGGTGAAAAGTTTGATTTGAAGTTCCATTTGCTATACATTAAGATGGGTTTTCTTTTTTAGGCGAGGCAAAAATAATACATTTTAGCTGTGCCATCTTCATTTTCTCTTTATTAGTAACACATATTCATATAATAACACTTTTTAACAAATCTCCACAATGTTCCCTTTACAATGACACCAAAATTATTCAAATACACCTTATGGTTGCTGAAATATAGTCATTTCTTCAGGGGAAGGCATTTTTCGAGCAGTGGTCTTGAAAATAGGCTTAGGACTTAAAAGGTTAAGTAAATTTGGATAAAAGCTTTTGCTAAATGGATAAATGTAAATGTAAGAGGATAAATGTGAGGGCCTGAGTGTAAAAGGAGCTGCAGAAAGGCAGGAGAAAATGACAGATATACCCAGCGCATTTAGGTCATGTGTGATGGGTATATTACATAATATTGGTAGGCTAGTGTAGCATTGCATTTGCTGATGTCAGTCAACCTCTTCAGAATGGGTGCGTCCATAAAAATAAAAAATAAAAGTAAAAGAAACGGACTGTTGAGTTGACTTGTGTATTTCCCTGCCCCAGGTTCAGATATGAAGCACATAGAGCTGGCAGCAGAGCGCATCTGGAGCCTCCTTTTCCTGCCAAAGAAAATCTTCACCATCACAGTTCGGAGCCACATCCTGTGTGATGAGAACAGCGTCCCCATCTTTAAGGACTTCACCTTGCTGGACCTTCAGTTCCCCGCATAATTGCCCATTTTGTTTCAAAGCAGATTCATCAATCCTAAATGCAAATCAACAACACTTATTTTCAGCCCGGTAATATTATGTCTTAGACCAGCCCTAATTAAATCTTTCACTGAAAATTAATTTTAGATGATGTTATAATATTTTAGCTGGACATTGTGAGTGGACCTAACATCAGAGACTGAAGGCTTTCAATTAGGAAGAATGAAGATCAAAAATTGTTTGTAAAACCCACCCTTTACTCTTTTTAAGCCTATGGTATGGAGCGCCTCTTAACTGTGGGTTTTTGTTCTGAAAACCCATTACATTGTTGCGCCTCTGTTTTGAGACAAACGTCAACAGACTGCGGCTATAGCCTCTTTACAGGCTTTTGAATGAAATATTGATAGTTAAGGGCAGTGGCTCCTCTCTGAGTTCAGGGCTTAGATCTACATTTATTTTTTTTTAAAGATTTGTAATTAGGGAAGAAGTGCCATATCACATTCTGAATCAAGTTTACTCATCACTAGAACAATAGAAATAACAGAACTACGGTGCAAAAAGAAGAAAAACACCTGCACACTGTTACTCTGAAAACAGTTTCTCCTGGCTCTTTTGATACGGGTGTTGAAACCATGACTATGAAAATAAAACTAGAAAAAAACAATGTAAAGTTTGTCTGTTTAATCCCACTCAGAAAAAGGTACAAGTACAGTGCTGGTACAGAACACAAAGTTAACATAAGGTTAGCCAACGAGTTGTGTGTCTGGTCAACTCGATACCACAAAGTCATAACCTTTGGCCACACCTCACGCATGTAGCAGGCGCTTCTTGCCATTGTATCAGTACTTTTCCACTATGTCCCCAGCCAGCATTGACCAACTGGTTCTAATGGGTTTCAACAGATGAGGAATTTAGTGTCCTAATCTAGGGTGCAATGTAGCATACAAAGTGAAAAAATAAGTACAGTATTGTTTAAAATATTAGCAGTACAATGTGACTAACCAGAGTAATACATGTTTTTAGTATTTTATTTTATTGCTAAGTGGCAAACAAGTTACCAGTAGGTGCAGTAGATTCTCAGAAAACAAGCAAGACCCATATTTCATGATGTGCACGCTTCTTAATGCTGTGCAATTGGGCGATTAGTCGAAAGGGGTGTGTTCAAAAAATAGCAGAGTGGCATTCAATCACTGAGGTCATCAATTTTGTGAAAAAACAGGTGTGAATCAGGTGGCCCCTATTTAAGGATGAATGAAGCCACCAGCACTTGTTGAACATGTATTTGAAAGCCTGAGGAAAATGGGTTGTTTAAGACATTGTTCAGAAGAACAGTGTACTTAGATTAAAGTAGTAGAGAAAGAGTAGAGAAAAACCTATAAAGAGGTGCAAAAAATTATAGGCTGTTGATGATCTCCAATGCCTTAAAATGGAAAGCAAAACCATAGAGACGTAGAAGAAAATGGAAGAAAAAATTTAAAAATGGATTGAAGAATAACCAGAATGGCAAAGGCTCAGCCAATGATCAGCTCCAGGATCAAAGACAGTCTGGAGTTACCTGTAAGTACTGTGACAGTTAGAAGACGTCTGTGTGAAGCTAATCTATTTTGTGTGTGACACAGCAGAGATGAGATTCTTCTGCATGTGCAGAAGAGGTTACAATTTGCCAAAGAACACAACTGGCCGAAAGAGAAATGGAGGAACAATTTGTGGAACGATGAGAGTAAAATTGTTCTTTTTGGGTCCAAGGGCCACAGTTTGTTAGATGACCCCCAAGCCACAGTGAAGCAAACATTATGATAAGGGCATGTTTCTCTTACTATGGTGTTGAGCCTATTTATTATATACCAGGGATCATGGATCAGTTTGCATTTGTCAAAATACTTGAAGAGGTCATGTTGCCTTATGCTGAAGAGGACACGCCCTCGAAATGTTTGTTTCAACAAGACAATGACCCTAAACTCACAGTAAACAAGCAAAGTCTTGGTTCCAAACCAACAAATTCTTTCTGAAGTGGTCAGCCCAATGCCCAGCCCTTAATCGAATCGAGAAGCTGTTTCTGATGCAAAACCAAGAACTGTAAATCAATTGTGTAAGGTTGTTAAAGAATCATGGAGTGAAATAACAGCTGAGAGAAGCATGATATGAAGCAGTTTAAAAAACTGTGATCATACAACAAAATATTTGTTTAGTGATTCACAGGATTGCTAAATCCAAGAAACAAAAACATTTGTACAAAATAGTTTTGAGTTTGTACAGTCAACAACAGATACTGCTATTTTTTTTAACACACCCCTTTAAACTAATTGCCTAATTGCACAGACTTAAGAGCGTGCATATCATGAATTCTTGGTCTTGTTTGTTTTCTGAGAATCTACTGCACATACTAATAACTTGTTTGCCACTTAGCAATAAAAAATATACTCAAAACCAGGATTATTCTGGTTAGTCATATTGTACTGCTATTATTTTGAACAATATTGTTTTTTGAACAATATTGTTTTTATATATTTTCCAATGTAGAAATACAAAACTTGGTACATCCATAGGACACCTCAGGGCAAACAGAAAAGTCTATGACAGCCACAGCCTAAACTCAACAGGAAGTCCGCCATGTGGGGTGAAAGGCGCGACCAACTAAATCGCACCCCTCGGGTCAAAAGATTAAACCCAATGTGTTTTCATCTAAATGGCCCCAAATTTGTTGAGTATTATCTAGACACGAGTGCCAACCAAAGTTGTCATTTTGTTTTTTGATACATTTACGGCTGTGGTCGTAATGAGCCTGTGAAGAGGCAGCCATTTCTTTGGGAAATAAATGCCATTTACAAAATGCCAGGATCCTTCCTTTAGAGGACGCTCCTCCAGAGCCAAGACTAGAGCCTTGGAAAACTCCTCAGAATCTTTTGGAACTTGTAAACTTGTTTTTTTAGACAAGTAATATTTACATTTTTACTTTTTAACAGGCGGGTGCAGCGATTTCAGAGCAAATCTCCAGTCAGTATTTTGTTTTTCTCGCCTTAGCCCAAACATAATCTATTATTTTTATAAGTTCAGACAGATCCCAGGAAAACCAGGGAATGTGGAGACCTTTAACTCTAAATACAAGGTGGTGTAGCAGGCCCCAGCAGTAGCACAGGCCCGAGGTGATGAAGCAGGCTCCAGAAGAAGAAGATTCAAGCAGCGGCACAGGCCCGGTTATTTGACATTATCGTGAAGTTTACACTTTAAAGCACGAAATGCATTCCTCCGAGTACATGTGTCCCCGGTCGCAAGGGAGGTGAGGGCCTTTATCGCCGCTTGCGGCTTTAATTAAATTTATTTTCCCTGCAGCACATCTTGGAGAGAATGACGCACCACATGACTAGTCTAAAAGCAGCTCAGTCATGCCCGTGACAAAAATAATAGTTTGAATTCTGTGCATAGCCCTCTTCTCTATAGTTTTCTGAAAAAGTGTAAGGTGTCAGTGTAAGGGTAAAATGCAGCACCTCTTCTCTTTTGACACACAATAATGCAGCCATCCTCCAACCTGAATTTCCCTATGCGTCATTCCAAATATATACTGACAAAAATCAGAAATCACTTTATAAAAAAGCCTCTTTGTTACTAAATATGTGCCTGTATTGTGTTCTCTTTTCGGACATCGCTGGACAGCTTCTCAACATCGGGCATGTAAGATGTAACTTTAATAATAATAATAATAATAATACATTTTATTTGTATTGCACTTAACATTTGGACACAAATCTCAAAGTGCTACAGATTAAGATCATTTAAAAAAAATAAAAATAAAATTCAATCGTTAAAAGGCATATGTTCTCCAAAAAAGAAATGTTTTAAGTCCTTTTCTAAAGGTCTCAAGAGCTTGAGGTGCCCTCAGAAAGTCGGGTAGGGCATTCCAAATCCGAGGAGCGGCAGAACAGAAAGCCCGATCACCCATAGTCCTGAGCTTAGTCTTGGGAGAATAGAGATGGTTTGAGTTTGTTGAACGGAGTGATAGAGTTGTAGTTGAAGATTTAAGTAGTTCTTTCAGATAGGGGGGGGGCATTTCCATAAATGCACTGGTAGGTTAGAAGGGCAACCTTATATTCAATCCTGGCGGAAACAGGAAGCCACTGAAGTGAAAGGAGAATGGGTGTGATGTGATCATATTTACAAACTCTCAACAGGATCCTCGCTGCACTATTCTGAACATACTGCAGTCTCTGCAGGCTTTTGTTAGGGATCCCGATGAGAAGCACGTTGCAGTAATCCAGCCTGGAGGAGACAAAGGCATGAACCAGCTTTTCAGCATCTGCTAAGGTTAGTGTTGGACGAAGTTTTGCAATATTTCTGAGATGGTAGAAAGATGTCTTGCAGAGGTTTTTGATATGGGCTTCAAAGCTGAGTTGTGGGTCAAATCTTACACCAAGTTTGTTGATAGTTGTGGAGAGGGGAATATCCTGACCAGAGATAGTTATACCAGTTATGGAGGAAGACTGCATTTGATGTGGTGTGCCAACAAGAATTGCCTCAGTTTTAGAGCTGTTTAACTGGAGGAAGTTGTGCTTCATCCACACCCTTATCTCCTCCAGACAGACAGTGAGTGTTGAAGATGGAGATGATGTTAGTGAATTTGCAGATGTGTGTGTGTTTCTGATTTAATGTACAGTTGTGTGTCATCAGCGTAGGAGTGAAATGAGACTCCATAGCGGCTAATGACATGACCGAGGGGAATAATGTAAATGATGAAAAGAATGGGGCCAAGGACTGACCCTTGAGGGACCCCGCAGGTAACTGTGTGTTGCCGGGACCTTGCATTTCCCAGTGAAATGTACTCTGTTCTATTAGTGAGGTACGATTTTAAACCAGTTTAGCGCACTGTCAGTGAGTCCAGTGGTTTGATGCAGCCGGTTAAGGAGTATGCCATGATTCACTGTATCGAAAGCAGCTGACAGATCAAGGAGTATGAGGAGGGATGGTGAGCCTGCATCAGCGGTCATCCGTAGGTCGTTTGTGACTCCAACCAGGGCTGTTTCTGTACTGTGTGCAGCACGGAACCCAGACTGAAATTTTTCAAAAAGATTGTTGTTTTTGAGATGATCCTGGAGGTGAGACGCTACAACTTTTTCCAGTACTTTGGAGATGAATGGGAGATTGGAAATGGGCCTGTAATTTGCAAGCACATCTGGGTCAAGGGTGGGTTTTTTGAGAAGTGGTCTGATTATGGCAGTTTTAAGGACAGATGGAACATTGCCAGACTGGAGGGAGTGGTTTATTATAGTGGTAATCAGAGGACTTGGCACAGAGGTAATTACTTTCACTAGAGCTGTTGGAACAGGGACTATTTCTGATGACATTTGAGTAAAAATTTGACCGTGCCTCCATAAGTAATTTTGAGTAGTCCTTTTGGTGTTCCCGAAAAGCAAGCTTGTGCACAGTGAGACCTGTGGCTTTAAATCTCCTCTCAATGGCACGCCCAGCTGCCTTCATTTTCCGTAGTTCACTGTTATACCAGGGGGCTGATCGGGTGAAAGTGACTGTTCTGGTTTTGACCGGGGCATGAAGATCCAGAATGCTTCTGAGGGTGTTATTATAGTAGTCTACTGAGTCCATAGGAGGTGGACAGTTTACAGAGAGGAAGTGCTGGATATCACATGCCATCTTCATGGAGATGACCTTAAGATCAGAGACTCCCAGATCATACACCAGAAGATTACTAAGATAAACAGAATTTGTAATGACTAAATCGAGAGTATGGCCCCTGGTATGAGTGGGGACATCGACAAGTTGCGTCAGATTAAAACAGTTGAGTGATTGGAGGAATTCTGCTGCAAAACGACAGGTTGAAAAGTTGACATGAATATTTATATCTCCAAGTACAATGATATTAGCAGACATTGTACAGAAGGTTGAAAGAAGATTGGACATCTCTGGGATGAATGAAGAGTTTTATTTGGGTGGCTGGTAAATAAGAAGTACTGTAGTGGAAAAAGGGTACTTACATTTAAATGCTAAGCATTCAAACGAAGACAGCTCAGGCAGGGTTATAGGGGACAGAATTAGATCATTTCGGTAAATGACAGCCAGACCACCACCTCGCCCTGTACTGTGGGCTTTCTGTAAGTAGCAGTAACCAGGGGAACAGGTCTCATTTAAAA
Source organism: Neodontobutis hainanensis (assembly GCA_024349245.1). NCBI lineage: Eukaryota > Metazoa > Chordata > Actinopteri > Gobiiformes > Odontobutidae > Neodontobutis > Neodontobutis hainanensis. The sequence goes on from JALDNG010000260.1 coordinate 605,855, forward strand.
CAGAATAAACGTCTTGTTGATGCCAGGTTTCTGTAAGGCACATCATATCCAAACCCTTTTCTAGAATATGATCATGTGTGAGGCAAGATTTGTTTGTAATGGATTGTGCATTAAAAAGTTCAATCTTGATATTTGATGCAACAATGTGTCTCTGTATTGGCCGAAGTACACTGAGATCCGCTCCATGTTTTCTCCAGTTTCCATCCAAGTCAGTGCGTAGCGTTGTCGTGGAAACTCCAGCGCCACTAATCCTAGGAGTGGCGGCGCCCTGATGACGTGTTCGAGATGCGACGGTGCGCACTGCAGACCAGATGGATGAGATGATGTGATCAGACCGGGAGAGAACAAACTTTCGACTGTGGCTTCTGTGAATGTAGCGGGGTCTGCAAAGGAGTCCAAGCCGTTCAATGACTGATGTACACAATGAAGTGGTATAATTGCTGGATTTCCCAAGTTGAATGGCTGAAAAGTTCAGCATCATTGCAGTCGTGGAGAGTGATCTGTTAGCCAAAAGCCATGCCCAAACGGTACCAGGCAAAAATGAACAGATAGCGAAAACCCCAAGCTAGTACACGTAGCAACAACTGTTGCACTGTAGAGGGATTTCAATTTGAAAAAACGACGAAAAACGAAGAAGCGGCAAACAAACCACGCCAGCGTCTTCTCTGTTCAATCCCCCCTAATTAATCTTGACGCTGGACTGCAAGCTTTCATCTGTAAGGCGCGTGTCGTAGTTTATGTAGTTCATGTTTGAGAATATCTGCTTGCACAGGTAAGTTGATCCAAAGATAGATAATACTCCAAATGCATATTTCTTTGTTATTATAACATATTACATATATATAAGCATTCCATGTTTGAATGATAGTTGGGAGATAGAATGATAGTTGGGAGACTAACAATTTCGTTCCATTTGTGGCTTTGTTTTTCAGCAGCACGCCGATCTGGCAGAAACGTGCGTTGCAGTTTATGACGTAAATCTTTGTTGACAAAAATGTTGAAATTAAATATTTATTATACACATTTCTACAACGTTAAAAAATGTTAAGAATTCATATCATGTTTGTTTAATTGAAACAAGGGAGCTGTCACTGTGTTACATAGTTTAATTGTTGTTTAATTGAAATATGCAGTAGTTTAATTGAGACTTTCAATAGTTCCATTGATGTTTTGTTTAATTGAAATATGTAAGTGTTTCATTGAGACTACACAACAGTTACATTGAAATTGAGTTAAATAGAAATCTGGAGATAGTCAAAATTTCATTGATATATTGTTGAGTTGACGTTGTTGACTGTACAATAAGTTTTATTTATATTTTGACAGTTGTGAAGACAGTGTCAGTATTGAGGCTTTTTGTTTACACAGAAAAATATATAATAATTATTTATTTGAAATTGCCTACATTTATTATTTTACTCATTATTTATTTTAGACTTGTTAAAATAAGCAGAGAAAATAAAAACAGTCTTCTAACCTGTGTTCTAAAATAGTCTGTCTTTTTTTCTGGTTGCCTGTAATTACTTTCGCGGTAGAAATATCTGTATCGGTACTCGGTTACGGCAAGTACACAAATGTAAATACTCGTACACGTAGTGTTTGGAAAAAAATGGTATCGGGCCATCCCTAACTACAATCATCATCCTCTGTCCACTTCCACCTGTGAATATAGCAAAACTGAAAAATAGAAGTGCTAGTAAAAAGAAAAATTTTTTTATCTCAAAATCATACAATACTCATTGCTTTATACAGCAGCCAGCCTCCACCCAAGCCTTGCAAGGAAGCCCTCTGCGACACTTCAGGGGGTTCCGACTAATCGCCTGTTTGTACCGCCAGCGGTAAGTGGGCAAGCTATATCTTGGGCTCATTTTTCGTGGGTGTCCTGTCATCCTTGGGGGGTGCAGGATGTGGTTTAGAGCTCAGGAGAGGGTCTGGTGACCAAACATGAAGAGGGAGGTGACAGAATATGTTACGGCCTGTGATGTCTGCTCCCGAAACAAGACCTCCAATGCAACTGTCTCTAGTCTGCTGCATCCTTTGCTAGTGCCCCATCGTTCTTGGTCGGATATCTTGGGGGATTTTGTCACTGGATTACCTGTTTCGGATGGTAATATCTTTTCTTACAATGGTGGACAGGTTCTCTAAGACAGTGTTTCCCAACATTTTTTGAGCTGCAGCACACATTTTACATTAGAAAAGTCACAAGGCACACCAAACAAAAATGGCACAAAAACTATGAATATATTTATTTAAGTATAATAAAAATCTAGTCTCAATTCACTGAAAACCTGGGCCTGTTTAGTTAATAGTTATTAAGTTAATATTCTAACAGTAGTTGACGAAAGACACATACAAAGATCTAAGTCACTCTCTTTTTTGTCTTTATAGCTGTCATCCTTGAAAAGCCCACCTCGCATAGACAGATTGTGAAGAAAGGGAGCAGAACTGAAATAGTTTGATGCGGTTGGTTGGATTTGCTTACATATAGGCTAATGGATCAGGCAATGAATGGCATTTGACCATATGCAATAGAACAAGATTGTTTTATGGAACATGTGAGTAGGAATAATGGACAAAACAAAATGAAAGGGCAATAACAAAATGTATTGAAAATATAAGGAAATCAACAGAGTAATCAAATAACTACAACACAGTATACGGGTTTAGGTTGTGGTACACAACCGTCCATAAGTCCCTTAGTTCAAGGTTCAATCCTTTTCAGCAGGTCTAAAAAGTCGCTGTTCGATTCGGTTCCAAAACAGTTCAGTCCAAATCCTCGAAAAAAATAGAAGAGGGAAAAACGTAGTCCTCATTTATTCAGTTGAAGAAAAGAATATAACATTTTGTCCTACCTGCTTGCCATCTTATTTTCTTAGTTCAAACATTCAAACATTCATTTAAAGAAGGAAAAAAAAAATACCATGAAGTTCACTTCATCAGTTCACAATTATTTCCCCCTTATCTCCAAAAGCCATAGTGATAACATGGACAATTTAGCATTAGCAACACATTACCTTTTTCACTGAGCTAACAAGCAGTTAGCACAAACAATTTCTCAAAACATACCAAAAAGAACAGAAATTATTTGAATCAAAGCTTTGTATTTTGAGAGTATAACTAAGAATTACCCGTTTTTGTAATGAGGTTTTGTCCGAAAACGTTCATTAAATAAATATTCTATTCAAAGATTATATCATAATTAAGGCCATTCTAGATAAAAAGATGCAGCGGTTAGCAAAAGGACCATCAACAGAACACATTAAGAAGACTTACCGCTGAATTTAAATACAATCTTCCAAATTTTTGGAATTATGCAGCCATGTGAGACTTTGAGATCTCACCGTGTCAATGCCCAGCCACAGTGGTACACAGGTGTAAGCAATTTGCACTTCAGGTGACCGGGTTACATAAGATAACCTTCATTGTATTGTGTTGAGCTTACCTTTTTTGTCTTTCTTCTGCCCACTGCTCAGGCTAGAGCCTTTATCTGTGTTAGAATTTTCTCCAGGACCCAGGTCAGATGGACTACATTTTCTTTTCAAATATTTAACCATTGCTATTACCTTCGATGGATAACCTGATGCGTCTCACTCGCAGGATGACCATGTACTTTCTTATTTAGAGCGATACTACCCTCTAGTGGAAGAGCAGGTAAATAGGGGGAGCAGGGGCTCAGTAGTAGAGCGGTCGTCCTTCAACCGGAAGGTGGGCGGTTCGATTCCCACTCTCCCTACAGTTCACGCTGTTGTTGTGTCTTTGGGCAAGACACTTAACCATCCTTGCCTCCAGCACTAGTGTATGAATGCGTGTGATTGTTGCCCTGGTGTGAGAATGTTGGGACAACGAATGAAAATTAGCTTACGGCTACAATCTGGCTTGTTTACATTCATGTGGCTGTCTCTCATGTATGTTCATTAACATGCACTGTCCCAATCAAATAAATAAACTTAATATTCACTACACGCCATTCGCTTAGAGGACCAATAAGGTGAAATTGAATAATTTTCCACAGCACACCTGACAATCTTTTACGGCACAATAGTGTGCCGTGGAACACTGGTTGAAAAACACTGCTCTAAGATGGTGCAGTTTATACATACCTGCTAAGGAGATGGCAGACGTTTTATTAACTCATGTCTGCTGAATCTTTGGCTTCCCTAGGAATGTGCTGTCTGACCAGGGGTCACAGTTTGTGGCACAGTTGCCAACCAGAAGATCCTGGGCCGTCAGGTGACAGCTCTTAAAGCGAGGGGAACTGTCATGTCCCACCCTCGTGTTCCTGATTGACTTCCTGCCCTTGTGTTTTTCCCTCCACTGTGATTACCTGCTCAGCCCCTATTGTGTTCCACCTGTGCCTCGTTGTCTGCCCTTTATAGTCTGTGTTTTTTCAATTGTCCTGTGCCAGGTTGTCTTTACCTTTGTGTGAGCTATCCAGCGTTTCCTCGTGTCTTTTGTAAAAGCCTTCTACTGTTTCTGACCTTAGCCTTGTTTTGACCTTGTCGTTTGTATTTTGATTTTAAACCTTTGCTTTGGAAATAAACCTTATGAAACGTCTGCCTATTGTGGGGTCTGCATCGTGAGTCCTTTTTAGGCCATTCATACTCTGACTCTCGGACAAGGTGGACGCTTTTTCCTCACTGCTCCTCATTTTATCTGCTTCAGTGTGCTTTTGTATCGTGTTGTCTCGTCATAACTTTTTCCTTACAAGATTTTCTCTTATTTCTTGGATTCTACTGCCTGCTGGACTCCTAAGAACTGATAAACTGTGCTTCTGTGACATGAGTGACAGTTTAAAGGATTACATCTCCGAGGAGCTGACTCTACATCTTCAGCACGGACTGTAGACATACAGAAAAGACTTTAACATCGGGAGTCAGACCTGTAAATGCTATGCTGCTTAACGGTTATGAAGGGGTTTCATCCAGAGAAGAGTAGATAACATTGAAAAAAACAGACCAGTGAGCTGCTGGCCAAATTTGGCCCACGATATAATCATATTTGGCCCACGAGATCATATCAAATATGTATTAAAGTTGGCCCACCGGCTGCTGCCGCTAATACTACGAATCCCAGAATGCTTTGCAAATGTGTTGGCACAGAACAATAAACAATGACATTTACTTATTAGAACTTTGTGGAGGAAAAGGATGTTTTGACTAACTAAAACTCGGTTATTGAGCTTAAGTAAAAGACTATTAAAGGGTTCGGACAGGATATAGGTGAATTGATGGTTGAATTAAAGGACTATTTACGGCTATTTGAGTAGCGGCTAGGTAGAGTTCTGATGGGCCTACTCAGACAATGTATAGGGTTATAACGGCAAACATCAGTGTCACGTGTTCAACTCACTCTGGTCTTTGATGAACACAGCTGTCCGGGGAGGAAAGATCCAAAGGGCCGCTTTAGAGGCTGATCCCAAAAGGGGCCGTGAAGCTCCGTGGCAGGGAAAGGAAGACGTTCTGTTATTGTCTTTGAGTGTAAGGCTGGCCTCTACCAGCAGTTGAGGTTAAAGTCTTTAAAAACAGAAGTATCATTGAAAGACTGAAAAGTTGTCTTTGCTGGATTTAACTTTATATGAGAGCTAGCTTGTTCTAGCGGACTCGTCTTTTAGCACAAGGAACTACAAAAATTCACTTCCGTCACAGAGAGTTTAGGGAATCCTTAGAGCGACATAGCAAAAGAAAGTTTCTCAAAACAAATCAATACGCGTAGGCTTTTAAAGAGGAAGAATTCACGTTTGCACGGTGTGTGCTACATGGCTAAGAAACTTGAAAGTTACGAAGTTATGAAAGTAAAATAAACTAAAGCAAAGTAAGATACAAAGAGAAGCGAAGAGTTTACAAGAGCTGAAGAGAGACAAGACAAGAGAGCTATTTTCTGGTGCACAGGACTTTAGTACTCGGCGCAAAGAGGCGTGTTTACACACGATGTGGAGATTTTGTGTTAATATTTCTAAGCTAAATGTGGTAAAGCTATCCTTTTTCTCCACCAAATAACAGAATTTTAGATGCAAATTAACATAAAACCACATTGCTCTTATACCTGTGGAGTTAGGACATAGGAGATGCGTTCTGAAGAATATTCCTGGAACATATATTCATTTTATTAACACAGCCAGCTGTAAGGGTGATAAAAAAGGAAGTCTTTTATATCGTTTTATATCACTTAGGATCTTGTAAGGAACACTATGAAGATCAACACATTTAATATGATAGACTTTAATACACTTTAATGGGACAGAACACAGAATTGTCTTTAGTTACAAAGCAGAGTCATTACTCTGATTAACCAACAGAGGGCAGTGTTCAATCATTCTAGACGACCATGATCAAAGACATTCTTCCTGAGGTGATGAGACATTTTGAATTAAAAATCGTATTAGAAAAGTGTTATATCTGTCCGGGCCGGAGCCAGAAAGTCTGGTTTGTGGGAGATAACACCTTGTTCTGTCTTTAAACTGGGACAGAACAAAGTCGTAAATAAAGTTTACTCCCGGTTCTTGTCACTAGTGAAAACACCGGAACACCTGGTGCAGATTAGCAGAGAGTTGCTAATCAAATATTCTTCAGTTTAAACAAACAGTTTGTAAAGGTCTGTAAAGAGCATGAATCTTTAATTCCTGAAGGGTGTTGGTTCCTGGTACGAAAGAGAGGGTCACTACAGTAGGAGGCAGATTATATTTCATCAAAGTAAAAGACAGACCTGTTTGTCTTGTGTGTGGAGCCAATGTCTCTGTAATGAAAGAATTTAGCATACATCGACACTATGAAACGAAACACCAGGACAAGTATAAAGATCTGAGCGAAACGCAAAAGCGCCAAAAAGTGGAGGAGATAAAAAGTACTATTTTCTTGGCAAACTATGTTCACCAAAGCAATGATGAGTGTTTTCTTTATAACGTTTGACTGTTCATAGTTGAAAGATTGAATTTTTATTGAAGCAAGTTATTTGTGACTGGTTGTTGGTTTGTGGAAAAAAAACATTTAAAAGGTGTTCAAAAGCTACAGATAGGCTATAGACATTATTTAAAGTTAATAAAAAGTAAGTTATTTTATATTATACTTGCCCTGGATTCAGTGTTTAAAACTGTTGTTAAAAATGAATTTGAATAAGAAAAGGTTTAACATTACATATCTTGAAAGAAGAGAAAACATGCAGCTGTTGTGGGATGTTATGGGAATTGTATCTGATCAAATTGACCGATACAACTCTGAAGGCACTCGTATTAGATTCATTAAAGGGGCATTACGTAGCTTTCATAAAAACCTAACAGTTACTGCCACCTGTGGCCGTTAGGAGAAACTACAGTCAGTGTCCAGCTCGCTCTCGTGTTCAGACTGGCGCGTGTTCGTACGTGCATGACTGAGTCACCGGAGCATTATCTTTCAGTCTGTCGCCCTGAAGGACTTGGACATTTACTTGCATCATGTTTACAAAGGTAAGAAAAGTTACACTTGTGTAAAAATGTATTGCTGAACAAATACACTTTTAAAAGTGTATTGCTGAACAAACTTTGAGAGTAAACTATATTTTAATGTCGAGTGCTGACACAGCAGTAAAGCAAACTATTGAGACATGGAAGATAATAAAGCACCAGACTAACAAACGGCTCGTTTTATAAAGCGTTGTTCAACGCAGTAAGGCTGTTGTAACTTCGTATATATATTATCTACTGCATGTTACTTTTGTTAAAAGGGGCTAACGTTAGCTTAGCCGCTAACGGTACATCAACTCACGTAGCTTTTACCGAGGCTCAATGTTTACAAGAGTCTCAGCAGGAGAACGGCAAAAGTTAGAGAACTTATATCAGACATATACTGTTCATGTGTTACTATTACTGTTATTTGTTTTTGCACCAACGTGTGACTGTCAACTCATTTAGCTTGTTTCTAGGTTGTTACTATTACTGTAATGAATTGGTCCTGCATTATTTTGAGACATCATAAACGTAACCTCACAGTATAATTTTAGCTTATCATTGTTTATTTCACTGTTGGTGTTGTTCAGAAAACCTCAAACATGAAGTTTAGCACTATAAAAATACAGATATGCAATTTTTTTTTTCCAAATCAGGACTCAAGCTCCGGTGGAAGACAGCACTGATCGTGAGTGAAGAAGGGGGAGAGCGAGGGGAGGGCAAGAGGTGCAGAAGAGACCACGGGAGATGAAGAAGAGGAGCTGGGCCTGTCAGTGAAGAGGACAGACTGAGGGTGGCACAGCTGCTGCTGGACAACAGAGGCAGGTTGGTCATATATCTACAAATGATCACACACCCAAATAAAACTCTGAACTAAACAGTGCTTGTTGTTCCATTTTTATGAACAGTTAGAACGACTGTCGCAGGATGAGAAGGCTGAAGTTCTCCAGGTTGTTGTAACTCATCTGCCAGGGGTTTCTCTAGACCACACCTGGACCAATCATACCCAGTCGGGGTCAGCCAGCATGGTGCACCTGTTTGAACTGCCGGGTCAGACCAACAAACCTGGAAAACAAATGCTGCAGACAGGATCCAGTAGGGTGTCTCAGCAGGAAGGCCCACATGGAACATTGTCTGGATGTAGGCCTCCAGCTACATTTGAATTGGGGAGAAATACCCAGACTCATTTAGTAATTATAAGTTTCAAAGAAGCCCCTTTTAGAGTGAATTAACAATTATCCACTACCTATACATGTACTTGTTTCTGTAAAAGTAGTTTTTTTGTAGATACACTTCTCATATACACATAATAATTTGAGTGACTACCTCAAAAGATAGAGAGATTATTTATTACTCCTTGTTCTTTATTTACAAATGTTACACATTTTTGAAAATACATATATAATTTTACTGTTTTCTGTATATATTTACTAGGGGTGTGACGGTTATTATATAACCGTGTGATCGGCGGTTATAGTTGAACACCGTCATTAGAACTCTATAACCGTCAAAACCGTGTCATTAAAACATTTTTTACAAACATTTTTTATCAAAAATTATTTTCATTTTTTGATAGGATCATAACATGCGCAATATATCGGGAGACATGGTTTTTACCACTTAATGAAGTTTTGTAAATCGTCAGACATGATATTTACCACTTCATTAAATTTTGCTTTGTAGAAAACCTTTCTTAAAAACAAATTTCGTTTTGTACAAATTTTATCTTAATTTTAATAAATGTTTCATCAACCACTTGCATGTATTTTAATAAATAAAAAGCAAATATAGCAGACAATGATAATCGTGACATGGAAGCACCACCGCGCCGTGTTCACTTGCAAAATGAAAATGAAACTCAGCATACCTTAGCATTAGCAATTTCGTGAAGAAAGGTAAAACCATGGATCTCGTTGTGAAAAAAAATGTTACATCGCCTATATGGGCACATTTCGGGTTTAAACCAGATGAGCCTCTGTGCAGAATATGTGGAAAAACGGTATTTGTTACAAATGCCAATACAACTAATCTCCGTAACCATCTTACCCCCTCCCCACTTCCCCCCACTTCCGCCCACTTCCCCCGCCGACGGTTATGTTATGAACCGTCACATTTGACTCACGTCATAACCGTCATCACCAATTCTTAAACCGGCACACCCCTAATATTTACTCTAAAGACATGTTCCATTAAAGCACTCTCTTCTATTGCTGCCCTTTACGTGGCTGAAGTTATGCCCAACAAAGAGAGAGAGAAATAAAAAAAAAAAGAAAATGCATTGGTGTTTTGACAGTAATATTAATTTCATCAATTTACAAAGGAATGTAATACAGATGCACACAGTGTTTGAGAGGTAACAAACATGTCTTCAACATGTTAGATCAGTGCACCAAGATATTCTGGAGTTGCTCTGATAAATAACAAAACAGGCTAGACTTCTGCTGCATGAGGCCTACACATAATGGTTCCTTATGAAAGAGGGAGAGGACAGGACAGTGGGCATGTGACTGACACACCTGTCCTCTGCAGAGTTGTGTCTGGGCTAATTCAGCTGAGGGAGGCGGAACAACACCAGGTAGAAGACCAGGGGTCCGAGGGTCATCTTGAAGAACACTCCGTGAACACTTGAAGTCCCCCATGAGACTTTAGTCGGATCCCTAAATTGTTACTCTGCAGCCGTGGATGTATCTGTAGTCCTTTGCCTCCTTTACTGTGCAAACACAATAGGGCTATGGTTTTTTTGCTGTAGATCTTTTTTGTCTGAGAAACAATACATTTAACATTAGATAACAACAACATGAGCATAATTTTTCAGGCTAAAAAAATATGAAATATAAAAATGTATTACTTATGAAACCTGGTCTTTATTGTTGACATGTACTGGCCGGTGGTGGTCGTGATGATTATAGTCCAGTGCAGCGAGAAGAGTCCTAGCCTCATCTACTGGAGGTGAGAACGAGAAGCGCTTGCCGGCGTACATGACTATATGGTTCTGAAAGGACTCCAGATCAGAAGATAACCTAAGAGCAAAGAAAAAACATGAAACTTCAGAGTATATCAAGTATAACAGACATGACTGTTGAAATAACCAAATAATAAAAACTTATTGTTAGTAATAGTTTTTGTTGGTCCATTGATAGTGCTGTAAATATAGTCCTTACTCACACATTTAGCATATACTATCAAACAAATAAATCAGTATGTAAAATTATATATTGTTTAAATCTTACCTAAAAGGTAAGAAACTTCTCAACATCCTTCAGCCACCGTCCGTTTAGGAGATAGAGACAGTTACATTTACCTTGTTCAACACTTGGTCTTCATTCAGTGGTGGCACTCCCTCAATTTGGAACTCTTCACTGTTGACAAAGGAAATAAATTGTGTTACAGCAAAACTAAACCCATTACTGAGCTGGAGTGAGTGTCACAATTAGAATAATCAAAATTTAAATGTAATTGTCATACATTGTTGCAAGTGCACACTAGTAAAATTACAGTCTGACTTTAGTTTTTGTGTAATACTAAATGAAAACTGTCAGATTTGCATGCAGTGATTGAATCAGGATGCTGTGTCAATCCTATGTCTTTTCTTTGTGTGGATGTATGTGGCCCCTGACCATTAGCCACTGTATTTTTCTCATAGCTGTAAACAATTCAACCATTTTTAGACTGCTGCCTTATACAATCTCATCACATTTACAAAAGCATTACATTCAACAGTGTCATTATAATAAAATTTATCCTTTACATACAATTTACAAATAGACCACCAATAGATAATTAGTGACCAAATATACAAATAAAACGCAGGCGCACAGCTAATCACACTATAATCATAATCATCAGAGACCTGCAAATGTAATTTAAATAACAAAACATCAGTGAATGGGTATAAGAGAAGTGGATCTATCCAGACAAAAGCAATAAGGCAAGACATGTGCCAGAATTAGCATTAGATGGGCTGTGACAACAGTTACATCATATATTACATCCTGGCTAAATTTATAAAGTTGTCATGGATCACGTTATCTCTGGTGAAGGTTATTGAACAAACGAGCCAAAAGACATAACAAAGAAAAAAGTACTTAGCAAAGTGCAACCCCAAAAAGAGTTCTGAGCTCATTAGCTCAGCTACTGAGCTACTCTTTCAAAAGACATTGAAAAAAGTCATTTGAAAGCTAAGACAGCAAGTTGATAAGACTTAGTAGCCTCTGAAATTGGGGTTATAATTTACTTCTCAAAGTCTCGGAGTATTTAATCCATTCAAAACAGTAACTTTTTAGGAGTCGTTCATGTTAGCCGCTTAGCATCCCCATCTAACAAGCATGCTAATGTTACTTAGCTTTAGACAGCTGAAAACAAAACACCACAGTATATTATAAATTGTCTGTAATGATGTCTTACCTTTTCAAAAAGAAAAAAGCCCACTGAGGGTCCGTTTTTATCCCCAAAGTAGAGCGTAACGTTAGCTCTCTCCATGGCTCAAATGCTCTGACTATGTTCAGTCTTGTTTTTCCACTGCTTTGGTCACACTTCCGTTTTCCTCTCCGTGTCTTGCTCGAGTAAACATGTTATGTTTTTTATTTTTTTGAGGAGTCAATGTCGGTGTCTGAGCAGTGCTAGAGGCCAATTGTTTTTTGTTGCTGGTAGAGTCCATCTCTGCCGGCTGATCCCGCTGGCTGTAATGGCGGCTTTGCCGGGAATTCAGCGCTGTACACAGGAGCGCGCACTACGTAACATCCGGGTAGATTTACCGGGAAAACCGGCCGGGCGCTTCACAATAAAATGAGCCTACAGGCTCATTGAAATAACAGTTTTTAACAAAGAATGTCTTAGTCGTCTCATCTAATTATGGTCGGCTCATATTTGGGCAAATAAAAACGTTATTTGAGCTTAAAAAGTTACGTAGTGCCCCTTTAATATTAATAAAGTGCACACATTGCCCCCATATGAATGATTGTGTACTCGTAACGTCTGTGTTAACAGACTGAAGGTCTGAGCAAGTTCATCTGGACATTTGTCTGCACAAAGATTTTTCATCATTTTTAGTGAGTATGTGTGTATCCCATATTCAGCTCCCGGACGAGCCCCCACTTGTCACAGGCCAGCTCATAGTCTGTGGCAAAGAATGAGGGGACACAGACAATAAGGGTAGGCCAATCAAAAGTATTTATTATTCAAAATAAGAACCATTAACTTTACCCCACAACAATAAGATTAATATGTTGCTTAGGAGCCTCCCCTGATAGCCCTATTGCTTTTTTTCCCCTTTGGCCCAGAAGGTGCGAAAGTGTGGGTAGGTGTGCATAAAGTGTGTGCAAAATGTTTACTCACTAGTGACTCTTATTGGTGGGTGCATGATCCACACACTTCCGGAAGTGGGTATCATTTAAACCAATGAGGCATGGAGCTTATTAAAGGCCTAGATTTGATCGGCTACTTTACCTCTAGCATTGCTAGACACCTGCGTTTAATTTTTTTTAAATTTTGCTTTGTACCAGGAAAATAATATCTACATTTTTATTACTTTATTAGCTACTGTGACACGTATGTTTGCTTTGTTTGAGTTTGACATTGTTTCTGTAACTGTACTGTCTGAGGTGCAATCAAAAGCAAGTTAAGAATGTGCAGGTTATAGTTTATATCAATGGTCAGCCAAAAATCATTTGGATTGTATGTTTCTCTTCTTCCTTTTGATGACATTGCAGACACATTCAATTTCAAATTGAATATAATATCAATACACAAACAGTCAAGACAAGACATTATTTTTGTACAGCCCAATATCACAACACCCGTCTCCAACGGCTTAACAGACTGCACTATATGTTTGGTGAAATAAGTATGTTTTGAGTTTGCTTTTGAAAGCCTCAACAGAGTCATTAAATGCATTAAATACATGGCTGTTCAAGTGCTGTGAGACACTGTCATCCACAACACTGGGATGCCGCAAGGGACTGTCCTCTCTCCTTACCTCCTCACCCACTACACCACAGACTTCAACTACAGCACAGAGTCCTGCCACTTTCAAAAGTTCTCTGATGACTCTGCAGCGGTTGGATGCATCAGCGGTGGAGCTGCACATTATACACCTGTGGTCTTTGTTGTGGTTGTTGTAGTTGGCCATAAGGGGCAGACGACAGCAGTGGTTGTGGTGATTGTGTCTGAACTAAATGTTGAGGTGCAGTGTAAGGCTGTTGCATGCATGGCATAGGTTGTATCATGTATGGTTGAGGCTTCTGATACTGAGGGTAAGGCATGGGAATGTTGCTGTATCCACAATTGCAGGACAAAATGGCTGCATTGCTTGCAAACATAGCATAGGCCACTTTTTAGTCTCCCAGGTCCTCTTTCTCGGCCATGCTCTCTTCGCCCTGGACCTGCTATTGTTGGCCCCCAGGGGAGCCTTGGGGATACCACTGGTAGGCTTGCATTTCCTAATTTTCAGGAGCAGGGTTAATGAGCTGTGTAGATTTTTGTACAGTTACTTGAGGGGTTTATTTTGCGTCTTTTTCTTTAAATTGAGCTCTAAGAGCCTTAAGCTGCATATTTTTTAGTTCCAAATCTAAGTCCTTTTCTTCCTTTTCCCTATCGCTTTTGGCTAGATGCTCTTAGATGCTCTTTCCATTTATGGAATGGAGGAAGCCCCTATAGCATCTAGTTCACTTTATCCAATGTCTGGGAGCATAGTAGTTATAAGTTTCTGGTCTTTTAGTGATAAAGTTGAAAACTGAGTTTTTACAACTTGGCCCTGTGTATCTCTACTTTACACTAGTGGAAACATTTACCCATACATCTCCTGTTTATATTCTGCTACCTGTTATTCCAGGTGATCCCAATCCCCTGAAGATGGTCTAAAGTCCATGTTATTGTACATCTAGTGGGGGTCTTGTGGTTTCGGTTGTCTTGGTTTTAGGTGATAGTGTGACTCATAAAAATTGCTCCCTTTCTAATGGGTTTGTCCGTGAGTTTGTTCCCGCTTATGTGGTGTGAGTGTTTCAGGCAAACTTTTAAATGGGTCCATAAAGTGGGACGAAGGAAGGAAATGAGGAGAGCAATGTTGAGTTTGCTTCTGTCGGGTTTGTTCTAGCATAATGCCCAATTTTTCTTCATTTTTGTCCAAGTGCATACTCGTTTCTTTGAATAATTCAGTAAACGGGGTAGTGTCCTGCTCATCCAAAGGTACAGGTCTAAGCAGGGTGTGTGAAATTTCACTTTAAGCTTTTTGGCCCTTTTCACTTATCATTATCTTGTAATATACTCGGTGGGGTTCTTCAACTGTTACATTGGATTTTAGCACTATTACTTTATGTCCTTTTCTGAAAGGCCCATAAGTCTTTGTACCAAATGCAGGGTTGTAGTCATTAATTACAAGTGATGTCTCTCCTACCTTGTAAATGGGATGGTTAAATTTCTCAAGACTGGATTTAATTATGTCAACCAGTTTATAAAACTCTTGTTCCTGTTTTCCGTCTTCCTCCTCCTTTTTGCTACTTCTACTCCCTAAACTTGTGCACTGTTTTTGGCAGGCAGGGGCAAGTGTGAAGGCAAGAGCAAGCCTCCGGTTGTCCGCGATCACCCCCTCTGACAACGGACCAGTTTTCGGCGATTTGAAGTCTGTCCTTACTGATTACGGGCCTGTTTCCTCTGCGTCTGCCAAGCGGAGCGAGCATTGTACTCTGGTGATAGGGGACTCCATTACCCGCAATGTTAGACTCGAGACGCCAGCCATTGTCCACTGTTTACTGGGGGCCAGAGCTTCCGACATAGAGGCTAATCTTAGGGTGCTGACATCACACAGGGAGGGAGAGTTTCCTCAGACACATACTGGCACTACATACAAGCGATAGTTATTCATGTCGGCACCAATAATGTGAGAATGAGGCAGTCAGAGGTAACCAAAGATAGCCTAGCCAGGACTTTTGAACTAGGAAACAAGATGAGTCGGCATCGATTAATTGCCTCTGGCCCCCTCCCGTAAGGGGTAGTGATGAACAGTATAGCAGATTAGTTTCCATGAACCGGTGGCTGGCCCGGCATTGTAGTCAGAAAGGTTAAGGTTTCGTGGATAACTGGCCTTCTTTCTGGGGCCGCCCAGGCCTGCTGAGGGCAGACAGCCTGCATCCTACTGGACATGGTGCTGCCATTTTGTCTAGTAATATAGACAGGTGCATTCGGTGCATTTGACACAAGGAATCTCAGCAGGTCGCAGGAATTAGGTCTGGTTAGACCATGTCATCTTGATGTCTACTGCCTAAATCTGTTAGATATGGTCAATTTATTTAGTTCTTAAACACATCTGAAAACTCACAGACTCAGTTATTATAACTCAGATGCAATCTTTAAACCCAGCAGAACTGTTGGGTTTAAAGACTGACAAGAAGCTCGACACCTTGTTCCTATCTCTCCACTGGACCAACCTCAAATGCAGGCTCTACCTCAAGACTGAAAATTGGTCTCCTGAATGTGCGGTCTCTATCCTCCATTTATTCATAATTCAATATTCACTCAGAATGAATGATCTTATTTCTTCTCATAGCTTGGATATACTTTGTCTTTGTGAAACTTGGCTTAAGCCTTATATTTTGCCTGTGCATACGCATCATCTCCCCCTGATTATGCGTATGCACAGGTAGGTCGCACGTCGAAACTTGGTGGTGGTGTTGCAGCCGTTTATAAAGCTGCATTTTCCTTTAAAGGTACATCATCACAGCCAAAATTTAACTCTTTCGAAGTGTTACTCATTAAACATATTTCTTCTCAAATAAACAGAAGGAAGCCATTTTATTTAGCTGTAATCTATCGCCATCCGGGTCCCTACTCTTCTTTCTTGGATGAGTTTGGAGTTTTCCTCTCGGACTTAATAACCCACGCTGATAACATCCTTCTAGTTGGAGACTTTAATATTCATCTAAATAAGGAGTGTGATCCTCTGGCCAGAGCATTTCAATCACTGCTTGCGACCATGTCTTTCAACCAGTTTGTTCATGAGCACACACACTTTAGTGGAAACTACCTTGATCTTGTTTTGGCTCGGGGAATAGATGTCTCCAATCTCTTTGTCTCTTCTCTTTCATCTGCTGTCTCAGATCACTCACTGGTGGAGTTCGAGATAAGTTACACATTTCCCTCAAATTCAGACAAATGCGTAGTGTCTACACGGAATTTAAGCATAGCTGAAATGGAAATGATTGGCACACGGCTGACAGATGTTCTTCCTAATTTAACTCCAACTGGAAACTCAGTAGAGGCCTACAGAGGAGGTCCATGCTACCCTCTCAGCCATCATCGACTCAGTGGCACCCTTCAGGACAAAGCCCAGACCAACCAGACGACCTACGCCATGGTATAATGAGGAAACGCGGGCTTTGAAACAGACCTGCAGGAGTTTTGAACGCAAATGGCGCAAGTCAAAAACAAATCTAAATTATCAAAAGTGGTGTTTGTGTGTAAACACCTATAAGCACGCCCTCAACACTGCAAAGACTGCCTATTTTTCATCTCTAATCAGAGAAAACCGGCATAACCCCAGGTTTCTCTTTGGAACAGTTGCTAAAATAATTCAACCAAAAACAACTGAAGACTCTTCTCCCTTTACTGCACAAGACATTTTACAATATATTATAATATTTTATAATATTTTGGTTATGTCTTCCTCAGCTCCGGGTCCCATTCACTTGGATCCACTGATCTCTCGTCTCTCAGTCTTAGATTCTGTATCCCTCGATGAGCTGACAAAGGTGGTTTCTTCATGTAAAGCAACTTCGTGTCTCCTGGATATCCTGCCAGCAAAACAGCTTAAAGAACTGTGGCCCTATGTGGGTCAAATTATGTTAAACATTATACACTTGTCCCTGTCTACTGGCACCGTTCCTTCCCTTTTCAAACAGGCTGTGGTCAAACCCCTGCTCAAAAAACCTACTCTGGATCCTAAGATGCCTAAATAATTTCCGTCCTGTCTCCAATTTACCTTTTCTATCTAAAGTGCTCTAAAAAGTTGTGCTAAAACAACTTACTCTATATCTATCAGAAAATGACCTCCTCGAGCCGTTTCAGTCTGCATTTAGGGCCTCTTATTCCACTGAAACAGCTTTAGTTAAAGTGACAAATGATCTCCTCCTTCAGATGGACGAGGATTCATCGGCTCTACTGTTATTGCTGGATCTTAGTGCTGCATTTGATACGATTGATCATGCAGTACTAATTAACAAACTGTTATATATATATTTGTTGTAATTAAATACTGGTTGATCCTGGTTCTGCTCATGCTAATACAAACATAGACATCTGGGAACCTGTCGTAGAGAGACGTGAACATACACCTCCTAAACACTGTGTAATGCTTGTGATAAAATCTCCTGTATTTGTGGTGCACCCAAATATGGGCAACCACATTTGGTATAGGTCGATGCTCAAGCTTTATTTTAGTAACGCTTTTATAAATATCAAGGGAATTATTGCTTGACATTCATTGTACGTATTCCTGTACAATTAATGGGTTTAGAGTGGTGTAGTAGCAAGCGGAAACCTTGGCACCGGAGTAGTCTGTTCCGGGTTGCCTAATGTGTTTCCGTTTAAAAGCAATCTGGAGAAAGAGTGTTCCTGTCATCATTGATCTAACACTCACAGGTCAGTACTTGGTTGAAACAACCACAAACAAAAGCCTTAAGTTTCATTTTACTTGTTTCACATGCTAACAATGTTTTTGTGATGATTTGTGTACTTTGAGGTCAGCTTGTAACAGTCTGTGAGCCGCAGCACGTAATGGCGGTAAAGGTCAGCGTTGGTACTAATACTAGCGTTGGTTCAGGCTAGTATCGTGAAATGGGATAATCCCTTGAGACCTCATACACTGTGTATATTGCTCCCATTGATGGTATATGACTTCTGATGTGACTTTGAGAATAGATTGAATTATTTGTTCCGCAAAGGTTAAGACAGAGGAGCAGAATGTGTAAATGTGAATAATATTAAGTTTATTGTTTAAATGTTTATAATTTGCAAGTTACATACAACTATTGTACATTTTGGAGTGCTTAGTCCAGTTTCGAGTGAGTTGAATACACTTATGTAATGGCTCAGTGGAGAAATCCTGAGTTTTGTACTGCATGACATTGAAGCCTTAAGCAGTTGTACTATGTATTTTACAATGTTGTTAAAGAAAGCTTTCTGAAAGTAAGTCTCGACCTTTATTTCACAGACTATTCTTTTTGTTTTCTTATTGTTGTGGGGCCCTGGATTTTGGGCCTTGTGAAGGCGCTTGGCCCCTCACTGTTGGTGAACTCCTCAAGGTTGGGCCTTGTGAAGAAAGAAATTTGTAGACACGCACACACACTCACTACACATTATACACACATACTCACTAAAAAAATGCTGAAAAATCTTTGTGCAGACAAATGTCCAGATGAACTTGCTCAGACCTTCAGCCTATTAACACAGACCTTACAAGTACACAGTCAATTATCTGGGGGCAACGTATGCACTTTATTATTATTAATAAATCAAATATGAAACAATTATATCCTTTATAGATAATGTTAATAATTAAATAATACTATTTATTGTTGACATATACAGTAAATATGAGTAGTCAGTATGAGACATACACCTCATATATGCTTTAAGAAGCTCTATAAATCTGTCCTCTGCTGCTTCCTTTGACTTTGGTTCAGCTACTCTCTCCAAGTGTGTGCAGTAAGGAGCTGGCCTGTGATGCCACTTTACTGCTACTGTGATTGGTTAAAAGACTCAGAGTCTCTCTGATATTTACAGAGTCCAGCTCTTCCTTCATTGCTCCTGAAAAAGAAAAAAAATAGAAGTTCAGAATCTGTAGATGAATGGGAGGTTAGGACTGACTGTTGTTTGGACTAGAGTGCCTTCAGAGTTGTATCTAGTCTGTGTGTGGGTCTGTATGTGTGAGAGAGGGAGTCCACACCAGAGCTGGTCAGGCTGCAGATGAGACCTAGAACATTGAATTTGACTTCAACAGCCCCTGCAGGGTCCTCCAGCATCATCTTCAGCACGGACAAAAGTAAAGCCTCACGAATTGGCCCCTTCATGGAGTCTGCAGATTTTAGATGCAAACACACACATTATACTTAATATAGTCAGCAAACCTAAGAATATGGACACTATTACACAGCAAATGGCAGAGGTGGCTGTGGTGGTTATAAAATGTTAAGTAGTCAACAAAGTGTACATTAACCATGGTTCAGTTCACAACTTCAAGCCCTGACCTGTGTTGTGTTTCCAGTGCGGAGAGCTGTCAGAGTGGTGCTGCTGACTGTATTTTTTTTATTCACAAAGCAACAGCTGCAGGAGCTCAACTCTATCTGTACAGATACAGTGGCAAGAAAAAGTATGTGAACCTTTTGGAATGTGATTTGATAATATGTTATTGATCCCCAAGGAAAAGGGAAATTCATTTTGTGTGGATCATAAGACGTATACATAAATGGATTACAAAAGATTACAAGCCACACCATGCAGCACAATTTTTTTTCATTCAGGCGCAATGGTCATCAGGAAAATTAAATAGAGTATTGCAAATGTACAGCCATAACAAGCAGTCACAACTACAGTTACTCTTACAACATACGTATTTTGGGATTTTTCAGTGGCTTATTTACAGGGGCTAAATAAATTTGTCATAAAATGTGATCTGATCTTTATCTAAGTCAAGGGTATTGACAAACGTGTGTATAATATTGTAAATAATTACAGAAAAAAAAATTCTGATCTTTCATGTGTTTATTGAGAACCAAAAACTCATATTGCTTGTTGGAAAAGTATGTGAACGCTTGAGTTAATGATCTCAATAAAGCAAATTGGAGTCAGGTTTTAGCACACCTGAAGTCTGGTCAAGATAATATGATTGGAGGTGTGGACTACAGATAACTTGACTGATAAAAATCCTTCAAACGTTTGCTATGCACAAGAAGAACATGCTTATTGTGAGCCATGCCTTGCCAAAAAGAGCTTTCAGAGGAACTACAATCAAGAATTGTTGCTTTACATAAAGCTGGAAAAAGTTATAAAGTTATTTCAGAGACTTTAGAAATTTACCAGTCTACACTTTGGCAAACAATCTACAAATGGAGACGCTTTGGGACTGTTGCTTCTCTAAGTGGGCGCCCAGACAAAATGACACCCAGAGCACAACAAAGACTCAGCAGTGAGGTAAAGAAACAACCCCGAATGACAGCCAAAGAATTGAAGGCATCATTGGAACTTGCTAACATCTCTATTCATGAATCTACAATACGTAAAACACTAATCAAGGAAGGACACCACAAAGGAAGCCATTGCTTACTAAAAAATAAATAAATAAAAAAACATTGCTGCACATCTAAACTATTTGGAAAAAAGACAACGCTATATCTGGTGTAGAAAGGGCACAGCATATCATCATGAAAACATCATTCCGACTGTAAATTCTGGTGGAGGAAACATCATGATCTGGGCCTGCTTTGCTGCATCAGGGCCTGGCCAGCTTGCATTGTCGGGAAGATGAATTCCCAAGTATATCAGACAATCCTTCAGGATAACGTGAGGATGTCTGTACGTCCGCTGAAACTGTGTAGAAGGTGGGTGATGCAACAGGACAACAGCCCAAAACACAGGAGCCTAGTCTACAAATGAATATCACAATATGCCTTTTGGTGTGGCCAAGTCAGAGTCCAGACCTCAACCCAATAGAGATGCTATGGATTGACTTGTAGAGGGCTATACACATGAGACGTCCAAGGAAGATGACAGACTTAAAGCAGTTCTGCCAGGGAGAATAGGCTAAAAGTCCTCTTCAACAATATGCAGGTCTGATCCACAGCCACAGGAAGCACCTGGTTGCATTTATTGCTGCCAATGGGGTTCAACCAGTTATAAATTCAAAGGGTTCACTTACTTTTTTCAATGCAATTTCGAATGTTTAATGAGTGGGTTCAATAAAGACACGAAAGATCAGAATTTCTTTGTGTAATTATTTTTAGACACATTATGTTTGTCAATACCCTTGACTTGGATGAAGATCAGATCACATTTTAAAACAAATTTAAACAACAGAAAACCAAGAAATTCCAAATTCAGGTTCACATAGTTATTTTTGCCAATGTATACAGACAGTAAAACATTTAGTAAGTACAAAAAAGTTCAGTATATATATATATATATATATATATATATATATATATATATATATATATATATATATATATATATATATATATATATATATATATATATATATATATATATATATATATATATATATATATATATATATATATATATATATAAAACTTTGTCTCGGGTCCTCTACCAGAGGCCTGGGAGCCTGAGGGTTCTGCGCAGTATCTTTGCTGTTCCTAGTACTACACTTTTCTGGATTGAGATGTCTGGTGTTCTTCCAGGGATTTGCTGTAGCCAATTTGGGGGTCACTGTGCTCCGATGACCACGGGCACCACTGTCGCCTTCACCTTCCAAGTCTTTTCCAGCTCTTCTCTAAGCCCTTGGTATTTCTCTAGTTTCTCATGTTCCTTTTTCCTGATGTTGCAATCACTTGGTATTGCCACATCAACCAAAACGGCTTTCCTCTGCTGTTTGTCCACCACCACGATGTCTGGTTGGTTCGCCATTACCATTGTGTCAGTCTGAATCTGGAAGTCCTACAGGATCTTGGCTCGGTCATTCTCTACCACATTTGGAGGTGTTTCCCACTTTGACCTCGGGGTTTCCAGTCCGTACTCCGTGCAGATGTTCCTGTACACTATGCCAGCCACTTGGTTATGGCGTGCCATGTATGCTTTCCCTGCCAGCATCACCCTGCAGTTAAGTGTTGGATTGTCTCAGGGGCCTGTTTGCACAGCCTACACCTTGGGTCTTGTCTGGTGTGGTAGATCTGGGCCTCTATTGCTCTGGTGCTCAGGGCTTGTTCCTGTGCAGCCATGATGCCTCTGTGCTGTCCTTCAGTCCAGCCCGTTCTAGCCATTGGTAGGATTTCGTGATATCAGCCACTTCAGTTATGTTCTGGTGGTACATCCCATGTAGGGGTTTGTCCTCCCATGATGGTCCCTCCTCCAGCTCCTCTTCCTCTGTTCCCCATTGCCTGAGACATTCACTAAGCAAGTCATCTGTTGGGGCCTTGTCTTTGATGTACTTGTGGATCTTGGATGTTTCATGAAGTGTGGCTTTCACACTCACTAGTCCACGGCCGCCTTCCTTACGGCTAGCGTACAATCTCAGGGTGCTGGATTTGGGATGGACCCCTCCATGCATGGTGAGGAGCTTTCGTGTCTTAACGTCTGTGGTCTGTATCTCTTCCTTTGGCCACCTTATTATTCCTGCAGGGTATCTGATCACTGGCAGGGCGTAGCTGTTTATTGCCCGTGCCTTGTTCTTGCCATTGAGCTGACTTCTTAGGACTTGCCTTACTCGTTGGAGGTATTTGGCAGTTGCTGTTTTCCTTGTTACCTCTTCAAGGTTGCCATTTGCCTGTGGTATTCCAAGGTACTTGTAACCATCCTCAATGTCTGCTATTGTTCCTTCTGGTAGTGAGACCCCTTCTGTGTGGACTACCTTCCCTCTCTTTGTCACCATTCGACTACACTTCTCAAGCCCGAATGACATCCCAATGTCAGAGCTGTAGATCCTGGTGGTGTGGATCAGTGAGTCAATGTCCCGCTCGCTCTTAGCGTATAGCTTGATGTCATCCATGTAGAGGAGGTGACTGATGGTGGCCCCATTCCTGAGTCGGTATCCATAGCCAGTCTTGTTGATTATTTGGCTGAGGGGTTCAGACCTATGCAGAACAGCAGTGGGGACAGAGCATCTCCTTGGTATATGCCACATTTGATGGATACTTGTGCAAGTGGCTTGCCATTGGCCTCAAGGATGGTTTTCCATAGCCTCATCGAGTTTGCAATGAAGTGTCTTAGAGTCCTGTTGATGTTGTACATCTCCAAGCATATACACACACACACACACACACACACACACACACACACACACACACACACACACACACACACACACACACACACACACACACACACACATATATATATATATATATATACACACACACACACACACACACACACACACACACACACACACACACACACACACACACACACACACACACACACACACACACATATATATATATATATTTCATCTTGGTAAATTAATGTTTTTCACATAAAACAAGAAACAATTTATTTTGTTATGGGAGAAAATTCCTGCAACAGTGCAATTATTTTGATCACAGTGGAGGGGATGCTAAAAGTAGGACATACTTGTTTTCCCAAAAAGTGTGTAGCACCAAACTAAAGTATATGGCTTGTTGCTGTACCTATGTCAATTGAGGCTGCTATGGCCAGTGCCACCAGAGCCTCGTTCTGCATGATGACATGTTCACTTGTGGCCATGGAAATCAGGTGCCGTATCCCATCAGATTGGGCGACAGCATGGACTACTTCCTAATGTGAGAGAGAGTCAGTCAGCACAGAAGTAAACTTGGAACATGTACATCAGAAGTTAAAGAGACTTACAGGACTGCGGCTGTGGCGGATAAGTGCTGCCAGCAGCCTACTAGCCTCTCCTCTGACTCCAGCGTGGTCTTTGGCTTCACACCACTCCATCACCCGAGAGAGCAACACGCCGTCTCTGCCCATCAGCAAGGCGGCGTCCTCTAAGGCACAATACACCACACACTTACATACCACACAACCCATACATGCATCAGCAACAGCCTGCTGTGCAGAATGAGCTGAATCTGAATTCTCCGCAGTTGACTCTGTAAACCTGTACAGTCAATTTAATGAGAAGAATTCTGGATCAAAACTCTTGCATCAGCGGACGTGACGTAAAGTGTGTGCTTGTTTACCTGGTTCTGACTTCCTGATTTGCCGCCAAACTAAACTAGAGGCAAAGTTGAAAAGGAATCCTATAAACAGAATAGACATACCTCCAGTACATCCCAAACACCAACACCATGCAAGGCAAGGCAAGGCAAGGCATAATATGGTTGTACTTTCTAATCCTAGTCAGGACTTGAACAGCAGCATTCTCTGTATGCACTGCTCTCTTAGTGAGTCCAGAGAGCAGACCATTGCAGTAGTCTAATCTGCTAGAGATAAATACACGGACAAGGCTCTCCAAGTCTGGTTTAGATACAATACCCTTGATTCTGACAATGTTTTAGAGATGATAAAAAGCTGTTAATGTTATTGCTTTAATGTGGCAAGATCCCTAACTTCATTTTTAAGCTTTAGGGAAAGTGACTCTTGGTGACTGCAGACACACTTTCCCTTTGTGTGTGTGCGCAAAATATACTGACTTCTATCTTGTCTGGGTTGTAGAAAGTTGTTTTGCATCACAATGATCTTTTGGAGGCAGTGACAATTTGCATAATAGTGGTAGGACACATTGTTACTGCAAATTTACTGGCCCATAGGAAGCATGTAAAGATTGAACAAAAGGGGTCCCAGGATCAAGGCCATTGGGTCTGAGATGCAGTTTCCAATGTCAACAAAGTACTTCCTGGTCTTCAAGATAGGACCTGACCCACCAGAGATGCTTATCCAGTCTCTCAGCTCTAGGTGCATGAATGGCTGACAGCTGTCATCTGTGTTATGGAGTTTATTGCTAGTTTAATATGCTAAACCTTATCATTAAAGAACAGATCAAACTCATTGCAGTTGGATGTGGACATTATTTCTGAAGGCAATGGAGCAGGAGGGTTTGTTAATATGTCTGCTGTAGCAAACAGGACACGAGAGTTGTTACTGCAGTTTGTGATTATTTCAGAAAATAACTCTCCCTTGTTCTACGCAAACTCTGGTTGAACACAATCAACATTTCTTTGTGAATTTCATAATGAACCTGAAGCTTTGTTTTGTGCCAATATCGTTCTGCCCTCCGACACTTCCTTTTCTGTCTCCTGACTGAGTCCACATTTCTCCATAGCGCCTTCTGTTTATTTTGACCTCAACAGGAGCAATCTCAGTAAAATCTTCAATAAAACCATGACATTGTTGGGGGGTTATTAATAATTACATACAGTACTGGAGGAAGATTGCTCCTTTCATTTCCAGCCACCACCAAACAGTTCATTATGGAGGTGCATGCATCAGATGTTGGAGCTGTTCCTCCCTCGACCAGAAGCATCACCCCTGTGCATTTTTCTCTCCGATTCCCTGCTGTTTCCCATTAGTATTCAGTCAAGTTTGTTCTGAACCCTCTCTGTGCTGAAAGGTAAAATGTTTCTTACCAAACTTCTCTCTCTCCTATGTCTTCCCCGAGGTCTCCTCCCGGTGGGACACGCCCTCCCTAGGGACGCATCCAGGAGGAATCGGAAACAGATGCCCGAGCCACATCAGCTGGCTCCTGTGGAAGAGCAGCGGCTCTACTTTTAGCTTCTTCTAAGTGACCAAGCTCCTCACCTTATCCCCCGCAACCCTACGAAGAAAGCTCATTCCGGCCGCCTGTATCCGGGATCTTGTTCTTTCAGTCATGACCCAAAGCTCATGACCATAGGTTTTATTTTCTATTTTATTTACCGTAACCTTTATTTAACCAGGATAGTCCCACTGAGATTACAAATCTCTTTTGCAGGGGAGTCCTGGCCCCATGTGTGTTTGGGGGGACTGTTGTACATGTTTTTGGTGGTAGGGGAAACCGGAGTACCCAGAGGAAACCTACACAGACACAGGGAGAACATGATGTGCCGCCACAGGTGAGTAGAAACGTAGATTGACCGGTAAATCGCTTTGCCTTTGCCGAGCTTTGCCTTGCAGCTCAGCTCCTTCTTTACCACAACAGACCGATACAACAACCGCATTACTGCAGAAGCTGCACCAATCTGTCTGTCAATCTCACGCTCCTTCCTTCCCTCACTAGTGAACAAGACCCCAAGATATGGGCAAACTCCCATAAACCCTCCAGCACCCTGGAGAGGGTATTGAGCTGGTACAATGTTCTACGACCGGGACAAAAAACGCATTGTTCCTCCTAGAGCCGAGGTTCGACTATCGGCCGTATTCTCCTCTCCAGTACCCTGGAAAATTTAGATTTTATTCCCAGACTTTATAAATTATATTTGCAGATATTACTTAAGGCTAGTTTAATAGAATATTGCCTGCTTAAAATGTAGTGCAATTTTCATTACAATATTACATAATATTACTATTTGCTAACTTTTTTGACTTGAATCATATTTCTATGATAACAGATCTCTGCTCACCTTGCCCGTCCACCATCATGCGCAGTGTGCCCAGCAGTTTGAACTGCACCGGAGGCATGTCTGAACGCAGCAGACCCTTAATCCACTCTGTCACTCCATCCTGCAACATCCGCACTTTGTTGGTGGCTGGAACAAACAGTTAGGCTCTTAAAATTGCCATTATGGCATGTCATTTGTAAAGAATGTGTGTACATGTCTGTGACTAGAGCAGCACCAGGAATGGCCAGGTTTCGCAGAGCACTGAGGCCTGCATGCTGCACAGATACGTCTCCCTCATCCACGTGCAGCTCCAACAAAGTTAGGAGGTGAGGGACCACTCCCAGCTCCAGCATCTTCACACAGTTACAGTCTGAAATATGAATATAGGAGGACACAGCTGTTACAGAGCAGAGTCAACTGGGTAGAAGGAAAAAAAACAAAAACAAATGTGTGCATGAAAAAATGTATAGTAAGCACAATGTGCAGTTGTAACATGTTTTTAGGAGTGTAACTCCTAAAAGTTACCTGCAAAACTTTTACTATCTAAATGTCACACACTAGCACCACAGTTATAAATCTGTCATCTGCAGTGATACAGTTGATGTACTGGTCGGTCAGGGTGAAAATGGAGCGGAGCTGCAAGGTGAAGCTCTCTCTTTACTGGTTGATCTATGTTCCTACTCTCTCCTATGGTCATGAACTGTGGGTCATGACCAAAAGGACAAGATCCCAGATACAGGCGGCCAAAATAATCTTTCACTTCAGGGTGGCTGAGTGCTCCCTAAGAGATGGGGTGAGGAGCTCGGTCACTCGGGAAGAGCCAGCTGAGGTGGCTCGGGCATCAGTTTTGCAGGGTGGCGTCCAGGAGGCATGTCTCGCTGGACATGTCCTGCCAGGAGGAGACCCCGGGGAAGACATAGGACACGCTGGGGGGACTATGTATCTCGGCTTGCCAGGGAACGCCTCGGTATTCCTCCGGAAGAGCTGGAGGAAGTGTCTGGGGAGTGGGACGTCTGGGCATCTTGGCTTAGACTGCTGCTCATGCGCCCAAGCCCCGGATAAGCGGTAGAAGATAGATGGATGGATGTATAGGCAACTTATGACACATTTTACATGAATACTGACTTTATCAAATTAAAAACTTACCGTTACCCGTTTGTAATCTAACGCGTTACCACAAAAATGAGAAAATTTGTAAAAAGTGCATTAAATTCCTTGCTGCAGTGAACACATCTATAAATGAGGTGTTATTATGTCTATGGTGTTTATTTATATTCCATATGGGAAATATTTGATCACGACTGCGCTGGATTTAAACAAGTTCAAATACACTGCTCTTATTGAATGTCTCGTCTTTTCTTGAGGCCAGTGATACCCCTTGAGATGTACACTTCAGTCTAACCTACAGACTCTTTATATACTGTTCTTACAGTAAAAGGAATAAGTTACACATCTATTTGGAGATTTGAATAGCTATGTGATGTGATTATTTTCCCATATTTATTTAGGAAATCTATAATAGGCAGCAGTCAGTAAGTATCTCTCTGATCTCTGATCAGGAGAAGCTCTTGTCCAGTGTCTTATACAATAAAAACATGTGGCATGTGTTGGGTGCTGACTAATCTCACCATTGCGAGCAAAGTTTGCGATGGCCAATGCTCCAGACAGCTGCAGCTGAGGGTTAGGGCTCTGCAGCCACAGCAGGACGTCTTGGTACACCACACCTGAGCCCTCCCCAAAACACTTCTGCATTGACTCATCTGACACACACAAACACACGCATCACTATTGGACCCAGCAGACAAAGATTATTGATCAAAGATTTAAGCTAAGATATAGAATAGTCTCACATACAGTAATAAACATGTATATATGTAGGCCCAGTGTGCACACTCACCTCCTAAAAGCAGTGACACAATGAGGTTGGACGCAATCTTGATGCTGCAGAGGTCGTGGGGGTCATAACCGCCCTGCAGAGCCCAGATCATCTGTGATAAGGCCTCTGGGACCCCTGACTCGGCAAACTGCAGCTTCAGTGCATCTGCTCACGCAACACAGAAAACAGAAAAGGAGCTGCTGTTGAGACGGCCATGCAATTCCTTTAATTTTGAATGAATTGAATCACAATTGACAAAACCTCACTACTGATTTGCATTAAAATGTTTGTATGTGACATAAAAATGATGTCACAATCAAACATATCTGTCTTGAAATACTACTCATCTGTTTATTCATGGGATTTCTTATAAATATTATCAGAAATCTACAAAAAAAAAAATAATTACATTTAGTTATTTAGCTGACATTTGTAAGTCGCTGTGTTTATCCACAGTGTTTTTGTTAGTTATATAGTGCTTATCACCTAGTAGGCAGTCAAAGCACCTTACCAGTGTTACAGAACATCACTGGAGGCAAGGTTGGGTTAAGTGTCTTGATCATGGACACAACGGAAGTATGAACTGTGGGGAGAGCGGGAATCGAACCGCCTACTCACCGGTTGAAGGACGACCGCCCTACCACTGTGAGGTCTGTAGTTGGTTCCGAGTGTGTCCATTTTCCCGTTGAACTCCATTCATTTTGTATCTAAGCAATTACAAGTATGCTAGGTCGCTATATACATTTGTGTCCAATATGATGAATTTGAATCACATTATTTTTTTATTGCTATAAAAATAGTTTTAGCCATTAAAAGAAAAAAATGTATGCTGATAGTTGAATTATGATTCTAATTGTTGTGATTAACAAACCTGCTGTGGGGACTGGCTCTGGATAAAACAAGGAACACTGCCAGGAGACAGGGACAATTTAATGTAATTGGTCCCAGACTAATTATGGACTAGGATTTACAGCTCGTTTCTGAAGAGCACTTCAATTGTTCTCCTAACTTTCCAAACATGTATGAAGCCAAGATCATTCATCATTTGGTGTGGACACCTATCTGACTCACAGAACCTCTGTCCTTTGATTAGAGAAAATGACAAATGTCAACCACAGACAACTTGTAATGACAAAGCTGTGCGTGTCAGGCGGACAAATGTTCTTTACATTTAAGTAAAACTGTATGTTCATGTTTGGTGCATAAGCAAACAGGGGTAATAGCTCTCACCACTTTCTCCCAGTGAGCCGAGGATTTCCAGTATGACATGTCGACGTTCAGCATCAGGAGAGCGTTTCAGCTGAAAAGTCAGGACATTTGCCACATCCAGAGTTACCAAGGCTTCCCTCGCACTGTCTGGAGACAAGACAAGACATTTATTTTTGTATAGCCCAGTATCACAACAACAGCCGCCAATAATTATATTGGCAGTGGACCTGACGGTTTGATTTCCGCTCTCCCCAGTTAATACTGTTGTTGTGTCCTTGGAAAAGACACTAACCCACCTTGCCTCCTCTGTCTGTGGCACCGGTGTTTGAAAGTGTGAGTATGTTCATTGGTGGTCAGATAGGCCGCCGGCGCAAAATGGCTGTCTCATCTCTGTCAGTGGGCTGTCTGACAGAGATAGGGTAGAAGGGTAGCAATGTGGAGTGAATGAAAAATGTGAGGCTTCTTCTAAATATGAGGGAGATGAAAGAAACCAGCGTCCTGTCAGTGAAGGGTAGGAGCTGGAGTATAACGGGTGATGATAGAGATATAAGAGGGCGACGTCCACAAAGGATTTTATATGTTAACAGGAAAACTTTGAAATGGGCTCTAACATGAGGAAGCCAGTGTAATGAAGCCAGGACCGGAGTAATGTGATCAAACTTCTTAGTCTTTGTTAAAAGTCTAGCATCTATATTTTGAACCATTTGTAGTCTGTGAGTACTTTTGCTCAGCAGTCTAGAGAATAACTCATTGCAATAGTCCAGCCTGGATGTGACAAATGCATGAAGGAGAATTTCAGCATCAGCTAAAGAGAGGCAGGAGCGAATTTTTGAGATATTTCTAAAGTGAAAGTGACATTACTAATGTGCTGCTGCAGAGATAGTGTGGGGTCGAAAATTACATCGAAATTCCTCACAGTGGTGCCATGCTCTACACAATTGTTAATCGAAACAGTAAGATTGTTGAACTTGTGCCAATGACTGGCAGGACCAATTAACAAGAGCTCCATTTTATCCGAGTAAACATCCAGAAGATTTTGAGACATCCATGTTTTTTATTGAAGTGAGTCAGGCTATGATGTCAGTAGTGTGATCCGCTGTTATTGGTAGATACAGCTGTGTATCATCGGCATAACAGTGGAAATTTACTTTTAGTACGCCTGTCCTGGCTTCTATCACCTGTGCTAAAGGTAAAGCTGCAGGTGCTAAAAGTAAAGTAGCAGGTGCTACGCGCACACGGCTTCGTTGCCTAACTTTGCCATCACTACCGCGGCCAGAGCGACTAGTTTCCTCCCATTTCTTTCACGAATCTTGGGCAAAGTGTGGGATAAACAGCGTGTGCTTGTAGCTACAGAGAGGCACGAGCAGCGCCGCCGCTGTCCAAGTTACACACGCACTCTCACTCCTTCTCACTTTCAATCGGCTGAAAAGGCTCTAAAGGTAGATGTTCTCCCTCAGAACCAGAGTCAGCCATTACTAATGCCAAAGCTTCGTCACAGGTGTGTTTTTTATTTGTCATTTTCGCATTTACCAGCACACGTGTTGAGAATGAGGCTTACACTCAGCCGGGCCTGACACTGAGACGCGAGTTTGAAGTCTTCTTCTACAAATTTTTTTAATGGCAACACATGGTAATAGTGGACTAGAAACAAAGTACAGAGTGTCTGACATCTGGTGGAAGGGAGTGGAAGCATAATTTAGCAGATAAACCGGAAGTAGCTGCTGTTTTTTCCGGTTAAGTTTCTTGTCGCAATTTTTTGAATATCGCTCACGCACACATCACGATATCAATGTGAAAACAAAATATTGTTCAGCCCTAGTATGAACTGTGGGGAGAGCGGGATGTTATAATGTTTTGGGATGTTTTGAACGGGGATCGAACCGCCCACCCGCCAGTTGAAGGACGGCCCTCTACCCACTGTGCTACTGCCGCCCAGGTTTCCTCATTATACCATGGCGTAGGTCGTCTGGTTTGTTCTGGGCTTTGCCTTGACGGGTACCTTCGAGTCAGTGATGCCCAAAATGGTGGCATGGACCACCTTAATGTTGCTAGATCATAGGACATTAGTAAGGCGTGTCACAAACTATTCAAAAGCAGTCATGTGATGTGGATGATGTCCTCTGGCTTTTTAGAAACTGTGTTCAGGCCTCAGAGAAACATGTTTCTGATTTCAAGAGTGTCTTAATTTTTTATTTATTTTTATTAAACCAAAATAATATAAGCGTAAAATAAATTTCAGAATTCTATAATTTTTCAGCACTTTATTTTGGTTTCCCAATAGATTTATGCCATCTGAGCTCACTGTTGGAGATAAAACCAGAGTATAGTTCAAATTTTTGAATTCCAAATTTTGAAAGTTTTTTTCAGTTTATTAGACTATAAAAAATGTATTTATAAAATTACCCAAAAAGAGTAATAGGATTTTTTTTATAACAAGAATGTAAAAGTAACCACACAGGAAGGACGACTGACTGGTTACAACTTGATTCTGAAACAAAAACAAAAAATTTTTTTTTACCCAAGTCAGCCAGGTTACAGAGGGCCAGCAGACAGACATTGACCAGTGGATCATTATCTGGATACTCCCTCATGATGGACAGGAGCCTAGGGACCACACCGCTCTGAACCAGCTGCTCCTGTTGAGAGGCTGAAGATAACAAGCAAGAATATAAGACATGTCATTCAAGACATTGTATCATGAAGTGTTCATCACTGTTTTTGTTTTATGCTGTAGTTAATATGGATATTAATTTATGTAAATTCCTAATTAATATTATGTTATCAAAATTTTTGTCTTGTTAGAGGGCACCACCCAGGTTTTACAAGTCCAGGGAAACTGATTATTTTTAATAAATCTGATATGAAGGAAGAGAATTGTTTTGAATATGTCTTAACTTTGTGGAATAAAGGAGTTTTTTTTAAGATACAGTTTAGAACGCCAAACCCTTTTGTGTCACTGTGCGACTTACTTGTCATTAGCTCGTAATAGCCCGGTTCGGTTTCTTCAGAGGTCCAAAGGGGCATTCAAATATCTGGTGCTTTTCGTCCGGGTTTGAGGTACAGCCCGACAAGAAGTCCGTCACGGGACAATGCGGCCAGCTGTGCGGCTGGAGCGAAGGTGAGATGAAGGCGTTACTGAAAAAGTTGAAGTTTCTACTTTGGCTTAACTTTATTGCTTCGGCGAGCGCTCGTTGGTTCAAGCAAAACTCTGATTTTGCACAAGAAACTACAAAAATTTACTTCCGGCGCACAGGAGTTACATAGTCACTTAGAACAGCTGATCAAACATAAAGTTATCAAAAATAAATCAATACGCGTAGACTTTAAGAGAGGAAAAATTCACGTTTGGCACGGTGTGTGCCACGTAGAAAATTACAAAAAAGTTACAAAGCTTAAAGAGGAAACTATGTTACAATAGAGTTACCAGAAGAGAGAAAGAGAACAAAAGACAAGAGAACAAAAGAGTGATTTCCTGGCGCGCAGGCCGTTTTGTTGACTGTCCTTGGGGCGTGTCTCAACGCGTTTTCTAAAAAAGAGGGGCATGATTTTCAACAAAATAAATTTTGGATTGAAAGTTTAAAAGGTTTTAAACTTAAAATAACTCTCCTTTGTTCCACAATGTTACCTACTTGTTACAGTACTTGTAAACACACATCACGGTTATATCGTAGAATTCATACATAGAAAATTCATTTTTAGGAATATCACGGAAACATATATTCATTACATTTTATTAACACTGCAAGCTGAGAGGGTGATGAAAGGAATCTTTTTATCTTGTTATAGCTCAGCGTCCTGTAATGAATAGTATGAAGATTAACACATTTAACACAATATACTTTAATACATTTTCTTTTAATGGGATACACACAAAATGTCTCTTAAGAAAAGTCAAAGTCGTTGTTGTTTGACCAACAGAGGGCAGTATTTGATCATTCTAGAAGTCTCCAAGGCTGATAGATGAAAGACATTCTAAGAATCTAAAACGACCGAAGGGAGAGAGAAACTTTGTATTCTTATCTAGGAAAATTTACGGGTTTTTAGAAGCGGCTAGAGCTACCTTCTTTGTGAAAGCAAAAACAAAAGTTATTAATTACGTTTCCTGGCCTTAACAAAACACTTTGGCCATTTGTTAATGTTTAGCTTCTTCAGTTTAAACAAACAATTTTTAAGGGTCTATAAAGGAGTCAAAGTATAAATCGTAAATCCGTGA
Source organism: Neodontobutis hainanensis (assembly GCA_024349245.1). NCBI lineage: Eukaryota > Metazoa > Chordata > Actinopteri > Gobiiformes > Odontobutidae > Neodontobutis > Neodontobutis hainanensis. The sequence goes on from JALDNG010000260.1 coordinate 639,793, forward strand.
AGGAGAAATGAGAAGGAGACAGTTAAAACTACAAAAATACAGTTACTGAGAGTTTCCAAGAAATATGTTTGGGGGGAAAATTGTGGGTTGGAGAGGATTATTACAATGCTTTACGTTAATTTCTGCCTTTGAGCCGTGTGGGATGGTTTTGAGTGAGACTCTGCGTTTGTGTACTATGATAAACAGTTGTGCTTATAAGTTTACATACCCCGGCAGACTTTGTGATTTATTGGCATTTATTGCCATTTTTAAAAAAAATATGAATGATAACACTAAAACCTTTTATCCACTCATAGGTTGTGGTTGGATGAAGCCATTAATTATCAAACAAATGTGTTTACTTTTTAAATCATAATGACAACAGAAACTATCCAAATGACCCTGATCAAAAGTTTACATACCCTGGTGATTTTGCCCCAATGGCATGCACACAAGTTGACACAAATGGGTTTGAATGGCTACTAAAGGTAACCATCCTCACCTGTGATCTGTTTGCTTGTAATTGGTGTGTGTGTATAAAAAGGTCAGTAAGTTTCTGGGGTCCTGACAGATCCTAGCATCTTTCATCCAGTGCTGTACTCACATTTGTGTATTTTGAGTCATGGGGAAAGCATAAGAATTGTCAATAGATCTGTGTGAAAAGGTAATTAACTGTATAAAACAGAAAGGGATATAAAAAGATTTCCAAGGAATTGAGAATGCCAATCAGCAGTGTTCAAAGTCTAATTAAGAATTGGAAAATGAGGGAATCTGCAGAAACCAAGCTACGGTCAGGTTGAACAAAAGTTTCAGCCACAACTGCCTGGAAAATTGTTTGGAATGCAAAGAAAAAAAACACAAAAAACTTAAGCTGAAATACATGACTCGCTGAAAAAAGGTGGTAATGCTGTTTTAAGATAGGGCGGCAGTAGATCAGTGGTAAAGCAGACGTCCATCGACCAGCAGGTGGGCAGTTCGATCCCCGCTTGAAACATCCCAAAACATCTTAATATTCCGCTCTCCCCCCACATACTGTCGTTGTGTCCTAAGACAATTAACCTACCTTGCCTCCAGTGGTCAGCTGAAACACTGCTAAATAGTGCAATGTATGTAAAGCGCTTTGAGTGCCTACTACAGTAGGTGTAAAAGTGCTATATATAAAAAAATAATAATAATAATTAAAAAAAAAGATGCACATTAAGAAGCACTTAGAAGCAAAAACTGGCTGCATGTTTGTGTCACAGTCCACGGAGTTCTCTTCAGATCTTCCATGTCACTGTCGTCAGTCACACCTGTAACTCATTCCCTCATCAGTCTGCTCTGCGCTGCTCTGCAGCAAGCACGCTCCTCGTCTTTGCCAGATTGTTCTACTGACTCCAGAGTGAATAGCCAGCATTGCTTGGTTCTGTTACTGATAACCTTGTATTGCTACCGGTTCCTGCTTCCTGGTCCTGCTACCGACTTTTGTCCAGCAGAGTCCCACCTCTTCCTCAGGCTCACTTACTCTAGTGGATCCCAGCCAGATCTCCAGCTCAGTACCTACCTTTAATCCAGCTCCAGTGTCAGTTTCAACAAGGCCTATGATCAGTCAACAAGGTCTATGATGAAAGGTGCACCCTTCCAACTGTTTAACATGGAGGTGGATTACTGATGTTTGAGTTACAAAGGCACAGGAAAAGATGAATGCAGCATGTTATCAGAAAATACTGGAGGAAAGCTGTGCATGAGACGTACTTGGATGTTTCAACATGACAGCGAGCCGAAACCAAGGACAGGTTGACCTGTCATTGGCTACAGCAGCTTAAAGTGAAGGTTCTGGACTGGCCATCTCAGTCTCCTGACCTCAATTTCATTGAGCCACTCTGGGGAGATTTTAAATGTGCAGTTCATGAGACTCATTTTCAAGGCGAAGACGTCATCTCTTATTCCAAGGGACTATATCAATTCTGAGCTCAACTGGTAAGAGAGCTGAGCTTATATCTGTAGAGGAGGGGTGAAAGTTGAAACCAAACCTGATGGGACCAGGCTGCTCTGGTCTCATAGTTGTTAGCTATGATAGGACAGTGTGACTCCTGATGTGAGAGTTGTTAAAGGCTCAGGAGAGTCGTTAATGACACTGTTCCATTCAGTTGGTGTTGTTCTAGAGTTAAACTCTTTTGGGTTTCAAAACTGTTATAAATACTAGGCAACATGAATCTGAGGCCACCTCCTCTGTTTCATTTGATTTTAACAAAAATTGCTTCCTCCACACTTCTCTCAAACCACCTGTTTTCTCGGCCATTGCTGTCCTCAAAGGAATAGTCTCTCTCTTTGAGGTGGACTGCCCTCTGTGCGAGGGGATCGTTTCTTTAGGATGGACCCAGTTTCTGATGCAGAGTATTCCATGGTTTAAAGTGGACTGGAATGCTTGTAGAAAATCCTTACAAATCAGACACATAAGGGATAACTACACCCTTTTCGTTTGTCCCTGGTTCCTGTCTTCTTGATTTCTGTGTCTTCTTGGTTTTGTTGAAAGTAACTCTAATGGCAGGGGTGCTCACACTTTTTCAGCATGCAAGCTACTTATAAAATGACCAAGTCAAAATGATCTACCCACTACAAAAATGCAAAACATATATTTATTTACAAATATATTGAGGATTCTTTATATGTACAATGTTGTTGATCCATCCATCCATCTTCTACCGCTTATCCGGGGCTGGGTTGAGCTCGTCCTGAGTGACCGAGCTTCTCACCTTATCTCTAAGGGAGCGCCCCGCCACCGTGCGGAGAAAGCACATTTTGGTCGTTTGTATCCGGGATCTTGTTCTTTCGGTCATGACCCAAAGCTCATGACCATAAGTGAGAGTAGGAACTTAGGTTGGCCGGTAAATCGAGAGCTTTGCCTTACAGCTCAGCTCCTTCTTCACCACGACAGACGTGTACATCGACCGCATCACTGCAGAAGCTGATCAGATCTGTCTGTCAATCTCACATTCCCTCCTTCCCTCACTTGTGAACAAGACCCCGAGATACTTGAACTCCTCCACTCGAGGCAGGATCTTTCCAATAAACTGAAGGGGACAAGCTACCCTTTTCCGACTGAGAACCATGGTCTCGGACTTGGAGGTGCTGATCCTCATTCCATCCGCTTCACACTCGGCTGCAAACCATCCCAGTGCACACTGGAGGTCCTGGCTTGATGGGGCCAACAGGACAACATCATTTGCAAAAAGCAGAGACAAATCCTGTGGTCCCCAAACCAGACTCCCTCCGGCCCCTGGCTGCGCCTAGAAATCCTGTCCATAAAGACAATGAACAGGACCGGTGACAAAGGGCAGCCCTGCCGGAGTCCAACATGCACTGGGAACAGGTCTGACTTACTGCCGGCAATGCGAACCAAGCTCCTGCTCCGGTCGTACAAGGACCGGATAGCCCTTAGCAAAGGGCCCCAGACCCCATACTCCCAGAGCACCCCCCCACAGGGCACCACGAGGGACACAGTCAAATGCCTTCTCCAGATCCACAAAGCACATGTGGACTGGTTGGGCAAATTCCCATAAACCCTCCAGCACCCTGGAGAAGGTATAGAGCTGGTACAATGTTCCACTACCGGGAAGTGTATCTCATCCACCCCGGTGCCTTGCCACCGAGGAGCTTCCAAACTACCTCAAGGACTTCAGCCTGAGTGACGGTCCACCTCTGAGCCCTTGGCCTCTGCTTCCTCAGTGGAAGATGTGTCAGTGGGGTTGAGGAGATCCTCAAAGTATTCATTCCACCGTCCAACAATATCCCCAGTTGAGGTCAGCAGATTCCCACCTCCACTGTAAACAGTGTTGGCAGGGCACTGCTTCCCCCTCCTGAGGCGCCGGACGGTTTGCCAGAATTTCTTCGAGGCCGACCGATAGTCCTTTTCCATGGCCTCACCGAACTCCTCCCAGACCCAAGTTTTTGCCTCCATAACCACCTGGGCTGCAGCCCGCTTGGCCTGCCGGTACCCATCAGCTGCCTCAGGAGTCCCACAAGCCAACCAGGCTCGATAGGTCTCCTTCTTCAGCTTGACGGCATCCCTTACTTCCGGTGTCTACCACCGGGTTCGGGGATTGCCGCCACGACAGGCACCAGAGACTTTGCGGCCACAGCTTCGAGTGAATGCGTCAACAATGGAGGTGGAGAACATGGTCCACTCGGACTCAATGTCTCCAACCTCCCTTGGGATCTGGTCGAAGCTCTGCCGGAGGTAGTAGTTAAAGATCTTTCTGACAGGGGGCTCTGCCAAACGTTCCCAACAGGCCATCACAGTACATTTGGGCCTGCTAAGTCTGTCCAGCTTTCTCCCCCGCCATCGGATCCAACTCACCACCAGGTGGTGATCAGTTGTGTTCCGCCACTCTCTTCACCCGAGTGTCCAAGACATACGGCCGGAGGTCAGATGAAACAACTACAAAGTCGATCATCGATCTCCAGCCTAGGGTGTCCTGGTGCCACGTGCACTGATGGACACTCGGGTTCAGATCCGTGGGGGGCGTTCCTCCCAATCACGTCCCTCCAGGTGTCACTGTCTCTGCCCACGTGAGCAATTAAGTCCCCCAGTAGAACGACGGAGTCCGCCGGTCGAAGCACTTTCCAGCACCCCTCCCAGAGACTCCAAGAAGGCCGGGCACTCTGCACTGCCATTTGGCCCGTAAACACAAACAGAGGTCACAGTGAAAGACCTATCCCCGACCCAAAGGCGCCGGGAAGCGACCCTCTCGTTCTCCGGGGTGAACTCCAACACATGGCGGCTGAGCTGGGGGGTATGAGCAAACCCACACCAGCCCGCCGCCTCTCACCGCAGGCAACTCCAGAGTAGTGGAGAGTCCAGCCTCTCTCGAGGAGTTGGGTTCCAGAGCCCAAGCTGTGCGTGGAGGTGAGTCCGGCTATCTCTCAACCTCCCGCACAAGCTCAGGCTCCTTTCCCGCCAGCGAGGTGACATTCCATGTCCCTAGCGCCAGATTCCGTGTCTGGGGATTGGGTCGTCAAGGCCTCCGCCTTTAACTGCCACCCAATCCACTTTGCATCAGCTCCATACGGTTCCTCCCGCAGGTGGTTGGCCTTGGGGAAAGACCCGGCCACCAGACGCTCGCATGCGAGCCCCAACCCCGGGCCTGGCTCCAGGGTGGGGTGCAAAACTAAACTTGTAGTTAGGCACTGGGTTGGTATATAAAAAAGTAATTTTCATGCTGTTCCGGGCCCCACCACCCCTCTCGAATCAATGGTACAACTCGCAGGTCAGGTGCTTCTGCTTCGGACCTGCGATGGATCAGTGAATGAGACAGGAGCTGGAGTTAGTCGTGATATGAACTACGAAGACAGGGAAAGAGTCATGTCTTTCCTTAAGAAAAGAAAATCAGGGGCTCAAAAATTAAAAGATTAAAGAGAGAAAGGCTTTTACATTAAGTACAGGATTGTTCTCAGTTTAATGCACATCTTAATGATTGAAAATGACAAATTTGAAAACGTAATTCAAATACTGAATGTCTAGTTTGGCGGTTAGCATTCCTTGTGATTCTATAGTATGCATTTATTTTAAACAGACAAATAATCAGCAATTAACTTGTACTTGCCTACACTCTTTTCTCATTTGGTATGGTCATTATTCAGAACTGCTTTACAGTATATTTGATTTAGTCCAGGTTTGGACCTTTTGTCATCACAGTAAGTAGTAGTACTTTTGACAATAAAACAAAAATGTATTAATCAGAGTGCGGCTTATTTTGTTTACATTTTAAGTGTTTTTATGATAAAAATGCAATACCCCACCCATTGGTATCACTATGGTATTTGGTACGGGGGCCCAGCAAGGTGGTTTGTACCTAGGACCCAAGATTTGGTGCTACGCCGCTGGTGAACTAAGCGTCAGAAAAATTCAGATGTCATCTGACTGGCTGCCCCTGTATGTCAATCAAGTGATTGGATGGATGATTGGCTGACGTCTATTTTTAAATTTTTGTGAATTTTGCGATCGACTGGTAGATTGCAATCGTCATATTACGCACCCCTTCTCTAGGGTATCTCTTCGGGAATGTCAAAGTCATCAAATCTCGGTGCAAAAATTTTATATAACTTGTGAGACTCACTGGCACTTAACTGGATGAAGTGACTCAGAATTAGAAAGCGCAGTTAAAAAATCCATTAAGGTCTAAGGAAGGCAAAAGTTTGGTTTTAATTCAAAATTGTTTAAATGTGTTTAAAACATTATAGACTTAAAAGCAAAAATAAAGATAAATGGCAGACTTTCAAATTGGTTTAAACTAGGGGTCCCGTCTTTCCCCCACCCTATTCGCAATCTTTATTAAGCCCTTGGCCCGGTTGATAAGGCAAATTGAGGAAATAGAGGGTGTTAAAATTGGAGAAAGAGAACAAAAAGTTGGGCTACTTGCAAACAATGTCTTAATATACTTAAAACAACTGTACACAAGCTTATCTAAACTGATAACCCTTTTAAATATTATGGATACCTTTCAGGCTAAAAAGTAAATACCGCGCTGTGCATTACTACGACTCTGTCACGTGGTGCACCGGCGTTTTCTCTCACCTGCTCGCCGCCTGGTTTCGTTTGAGTTGTTTACGGGCTTTGGAGGCGTGACTGTAGCAGATCAGCCTCCAGGACGCCACACGGATTATAACATTTGTTTAATCACTTACAGACCTCCAAACTGTTTCACTAAGGGTCTTCAAGATTAACAACTGTTGTTTCACCATCGGCCTCCAGAGACAGGCCGTGGAATTAAATCTTGAGAAGAAGACATGCTAACCCCGTTTTCTTTCAGATAAAAGGACACGAACGTGTTTTGCCGAGGACAGGAAACTTATTAATGACTTTGTTTTGCTTTTATAAGAATTGGAACTTCGTTCTACCCAGCACCGTGTCAAAGGTAACACATGGAACACCACAGACTGCTAGGCACCATGTCCAAAAGCCATAAATCCTGTAGATAAGGTGTCCATCCAGCTTTCTCGAGAACACTTTATTCTAATCCTGATTGACAGTTGAAAATGTCTTTGATCATAGTCATTCGGGCATGGTCAAACATTACCCCCTGTTGGTCAGATGGACAAATGACTGCTCACTCAAGAAGAACATTCTTGTATTTATTTCATTAAAGGAAAATGTATTAAGATATTGTGTTCATGTGTTGTGGTTGTTATACTGTTCTTTTCCAGGACGCAGAGTTTTACAAGTCAACTAATTCCTTCCATTCCTACAGAGTTACGTTTTATGTTAATAAATTTTAATGAATATATGTTTTATAATAAGTCTGACAAATGTTTCTTTGCATAATCCTGCAAGTACGAATGTTTTTGTGTGTTTTACGAAAACCAAGGAAAATAGGGTGAAACAAAAGGAATGTTTAAGACTTAGTTTAAACTTTACTTAAACTTCCCCCAAAGCAATGCCTTTCTCCATAAGACACACCCCGTCCGGAGGTGATAAAACTGGCGTGCAGCCAAAGGAGCCTCGCTCTACTCTCTTCACTCTTCGTCTCCTCTTCACTTCGCACTGGACCTCTTGTCCGTTCAGGGCCTTAGGCCCTCGAAACTCTCACAAGCTCCGGACCTCGTGTAACGAGTAAATTTTCTTTGTACTTTAAAGCCTGCAAGTTTAGCTTGCCGCGCTAAAGTTTTCATTCTTAACACAGCTGCTCAAAGTAGCTTACTTCCTGCCAGCCTGCCAACAAAAGGAAGTTGCCTCGCTTTTATTTTTGAAGATTTCCTGCCTGCTAAAGAGTTAGCTTGACTAAAATCTAGCTTTCTTGAGCAAGTTTAAGCCAGCAACACAGCCGCTAAACCTTCTCCAGTGGACTTCGCAATAACTTTGAAAGACTCAATTTTACTCTGTGTGCGGCGCTGATGTTGGACAGTAACGAGACGTTTTTGGGACGTACAGGCCCTAACGCCTTTCTCTGTGTGTACACGTTAAGGCCATCTTGGAGACTACACGCGTCATCGGCGTGCGACCTGAGTCGAAAGAACCCCTTTTGACTCCTGGTTGCCAAGACCTTAGACCGAATACTACCAAGGGTGAGTCTGAACGTGACACATAATTTGGCGTCTAACTGTCTAAACATAGTAGCCTTAGCACCAGAAACCGTCATCAAACCCCTCTAAGCGCTCCGTAAAATCCCCTCAGTTAATAATAGAATTAATAATAAATAATTCCTTTTGTTTCACAAAATCCTCCGAAAGTAACTGTTTTATCGTTCTTTGATTTACCCATTCATGTGTCAATAATTATTCCTTTGTGTCATTTCCCTATCATTATTCGTTATTTTAACCTTGCATAATCTTTAATAAAACCCATAAAGACATTAATGTTTCTCTGTTTATATCAAGAAATGTTCGAAAACGAGAAGAATTTGCTTCCTTTAGATTAATGAGACTAGACTAAACAGTTTCTCTAGATCTGTCTAAAACTAGAGTGGTGCCCCGAAAGAAATTAATATTTTGATAAACAAAATATTAATTATAAATTTTCATAATTATTATTCATATTAATTATTAATTAATAAGACCATATTCACTACAGTGACCAAACGCCAGCATCGCTCTGCTATTTAACCCGTGGTTTAGTCGAAGTCAGTAGGAGAAGCAACTTAGCAACAGAAGCCTACAGAACTTTGTAAGTGTATGTGATTCTTGTCATTTTGAGCTTAGTGCTGTGTTATTGCTGAGAAACCGCGCTGTGCATTACTACGACTCTGTCACTTGGTGCACCGGCGTTTTCTCTCACCTGCTCGCCGCCTGGTTTCGTTTGAGTTGTTTACGGCCTTTGGAGGCATGACCTGCTGAATTCAATTCTAGAATCAGACGGGTATATAAGTGTAAACCACCGCGGCAGTGGTCGCGGCAGCCGTCATCGCGTGAAGACCTAAGAGAGTAAAGACCATCGACTCTACCTGTATGCGACTCAACCGCGCAGGGACACACCAACAGAGCACTTGAGTATTGCACTTCTTTGTACCAATTGTTTGCACTAATATTTTATTATTTCGACTTTCACCCTCTACCTAAATATTGTCTTTTCTGCTCTTCTTCAATGTGTTTTCAAATTCCTACTGTCATTTCTACACGGACATTTTCATCTGTTTCAAACAAAAGTAAATGCAACCATAACAATCTGCATGTTATATCACCATCCATAACTGCCTCTTCTACTTTCTCAATAGGCTTGTGGAACTGTCAGTCTGCTGTGAACAAAGCTGATTTCATTACCGCTTTTGTTCAACATTCTGGTCTTTCAGTTGTAGCACTTACAGAAACATGGATCAAACCAGAGGACTCTGCCACTCCCGCTGCCCTCTCCCATAATCACACTCTCCCACAGTCCTCGCCTCACAGGAAGGGGTGGAGGGACAGGACTACTTATCCCTACTGACTGGAAGTTCAAACAGCTAGCACCCTTGTGTGACAACAGCTCCTTTGAGTTCCATGCTGTTACCATCACCCACCCTGTTAAAAGTCACTTTGTAGTTATCTATCGACCCCCAGGTCAGCTTGGACATTTCTTGGAGGAGTTGGACGTGCTTCTTTCATCCTTCCCTGAGGATGGTACTCCTCTGGTGGTTTTAGGAGACTTCAACATCCACCTTGAAAAGCCAGCGGCTGCTAACTTCAATAACCTGACTGCATCATTTGACCTCAAGCAGGTCTCCACATCAGCAACTCACAAGTCTGGTAACCAACTAGATCTCATCTACATAAGGCACTGCTCCGCTTGGCATACTCAGGTCACGCCTCTGCACACTTCGGATCATTTCTTCGTAACTGTTGACCTCAATCTAACTTCTCCAGACACTGCAACAGTTTTACCGCTGGTCACTTTCCGACGTAACCTGCGTTCACTCAGTCCCTCCCGCTTTTCCTCTGCCGTCTCTTCTGCGCTTCCCCCTCTTGAGGAGCTCTCGCTTTTAAACACCAACACTGCCACTGACACTGTGCTCCACTCTTACATCCTGCCTGGACAACTTATGGCCTCTTATATCCAGACCAGCTCGTACATCCTCGTCTGCCCCCTGGTTATCCGATGTTCTACGCGAGCATCGCACCAGCCTCCGGTCAGCTGAGAGAAAATGGTGCAAGTCAAAAGATCTCACTGACCTCTCTATCTACCAGTCTCTCCTCTCTAATTTCTCTGCTGATGTCACTTCTGCAAAAACTGACTACTACCATTCTAAGTTAATCAACTCACCTGACTCACGCACTCTCTTTAAAACCTTCTCTACCCTCCTTTGTCCGCCTGCTCCCCCTCCTTCATCAGAGTTAACAGCTGATGATTTTGCGTCTTTCTTTGTAAAGAAAACAACCGCCATCAGCAGTCAGTTTTCTGCGCCAGCACCTGTTGAACTCTTTCACACCCCTTGCTCCCTTGTTTTTCTCCTCTAACTGAAGCGGACGTTTCTAAGGTCATTAGTTCTAACCACCCTACCACCTGTCCGCTAGATCCCATCCCCACACATCTCCTTCAGGCCATCTCTCCATCTGTCGTGCCTGCTCTAACCCACATCATCAACTCATCTCTCTCCACTGGGTCATTCCCCACAGCTTTCAAAGAGGCCCGCATCACACCACTACTGAAGAAACCCACTCTCAACCCTTCACTTTTAGAAAACTACAGACCGGTTTCCCTCCTTCCCTTTACTGCCAAAGCTCTGGAGCGAGTTGTGTTTAACCAGCTCTCCTCCTTTCTCACACGAAACAACCTCCTGGACCAGAACCAGTCTGGGTTCAAGAGCGGACATTCCACCGAAACTGCACTGCTCTCAGTCATCGAAGCCCTGAGACTGGCAAAGGCAACATCCAAGTCATCTGTACTCATCTTACTGGATCTGTCTGCTGCCTTTGACACCGTTAACCATCACATCCTCTTGTCTTCTCTCAGTGCGATGGGTGTCTCTGGAATGGTGTTACAATGGTTCAAGTCTTACCTCTCGGGTAGGTCATTCAGAGTATCCTGGAGATGAGGTCTCTGAGTCCCAACATCTTAATACAGGGGTGCCTCAGGGCTCAGTGCTTGGACCGCTAGTCTTTTCCATTTACATGACATCTCTTGGCTCTATCATTCAGAAGCATGGCTTTTCCTATCACTGCTGCAGGTGACACTCAACTCCACTTGTCATTTCAACCTGATGATCCGACGGTCTCTGCTCGTGTCTCGGCCTGAGTGACATCTCACTTTGGATGCAGGACCATCACCTGCAGCTGAACCTTGGAAAAACAGAACTGCTAGTGATTCCTGCCCCAACCCAAAGACCCACCACAACCTCTCCATTCAACTAGGCTCATCAACCATTACACCGTCCAGCACTGCCAGAAATCTGGGAGTGGTAATTGATGATCAACTAAACTTCACAAGTCATGTTGCCAGCACCACCAGGTCCTGTAGATTCATCCTCTACAACATTAGGAAAATTAGACCTTTCTTATCGGAGCACTCGACGCAAATCCTAGTTCAGGCTCTTGTCTTGTCCAAACTGGATTATTGCAATGCTCTTCTGCCTGGACTCCCTGCCTGCACAACCAAACCTCTGCAGCTTATTCAGAATGCAGCAGCAAGAGTGGTCTTTAAAGAACCGAAGAGAGCGCACGTAACTCCTCTCCTCATTAGGTTACATTGGCTCCTGGTTGATGCCCGCATCAAGTTCAAAGCTATGCTCTTGGCCTACAAGACCACCACTGGCTCCGCCCCTTCATACCTTCACTCACTGATACAGACCTATGTTTCTACCAGATCCCTGCGATCTGCAAATGAACAACGTCTGGTTGCACCATCCCAAAAAGGAGTAAAAAAATCACTCTCACGCACTTTCTCTGGATCTGTTCCACATTGGTGGAATGATCTACCTGCTGCTACATGATCAGCAGATTCTGTAGACATCTTTAACAAACGCCTGAAAACACATCTTTTCCGTCAAAACCTAACTGACAAATACTGAATTCCACTTCCTTTCTATCGATTCCTTTTCTTTAATAAAAAAAAAAAAAAAATCTTATCCTTAGCTCTGATTACTGTGCTAGGTTTTTAACTGACTAGTTTTTTCTGCACTTATGATTTTTGTTACCTTGTGTTGTTGAAATTGCTTCCATTGTTTTCCTCACTTGTAAGTCGCTTTGGATAAAAGCGTCTGCTAAAGGACTAAATGTAAATGTAAATGTAAATATTGTCAAAACTCAGGTATTGCCCATTAACTTTACTCAAACAAAGGAAATTACTCTTAGTGTAATAACTTTAAGTGGAATAAAATAAAACAATTTATTACTTGGCAATAGAAATTACAAATAAAATTTCTAAATTGTATAAAACTAATTATCATTCACTAAAATCAGGAACTTTACAAAGACATGGAAAGGTGTGATGTCTTGTGCTAGAATCAAAATACTTTTTATTAATGTGCTGGCAAGAGTTTTATATTTATTTCATTTCATTTATCACTTCCAGTGCCGATACCAGCCTTACAATTCGTAGAGTGGGATAAAAGAATATCAGGATTAATTTTGAAGAAATTGAAGAAATAATTGGGAAGAAACCAAGAATTGAATATTCAGCGGGCGGCAGTAGCTCAGTGGGTAGAGCAGTTGTCTTTCAACCAGAAGGTAGGCAATTCGAATCTCACTCAACTGTCATTGTGTCCTTGGGCAAGACACCTAACCCACCTTGCCTCCAGTGGCTGTAACACTGGTAATTACTGGTAATTACTGTAGAACAATGCAAGTCGCTTTGGATAAAAGCGTCTGCTAAATAAATGTAAATGTAATTCAACACTCCAAATTTTAAAGAAAGAGGGAGAACTGGCACTGCCACATTTGAAAGGGTATTATTATTTTTACGAGGCACAGCTAAAACCTCTGATTTGTTGGTGTACGTCAGATTATACAACTAAATAGATGGAAATAGAGCTAAATACATAAATATATCATGTGCAGTATTGCCAATAATGCCTTATGATACAAATTTTAAATCAGGTACTACAAACTCAAATGTTAGGAAATGGACAAATAAGGGTCTAACTATGCTAAACATATCGATTTAAAAAGGAGAAAAGTGAAAGCTTCATAAATGTACTAAGGGAATTTGATTTAAACAAAGACTTTTATATGTATCTGCAGGTTATAGACCATTATCAAAAGAAAATAAGACCAGAACTCTCAGGTGAAACAAATGTGAGTACTGGAATTCTAAGCTATGCATATAAGAACAGAAGTGGTAAAGTGATTTTAAAATTGTATCGAAGACTGGTGGCCAATAAGAAAAACTTCATTAGAGACAGAGTAAAAAAGAACTGAAAGACAAGATCATATTTATATATATCACATCAGATATTGGCAGCTTCAAAGAAAGCCATCACACAGAAATGGTACAAAAGGGACCCTACCATAATTAATTGGAGAATTTTTTTTCAAAATAACATTCACAATATCTAGAGACTCATACATAATAAGAATGCAATAACCAACATGTGAGATACGGCGGGAAAAATGGACAATATATAAGCATGTCAGCTGACACACTGTTCTGTATGTTTGTTTTGTTATTCAAACAAAATAAAACATAAGTAAAAGAAATGTCTCAGCTTTCTTGAGCTTGCACTAACAGAGAAAGGTGATAATTTCCTACCATAGTTCGCAGATCCTCTTGAGTGAGTTTCCCTGACTTAACCGTCTCACATTATTATATTGTAAAAGTAGGTCAACGTGCTCAGCTGACATGTCAGCAAGAAGTTTACAAAACAGTCTGTCCTGAAGGCTGGATGTTGATCTGATTAAGTTAATCATAGCAGGTCCATTGTGTTTATTAACTCACCGCTTAATTGTGAGCAGAGGACACTGATATACAAGGCAGTGAAGGGATGGTATTTTTAAGGCAAGAGCACACAGTCCTTTGATCTTCCCAGTCATTGAGGGTGCTCCATCTGTAACCAGCAGGTTAACACGCTTTGAAAAAAGCAAAAATCTTTTCAAACATTACTTCTCTTGTTATATGTCCTTCCAGTGGTATTAGGCCCAGTATATCCTCCTTGAAACAATATCTGTAAAAAAAAAAAAAACCCGCACATACAAACAAAGTTGAGCTACATCCGGAATCTCTGTCAATTCATTCACTGCCAAGGAGATCTAAGTATTTGGCTTTCCTCAAACCAGTAACAAGAGTTTCGAAAATATCCGTGGCTTAATTAAAACCATTTGAACCCTAAGCCCATTTTCAAGACCACTGCTCGAAAAATGCATTCCCATGAAGAAATTACTATATTTCAGCAACCATAAACGTGTATTTGAATAATAATAATTGTAAAGTGAACATTGTGGAGATTTGTTAAAAAGTGTTATCATATGAATATGTGTTACTAATAAAAGGAAAAATGAAGATGGCTAAAATGTATTTCTTTTGTTTTCGGCCTAAAAAAAAAAACAACAGTCTTTTATCATGAGAAACTCTTTGGAATGCTGCTGTATAAACTTCTTTACTTCATAACATGTAAATAAAACATGTTAACATTATCCATGCAAAGTTTTAAACTGATAATGTGAAGCAAAATTAAACTCAAGAGATTTTAGTACAGACAGATTAGACGAGCTTTCCAAAAAGCCCACTTTGGCCCAGTCTGTTCCATTTCAGTTTAGTCATGTAAATACTATATATTTCATGTTTATATCACAAATGGTGTTTCTATTCTTCCTCCTGAGCCTGTGTGTATTATGGCGAGTGTGGAAGTGCTGAGAGACTGTTTTCCACAGCCCATTGGTCAAATTGAGCATGTGATACCTCGTTTGAATCCTTAGGCCCAATAGAATCGAGGAAAACTGTTTATATCCTGGTCACATGAACCTTGCTCTGATGTCACATAAGGAAGCGGTCCTAGAGCCAATGATAGTCTCTGGCCAAGATGGGAAACACACCCTCTGTCCTGCAACCATGAGTAAGACCAGCATGTCGCGGATAGGCTCAAATGAACGGGGAGACATAGGATTCCCAGAAATCAGCCATTTTAGAAAAAAAAATGCTTCTTCACTAATCAGCAAGGGTAAGGTAACCTTTACCCTCAAAGCTGTGCAAAAGCATTTTTTTTAGTCTTCTTCCGCTGCTGGTTTGTTTAAAAATAAAAAAGGAGCTTAGCTTGCTTGACATCGTTGTAAGCGTTGGCTCCTGCTGTGCAATTTGACAATTTGGCCCAAGTTTGTAGGTTGAAGTTGTTGCCAGATGTTTGTAAAAATG
>JALDNG010000260.1:660000-709387 GCA_024349245.1 Neodontobutis hainanensis
AGTCCTGCATTTCACACTTCTGTACCTCAGTCCTGAGGGTAGAAGTGTGAACAGTCCGTGCGGGGGGATGGGAGGGGTCTTTGAGGATGGAAGCAGTTCTTTTGTGGACTCTGCGGTGGTAGATGCTCTGCAGAGAGGGCCGTGGAGTTCTGGTGATCTTCTGTGCAGTCTTCACCACTCTCTGCAGGTGTTTGCGGTCCTTGACAGTAGTGCTGCAATACCAAACAGGGATGCAGTTGGTCAAGACACTCTCAATCATGCAGCTGTAGAAGTTCCTGAGGATCTTGCAAAACTTCATCAGCCTCCTCAGAATATACAACCGATGTTGGGCCTTCTTGACCAGCTGCGTGATGTGAGGTGTTCAAGTGAGGTCTTTACTGACGTGGACACACAGGTATTTAAAGTTGCTCACCCTCTCCACTTCAAGCTCCCGGATGAACAGTGGCTGAGGCAATCTCCTCTTCTTTCTCATGTCTACTATCATCTCCTTTGTCTTCTCCATTGTAGGTAGATATAGTGAATATAGTCTTATTAATTAATAATTAATATTTTTATTTCAAAAATATTAATTTCTTTCGGGGCACCACCCTAGTTTTTAACAGTTCTAAGGAAACTGGTCAGTATGGTCTCAATCTTAAAGGAAGTGAATTCTCACTCGTTTTCGATACAAATCTAAATTAAACAATGAAACAAGAAATGTCTTTTATTAAGGGGTTTTATTAAAGATTATGCAAGGTTAAGATATGAATAATAACAGGGGAAGAGCACAAGGGAATAATCAGGGGCAAATGT
Organism: Neodontobutis hainanensis; assembly: GCA_024349245.1. Taxonomy (NCBI): domain Eukaryota; kingdom Metazoa; phylum Chordata; class Actinopteri; order Gobiiformes; family Odontobutidae; genus Neodontobutis; species Neodontobutis hainanensis. The sequence continues at coordinate 660,793 of JALDNG010000260.1, forward strand.
TGAAGGTAATGAACATAAAACATTGATTGACAATGAGACAATGGTTTACTTGTTATACCTTTGGTGGAACAAGGTAGTTTAACCATTGTTTATGCTATTTACTTGGAGTGGTTACGGAGGGAAAAGGGGAAGGTTAAACGGCTTAATTAAGAGGGGGCTATTGACGGCTATTTGAAGATCGTAAGCGGAAAGAGGTGCTGTTGGACTTAATCACAATACACAGGGTTTTTATAACGCCAAACTTTCTTGTGTCACGTGCTCAACACACTCTTTATCCGGTGATTTGGTACCAGTGTTGCGGGCCCAAACGGTTCCGAAGAGATACTTCAAAATCCCCGGGTTCGCTGCTGGTTTCCGGCAACAGAAGGCGTCACGTGTCCATGCGTTGAACTGGCTTAAGGCAGCGCCTTAGCAACAAAGCGGCGTTCTGTGATTGTCCTTGAGGGTAAAGTAAACTTTACCAGCAGTTGAGATTAAAGTCTTTAAACGGAAGAATCACTGGAAGTTTGAAAGAGTTGTCTTTCCTGGATTCAACGAGGACTATCTTTCCTTAGAAAACTAGTCTCTAGTTGTAAAACTACAAAAATTTACTTCCATCGCGGGAATTACGTAGTTCCGTCGAAAAGTTTTCAAAACCAAAATCAATGCGTTGCGTCTTTAAAAAGATGAAAAGTTCACGTTTGCACAGCTTGTGTTTACTTGGCTTGAAACTTGAAAGTTACAAAGAAAAATACGATGAAAGTTAAGCTAAGCAGGAATCAAGGAAGACTTTAAGAGATCTTGAAGAGGGATCTTGAGAGAGTAAGAGCTTTAGGAGCAAAAGAGTACAAGAGGTTCAGAGAGTGAAAAAGCTAGTGTTTTCCGCTTTGCCGAATCTTTTGTAAGAGACGCAAAAAGGGCGTGTTTACACAAGCGTGGTCAGAAGGAGCGTTTCCTATAAGTTTGGGGTTTGAAATAAACTCCTTTTGTTCCACCAAATAACAAACTTAAACACATTTTAATAACCATATTGTTTCTGCATTGTATCATACTTGCATAGGAAATATCTTTACAAATCTTTAAAGTCCAAACACATGTATATTCTCTGTAATTTAGCTGAAAACAAATTCATAATTCGTTTTTATTGTACAAAACGACTGTGCACAGTAAAACAGAATAGCATCTTTATGTTTCTTGTCCTGTTGGATCCTGTTATGGAAAAATGGTGAGGTTCACACATTTACGAACAATCTTTAATACACTTTTAAATGTCACAAAGTAACTTTGACTGTAGTTCCGATGCAGCGTTGTTTCTCTGCTTGTCCAGCAGAGCACATTGTTTGATCAGTTTTAGAATCCTGAAAAAAAAGGCATTCCTTTCTGTTGAGTTGAGACTGTTGAGTAGAGGCGTCTTATCGTAGCTGTATATCAAAAGGCTTAAGGTGTCAAGAGGCACCATAAAGTCTGGTTTGCCAAGAGATAGCAACTACATTGTCCTTTGAAGTGTTTTGAAAAACAAAGTCGTTAATTAAGTTTACTTCTCCATGAACTCTCTTACCACAACATACGAACATCTGGTAAGAATTAACACAGGGTAGTTAATTAAATCTTCTTGTCTTCTCCTCAGTCTGAATAAACAAAAGGGAAGAGTCTTTAAAAGTTCAGAGGTGTAAAACCTTTATAATTCTGAAAGGTTAGTTTCTGGTACTGAGAGACATCACTACAGTCCCCCCTTTCGGCAAAAGGCAGGTTCCAATGTCTTGTGCCGACTCCATCCTTGAAGTATCAGGACCAGGAAGCAAGTCACACGTTAAAGACACAGAGTTTGGCGTTATAACATGTGCAATAATGGGAGCATGGTTAGGGAAACAAATGTATTTACGTGTAAAAGGGTTTTTCACTTGGGCTGCATTAAGTCGTTAGCTAAGGGAGGTAGATTAAGTTTATCACTTAAAAGGTGGACTTAATGGAAATAAAGGAACAATAGAGTTAATTCATTTTAAATGGGTTTAGAGTTTATTAAATTGTGAATAATAAAAGAACACACATTAAATGATCATAACCTTAAAGGGACATTGCATGCATTTTAGGGACAAGGGTAGGCATAAAGGTTACATGAGGTATATAATGGTCATAATCAAACATACAAGTAACACATTACGTTATACTGAATCTGTCAACACCAGTAAGGCTAGGGTTGGGTCAGCTTCGTCTGGAGTTGAGAGACCATCGCTCAGTGTATAGACCTCAGGTGGCATGGTAGAATTTTCTCTGTTTGCCGGACGGCGACGCACGATTTGTGCAACGCCCTGAGTGCAGTGGTTTAAACGGGTTTTAAGGCGTTTTACGCTTCTAAGAAGCACGATGGTGATAATGATGGCCATGAAGTAACCTATTCCTACTCTGGCTGCAAGAACAGTGTCAGGGGTTGACCAGGCATAGGGGCTTGTTGTTTTTGCTCTATTTCCTTTAATACATTATCAAGGGGTGCAATGTCAATGGTTCTGCTACCTTCAAACTGGATTTGATTGAGGGTAGCAGGGTGTAATTCTAGAGGATGGGTTGAAAAGAAATCTGATATTTCTATTTCACTCTGGTATTGGTCAGCGTTAAGGTGGTATAAGGCGACGTCCCCAATGTGAAGGATTGCATTTTGGGGACATACCAAACACACCAAGGACATAGTGTATGTCCTTGGTTAGGGTGCAGATGCGTAGATTAGGGGCCAGGTACAAATCTGGATTGGCATCATGGTATGCCACTACTGAAGGAGTGTGCACTTTAACGTGCGTGTCTCCGTGCCAGGACCCGACGTTTACGACGTTTTTAAGACGATAGATGCTCTGGGTTTCAATGATAGGCAGATTTAGAATAAAAGGCATTTCCCGGAACTCTGGGTTAACGTAAATGGGTACGGCACTACCTAAAGTGTATGCTAAATGGGCCTGAAGTGGGGTTACAAGATGTCTAGTGGCGGCATGTCATTCATTAGCGAGGTGACTACTTGTGCTTGTACATAGTCGACCTGGAAGAGGGTCATAAGCGATTTTACTAGGAGGGTTTTGTTCAGAGCTTCACTGTGTGTGCTTACCACCAACACAGTGTCCTTCAACATTTTCCCTACTGTTTGGAGTTGCTGTTGTTGCTGAATGATCTGCGCTCTGATATCAGGGATTTCCGCCTGTAATTCTCAGACATTTCTCTTGATCGTGGAAATGCTAACCGTATTGAATGTGGACAACCCGACGTTAAACAAGGTACCCACAGCAGCCGCTGCAACAAGAAGTCCTCCTATAAACCGTTTAGACCTTTGGTTAACTCCAGTGAGTTCAGCCTGAGTAATTGTAAATTTCTCAAGCTGGTTAAGCATGTGGGAAATATCAGTTTCAGTGTGGTTGAGAATAGAGGTGGTCCAGCTAGCGCCGGCCCAACTGGTGAGCCCCTGAGTGGCTCGGACGTGTTTCCGATACACGTCGTTTGGGTTTAACCTGACAAAAACCCTTTGGGTATGCAGGCGACAGTTTGTGATCAACAGTTCGGGTTGGTCCTTTAAAACGATCCCGGCTATAACATCTGGTGATCCCATGCCCATTAGGCTAGTGATCAGGAGGAGTATCGTCCACATCATCCTGGTGAGAGAGAGAGGACTTTTTAGCAATTGTTTCATTGAAAGCAAATACCGGAGTTATCAGTTACAGTTGTTGAATTACTCACAGTGACCACTGAAAAGTGAAAAATGTTATGAGATTAGAGTTAGAGGTTAGTTGTTAGTGGTTACTGCAAGTTAAGGGATCTGTTTGAGACTACTTGGGAGTGTGAACGTCCCCTGTAGATCCCATGGGTTTTTTTTTTCAACTTTATCTGGTTGCGGTGTATCCACTTGAGAGTGGGTTCCTTTCTCCCTTTGGTGATCTTTATCTGATACACCACCGGGGATAGTTTGTTGACAATGGTGTACGGTCCCGCCCAACGCGGGAGGAATTTCCATGTCAGTCGGTTGGTACCACCTTTTGTTTGTCCAGTGAGTTGACTGAACATGTAGTACCACACTTTGTCTCCCACCTGTAGTTCGTCCCTAGATGACTTTTGGTCATAATAGGCCTTACGTCCTTCTACACTTTTGCCTAGTTTTTCTTGGGCAAAGGCGAAGGTGGTTCTCAGGTGTGCTTGGAGATCAGCCATGTACTGGTGTGTGGTATAGGCCGTAGCGATGTTAGCCTCTCCTGGCTGATACAGTAAGTGTAGGGGAAGCGTCATCTGCCTACCGGTCATGAGCTCAAACGGGGAGACTCTGGTCGCCGTGTGTGGCGTGGCTCTGATAGCCATCAGGACCAAGGGCAGTTTGACGTCCCAGTCTCGGTGATTAGATGCGACATATTTCTTTAGGATGTCGATCACCTTTCGGTTTGCTCTTTCTACTTGGCCTGAGGACTGGGGGTGGTGGCTGACGTGGAATTTTGCTTTCACGCCCATGGTTTGCCACAGTTGTCCCATCACCTCGGCTGTGAAGTGAGTACCACGGTCAGAATCGACCTTACAAGGTAAGCCGAATCTGGAGAACACGTGGTTCATGAGTAGAAAGGCTGTGGTCTGTGCCGTGTCGTTTGAGGCTGGAAGTCCTTCCACCCATTTAGTGAAGGCACAGGTGACCATTAGGATGTATTTGTTGCCCCTCGTTGATTTAGTCAGGGGTCCCATCCAATCGATTTGGAGGTCAGACCACGGAAAAAAAATGCCCCTTCTTTGTAAAGGTGCACGATGGAGTGGTCTTGTCGGTTGAAATTGGCAGCATACTAGGCAGCCTTTGATGTATTCTGCCATGTCCATTTGCATGTGTGGCCCGTATGCCACTTGTTGAAGTGCCTGATGTGTTGCGCGAACACCTCTATGGCCTGCTACAGGAGCGTCATGTGCGAGCGTTAGCATGACTCCCCTTAGGCTCTGAGGCACTACGAACGGAGGTGAAGTGAGGGTGTCAGAGACGTAGACAAGCAAGCCATGACGCAGGTGGAGTTGAGCACGCCCCGCCCATAGCTTCTTAAGATATGCGTCGGAGGAAAGGTCAGTGTCTACGATGGTGTTAGACACCGGGTCTGAAAGGTAAAGAATAAGTTTGTGGATTGCCAAGTCCGCTGCTTGAAGGGCAACGAGGTTGGAACCAGTGAAAGAAAGAGAGGAAGTCGATGCTTCTGCAGGGGTCGGAACCGAGGCACCGGTCGCGGTTGCCTTAGATCAGGTAACCAGACAGACAGAATGGATGGGTTGGGTGGAAAGGGGTCGATTGTACGAGGGTTCTGGCTGGAAATGCCAGAGCGTACCGTCTAGAGCCCCTTGCTTTGCCATAAGGTCTGCATGATCGTTCAGGTCTTTGTCCAGTCCAGGGGCTCGAGAGTGGCCCCTGACCTTCTTCCAATACACCTGCATGTCATGGTCCTCGACCAAACCATCGCCTACGACTAACAGGTCTTTGTGTTGGATCGTCTTTTTTGCGGATGTGAGAAAGCCATTGCTCTTCCATAATGGCAGGTGGGCAGAGAAGCTGAGTCGTGCATAATTTAAGTCTGTGCAAATTACGAGCCGTTTGATCTGCTTGGCCACTGCTAGTTGGAGAGTTATGAGCACGGCTGCGATCTCTGCATATTGTGAGGATTGGGATCCTAACTGGAATTTTTGTGGCTCATAAGGGTTGTCGTTGAGCCATACCACACATGCACCAGCGCGGACCAGAGCTTCATGGTGGAAGGAGCATCCATCGACATAAGCAGTGGTCATGTCTTGGCACACGTCAGCATCGAAGTAGTGATGGCGTGTTGGTACAGTTGAGGTGTGTTCGTTTAGCGGGACGGCTGTGGCGGGCGTGTCGATTGCGCATTGTTGGCATGCAGCGAGTTCCATGCCTAAATACGACTTGTGGTTTTGAGCGTAGCGTATCTCCACGTCGAAACTTTAGAGAGCCATGAGCCACGATGCCACGCGGGCGTTAGTTACTACGCCGTCCCTAAGTCTTTGACACGTTAAGAAAGTCACCAGTTGGTGATTGGTGTTAACAATTGTCTTTTGGCCTCCTAAGTAGTGGGCGAAGTGTTTCACGGCCCACACTGTGGCTAGGAGGGCTTTTTCACAGTCGGTGTACTTGACCTCTGGTCCGGAGAGAGTTTTGCTGGCGTAGGCCACTTCTCTCTTATCCGTGTCATGGACCATGGATAAAGGCCTGAACTGAGGCAGTGGCTTGAGAAGCCCACCTCTAAGTAGAAGACTTTGGTGTGGTCCGGGTAAGCTAGGCACGGGGCTCTGCACAGATTGTGTTTGAGCGCCTGCATTGCCTGCTCTTGTTGTGGACCCCACACAAAGGCGGCGTCCTTTTTTAGAAGGTCCGTCAGTGGTTTGGCCAATGCCGCATAGTCATCGACGAATTGTCGAGAATAATTGCAGACTCCCAGGAAACTGCGGAGTTCTGACAAGTTGGAAGGCGGTTTCAGATTGGCAATGCCTTGTATTCAACTGACCTGTGGTTCAACGCCATCAGCGCCTACTAGAAGGCCCACATAGTTTACCTTCTTTCTGCACCATTGACATTTCTCCAAAGAGATTTTAGCACCAGCGATGGTGAGCTGTTTCAGGACGTGGTCGATTTCGTTAATGTGGGCATGGAGTGTTGTGGTGCGCATTAAGATGTCATCGACGTAGATGAGAGTTCCGCGGTTAGCGGCGTCAGGACATGCCTTGTTCAAGAACATGTTAAATTCGGCTGGGGAATTTAGGTACCCGAATGGGCATCTTGTGAAAGAGTATTGCCGATTGGCAAACGTGAAGGCAAGTTTGTGTTGATCCTGTGGGTCTACAGGAATGGTCCAGAAGCCGGATGCTATGTCCAGTGTGGAGAAGTACTTGCATCCTGTACTTTGGGCAGTTCTTGGCCAAGTCGGGTCACCTGGAAAGTGGTACGCTCTTGTTCAACTGACGGTAGTCAATTGTTAGACGCCACTTGCCATTGGGCTTGAGTACTGGCCAGATAGGAGCCGAATAAGTACTGTTGCACGGACGAATGATGCCTTTATCCAAAAGGTCGTCTATGATTTCCTGTATTGGTTCATAAGACGCCAGTGGTATTTTGTATTGGCGAACATAAGCTGGTGGTGTATTCGCGGCTGTTGGAATGCGTACCGTGTGGATGTGGGTTAAGCCACAATCCAGCGAGTTTGTCGCAAATGATGTGCGATATTTGAGGAGGACCTGACGCATCAGGTCGCGTTCCTCAGCGTTGTTTATGGCATCAGCCAAGTCTAGTGCTTGTTCTAACTGAGACTCAAAGTCCGGTTCGGGTTTAGAGTCTGGTTGCACAGTTACCGGTTTGTCTGTGGTGACGTTACTCGGTAGAGACATGGTTTCGTCTATATCTGAATAAATGGAGAGCAGGGAGACTGTCTGTACGACCATTACCTCAGCATCAGCCAGATCGACCTTGCAGATAGTGTCGGTATCGACAGTATCGTGAGGGGTATATGGCGATTGCTCCGGAAGGCTTTGTGTAGACGACTCCGGTCTCCTGTTGATCAGTCACGAGTGAGGGTGGCATGCGTCCTATGAACGGAATTCTGAGTTCGAAGTCATGGAATCTTGTGTCAATCAGCCAACCCAAAGGTGTGGCCTTCGGGACAAGAATGCTATTGGCAGTAGGGTTCTGCACTAGCACGTGTGTTGATCGAGAGTCGAGCTCGACCAGGGGTGTTGCCTGAACAGACAAGCCTAACTCAAAGAACAGAGGCGACGGTTGGAAGAACGACGAGTTAACTTGTTGTCCTGGAAATGCTTTCAGACGTATGTCCATGATTTTACGTGGCGGTATCGTGAGATGGTAGTCGTTACTTACTTGACACACATCGGGAATGGTTTGACACGATTTCAAGTTTCCTTCGATCAGTAAAGGTCATTCTTTACGTACTCCAGTCAGTGACCTGAGAACGTTGTTAATGGTGTCGACTTGTACGTCGAGTCTGACAAGCATGTCAGCCCCAATGTACACTGAATGTGACAGATCGGGGATGACAGCAAAAGTGTGGGTCAGTTCTCTTTTGTTCCATCGTACGATGGCAGAGCATAGACCTACGGCGGCTAACACATGAGTCGGTGTGGGGTTAGCAGGGAACCGAGTGCACTTCTTTACGAAGGTCAGACTCGGGTTTTTACGCGTTAGAGTGTTAAACAGCTCCTGGCTGATGGCAGATTTGTCAGCCAATAAGACCATAATGACATTGTCGACTGGAGTCGCTTCCAGTGAGATGCCATTGACGATCCGGGGTGTCGTCGCTTATGGGTCCTTCAGCGTGCATAGGAAGTTGTCACGCAATGTAAAGAGGTTTAGTTCGCACTGAGGTTGCATGGTTGTTGTACCAGCGGTGTCGGTGGCTACCCTATCGATTGGTGATTCCCTGTCAATCGCGTAGCACTGAGATTCATTCAGTAAGATTGGAAGTGGTTCTCGCACTTGGGCCCAAATCTTCAGCTGCTTGAAGTCGATCAGTGGTTCGAAGCGATTGAGGATGTCTTTTCCAATCAGAAGTGGGACATTGTCAAGGTGGAACACGTACACTGGGTGTATCAGTGTCATGGGTCCGATGGTCAGTTGGACTAAGGCTACCTCGTTGATGATCATCCAATCATCAGAGTAAGGCCTTATTTCTAGAAAGCACGGGTGGGACTTCAAGTCCCTGTGGGATCTTCTCACTATAGCCTGAAGTGATCTGAACCGGTTGCCTGAAATTAGGCTGATGTCAGCGGCTGTGTCGAGAAGTGCTTCGTGCGTCAAGTGGTCTTCTAACAAGACAGAGAGATAAAGTTTTCGAGCTACTCCCTTTTCAGTTAGGTGGCCTAGAAATTGGTGAAAGGGTGTTTCACATTCAATGGTTGTGGCGTAGTCATGGCACAGCCCGACATTTGGGTTTGCTTGGTCCACTAGGACGGAGCTAGACGGAGTGGGGTCTTTGTGATCTGTGTCACTTCCCTACGTGTTGTCCGTGCTAGGGTCCTGGACAATGTCATTGAGTGGCTCTGGATCAGCAGAGCCTAAGTACAGGTCTGGGAGATGTTCATTCCCTTCAGTAGGCTCTGTATTTTCGTTGCGTGTTAAGTCGGCTTGGATCGGTTGTGACTGTTTCTGAATCGGGGCCTTAGAGGCCTCCACTGTATACAGATCAGCCTTGTCCTTGGACTTTTCACGCATTCGTTTGAGTATGCGTTCTATGACCTGAGCCTCCTCTGTAGTCAGGCTCCTATCGCTCGTGGGGTTTCCCACGCGATTAGTCTGAGCTTCAGGGGCTCAGCCTCGCATGATTTTGTTGTTCGACAGGTGGGCTACCTGATGATCATTGGTCTTGGGGCCGACGATAAAGGACCCCCCTTGGTTACGGTTTGGATTGGTTCGAAATTTATTTTCGAACCGAGGTTTCCATTGAGGGCCCTGGTCTTTGAACTTACGTTCGGGCCAGGTCGGGTGTTGACCCGGCTCTCCTTTGTGTGGCCGAGGTCCCTCTTTCCTGTCTGGAAAGCGGGAGGCTCTTGGGCCGCTTGGCTTGGAGGTAGGTGCTCCTTCGAGCGCTAGACTCTGATCTACAGTATACAGAGCGGCTGACTCTTGCGGTTTAGTCTGAGTCAGCTTCTGTTTAGTAAAGGCCCTTATTGCCAGTTCGCGGAGTTGGCAGCTGGTTTGAGTCAGCGGGCAGGCAGCGATGCCAAGATGATGGTTGGTAGTTGGATGGAAGTTTTGCACAAAGAGGGCTTTGAAGTTTTTATCCTCCTCCCTGTTTGGTTTGTTGAGTGGACCAAAGTAGGTTTTGCGTAGCCGATGATAATATATCTGTGGGGACTCTTGCTGTGTCTGTTTGATTGTTAGGGCGGCTGTCAGACCCACATTTATTGTAACATCTGAGAATTCTTCCATGAGGGACTGACTAAGGAGATCAAAGTCAGCTTGAACCTCAGGAGGTTGACGTTCAATGAAGCTACTAACATCTCTGCTTGATGTTAGTTTTATCAAAAAGATTTTGTCCACAACGGTAGCATTGGGTATCCTCTGGAGGTAGAACTCAATGTCTCTGAGGTACGCGCTAGTGTCATGAGCCGATCCTTGATGGGGCTCAAAGCGAGTGATATGACGCGCGATTTTGTCTCTGTCAGTGGGACCGTAGTCCAGATGTCTCCGTGTCGGAGCTGGTTGTTGGACAAAGTCTGATTGCCTACCTGTTGGTAGTGCGAAATAATCCGAATGCCTACCCATGGAAGCTCGCGGAAAGACGGCCGGTCTCTCGGCTTCGGGTTGGTCCTCTTTCCGTTGCGTCCAGGTGTGGTGGTGGTCGCAAAATTGGATTAGTTAGTGAAGTGGCTCCTATCTGAGAGTCTTCAAATCTACTGGGTTGGTATAATGGAGTAACCGGTTCTGGGTTTGGAGTACTTTTGAACTCCAGTTTCTTACTTGGTTGTGTTTGTGCGTCCTCTGACAGGCGCGCCTGAAGTTGTTCAATAAGCTGGCGGCCTTGACCCGTGCTCTCAGGGACTCTTTCCACTTAGCTTCCTGTGCCAGCATATTTGCAGACAGTTGTGCACTTTCGCCTGCTTTGATGAGTTCCTTTCGCATAGCGTCGTACTCATCGCGTTGGTTACTGAGCTCGAGTTCTGCTATGTCATGAGCAGACCTTGTTTCGCTCAGCTCGTTCTTTAGGTCACTGAGGGTTCCCTCAGTTATCTGGAGTTTGGTGTGTAACTCCTCAAAGTCAGGGTCCGCCTTTTGGAGCGTTTGGGTAAGAGTTTGTAACTCTTGGTTTTGTTTTTCAGAATTCTCCAGGACTCCTTCGGTCAGCTGGAGTTCCTGATTCAACGCCTTGATATCACGTTGGAGGCGGGCAAGGTCCTGTTTCTGGACCTGGATTCTCTCATTGCTGCGTGCCAGGAGGTCCTCGGCTTATTTCTGCTGTGCGCGCATAACAATAGCCATTTGACCTAGCAGCTTAGTTAGGTCTCGGTCTTTTGGCTTAGAGGTTAGCGCAATGCTAATCAAGGAACTAAGAACTGAATCTAGCTCGTTGGGAGGTGTGGTCTGAATCTCATCCACATATTGGTTTAGCACCTGTTCTGTTAAATCATTTAGAGCTGAGTCTAAGTGATCCAAAAGCTTGATGGGACTACCAGAATCTGTAGACTGTGGGTTGGACATGTTGAGAAGTGGGGTTCTCAAAGTAAGTGGGTTATTGTTAAATTAGGGTTTAACTGTAAGGAAGGAGTTACTACTTGTAGATGTAGTATTACGAGGGAGGAGAGTCAAACTCAGGCAGACTGTAAAAGAATTTTGAAAATCTGAGTAAAAGTGTAATAAAAAAATTAATGAATGAATAAAAATTAAAATTTTATTTTATTTATAATAAAATAAAATTTAAAAAATTAAATTAAAATAAAAGGGGTATTAAGTCAAATAAGTCAGATTGAAATTAATGAAGGAAGGAATTGTTGAAGTGTAGGTTAGTATAAAGTCTACTTGTGATTGATGTGACCTTATGCTAGTATTAAGCAGTAACTATGTAGCAATAGCCTAGTGGTGTGAACGTTAATGAGGGTTGACAGTGCTGGGATGCTGCTGTGCTAATTTGTAAAATTAACAGTGCAGAATCAGTGGGTTTAATCTAACAATTCATGCAGGTAATCGGCTTTTAAATTACAGCTATGACAAAATTCGTGCAGGGTTAAGTCTGTTCAGACGTAACAGCAGTGGTGTCGTAGTGTTAGTAAGCTGTTAGCGTTAGCATTCCAAATTCTGACAAATCCTGTGTAGATAGAAGAGTCATAAAACAAGTCTTAAATTGTTAATCAAGCCAAATTAATCAATCAAATTAAATGCAGGGTTAGCATCAAAGATTTTCAAAAAGCAGATGCAATGTTCATTAAAAATGTCACAATTGTTAGTTAACTCCTATTGTGCATTCAAGGTTGTTAAACACAGGCAGTTATTTTCAAAAGCAGTATGGCATTGCAAATTTGTGTATTTAAAAAGACACATGTATTAACAGAAATGAAACAGCTTGATGGTAGTGTTGTAGGTGTTAATACAGAGAGTAATTCAATTTTTATGTTAATTTAATCAGGCATTTCAGTGTCAATGAAAGCTTAAATTACTCAGTTAAGTTCTAAACTTGAATTAGTCCCTATTTTAAGGAAAAAGGTGTAATTCCATTGAGTGACCACCAGAGAGAGACGTAGAGCTCCTCTCCTAGAATTTTAGAAGTTTCGCACTTCTCTTCCACTAGGGGCAGTAGACTCTCTGGAGTCCGTGGTTTTACCACTTCTTTCCGCTAGGGGCAGTAGAGACTCTTGTGAGTCTGGTTTTACCACTTCTTTCCGCTAGGGGGCGATAGAGACTCTCGTGAGTCTGGTTTCTGGAAGACTTTGTATATACACTTGTTGCAACTTGTTTGTTTTTAAGACTTGTATACGCGTTATTGGACAACTTTATGCTAAAATTTTAGAGCATCGTAGAATTTGCAGTTGTAGGCCTTATAAAAATACACGTCCTTAAACGTGTCACAAATGCATTTAATCAATCCGGCTCTCTGGCCTTTGTTCACAAACTCCACTAAAATTCAATCTTTCACTGAACACAAGCTGGCAGAAATGTACGTACAATATTAACCAAATTTCCAAGCATATCTCAGAATTATCAAATATCAGACCAGCTGATGTTTTCAAATCTCAGACAATTTCACAAGCGCTTAATATCAATCCACAACACATCACACATTTTGCTCAAACACATTGATTAGTTTTGGATAAAACATAACTTTTCAGTGGACAGGGATTTATGTAAAAGACTTTTGAATGTTAAGTTATTTCAATGTTTAACAAGACTGAATCTTTCGAGCCTCACACGCGGGCATCAAAATATGTAGGTAGATATAGTGAATATAGTCTTATTAATAATTAATATGAATATTAATTATGGAAATTAATAATTACTATTTTTATATCAAAAATATTAATTTATTTCGGGGCACCACCCTAGTTTTAACAGTTCTAAGGAAACTGGTCAGTATGGTCTCGTTAATCTTAAATGAAGTGAATTCTCACTCGTTTTCGATACAAATCTAAATTAAACAATGAAACAAGAAATGTCTTTATGGGGTTTTATTAAAGATTATGCAAGGTTACGACATGTATAATAACAGGGGAAAAGACACAAGGGAATAATCAGGGCAAATGATGAAGGTAATGAACATAAAACATTGATTGACAATGAGACAATGGTTTACTTGTTATACCTTTGATGGAACAAGGTAGTTTTAACCATTGTTTATGCTATTTACTCGGAGTGGTTACGGGGGGAAAAGGGGAAGGTTAAACGGCTTAATTAAAAGGGGGCTATTGACGGCTATTTGAAGATCGTAAGCGGAAAGAGGTGCTGTTGGACTTAATCACAATACACAGGGTTTTTATAACGCCAAACTTTCTTGTGTCACGTGCTCAACACACTCTTTATCCGGTGATTTGGTACCAGTGTTGCGGGCCCAAACGGTTCCGAAGAGATACTTCAAAATCCCCGGGTTCGCTGCTGGTTTCCGGCAACAGAAGGCGTCACGTGTCCACACGTTGAACTGGCTTAAGGCGGCGCCTTAGCAATAAAGCTAAGGCGCCAGAAGGGGCGTTTCCTATAAGTTTGAGGTTTGAAATAAACTTCTTTTGTTCCACCAAACTTAAACACATTTTAAAAACCATATTGTTTCTGCATTGTATCATACTTGCATAGGAAATATCTTTACGAATCTTTAAAGTCCAAACACATGTATATTCTCTGTAATTTAGCTGAAAACAAATTAATAATTCGTTTTTGTTGTACAATACGACTGTGCACAGTAAAACAGAATAGCATCTTTATGTTTCTTGTCCTGTTGGATCCTGTTAAGGAAAAATGGTGAGGTTCACACATTTACGAACAATCTTTAATACACTTTTAAATGTCACAAAGTAACTTTGACTGTAGTTCCGATGCAGCGTTGTTTCTCTGCTTGTCCAGCAGAGCGCACTGTTCGATCAATTTTAGAATCCTGAAACAAAAGGCATTCCTTTCTGTTGAGTTGAGACTGTTGAGTAGAGGCGTCTTATTGTAGCTGTATATCAAAAGGTTTAAGGTGTCAAGAGGCACCATAAAGTCTGGTTTGCCAAGAGATAGCAACTGCATTGTCCTTTGAAGTGTTTTGAAAAACAAAGTTGTTAATTAAGTTTACTTCTCCATGAACTCTCTTACCACAACATACAAACATCTGGTAAGAATTAACACAGGGTAGTTAATTAAATCTTCTTGTCTTCTCCTCAGTCTGAATAAACAAAAGGGAAGAGTCTTTAAAAGTTCAGAGGTGTAAATCCTTTATAACTCTGAAAGGTGTTAGTTTCTGGTACTGAGAGACATTACTACACCATGTTGTGGGTGAGGTTGTTGTCTGTGCACCATGACATCAGACTGGCCACCTCCCTCCTGTAGGCTGCCTCGTCCCCGCCAGCGATGCATCCTATCACTATGGTGTCATCCGCAAACTTCAGGATGAGGTTGTCTTTGTGGGAGGCGACATAGTCATAGGTGAACAGGTTGTAGAGCAGGGGTACTCAATAGCCGGACCGCGGTCCGGATCCGGACCCCGAGAGGCTTTGATCTGGACCGCAAGACATTATTCATAATTACAAGTAAAACCTTTTTTTGAACCGGCACTCCTAGGACAGCTATGTCTCCACGCGCGAGTCCTCAGGTTACTATGGTTACGGACAGAGCAGCGGCAAGTTTCAACATGTTTAGCGTAGCCCGATAATGCGTTAGAAACGACTAAAATCTAAAAGTTGAGCCTTGACAAAAAAATAACGAAGATTCACTGACGTTATGGACAAAGAGGGATCGTTTGTTTCAATTAGAAAATACAGCTCCTACAGCCCTTTTTTCTCTTGTCCCGGCTGCTGTGATAATCAGAGAATCAATCCAGAACTGAACCAGGACTGGACAGTTTTCATGTCAGGATTAAAAAGACTTAGAGGAAAGTGAGGACGTCTAATGTGGCGAGTTGTACATTTGTCTGTCAACTTCTTTATTGTATTGTAATTTAGGGACTTGACTCGTTTGTCGCATATTTGACCTCATTTACAAACAACGCGAGGAATTGGCTTACGCTATTTGCGTTCATTTGAACCCAACACATGTTCATTTGAACCCAACACATGTTCATTTGAGTGATTAAAAACAGAAAATGTGTGAAAGGAGGGTTTGGAGATGAGTGACACAGGTTAAGTCTTCCTTAAGTTGTGTTAGCATTAGCTGTTGCTAATAATTAACAGTAACAGTTGTTTTTTAGCAACAGCTAATGCTAAAGAAATGCTCAGTGCATTTTTTCTTGTTCCTGTTGTTTTCAGAGGAATGACAATAGAAAGAGATCAATTATAACTGCATCTTTGTCATGTTTATTTAAACAAATATGTTTTGGTTTGATTTGATTATTTTGTATTTAAAATGTTCTCACATGTATAAAGGAGTTTTTGGATTTATCTGCAGGATTCCAGGCTGTTGTCAATAAACCACCAGGTCCTGAGCTTTAGCCTTAGCCTCTTTTCATTTGGTATTTTTTACCTGTTGTCTGTGAGATGTGTTTGGGAAAAGCTAAACACTCAAACATGGAAACAAAGGATAAAATACAGAAAACAGTGGATTATCTACATTCATCTCCATATTGTTTAGGAGGCTGTAGGTGTGGAATAAATGAGATTTTACTTTAAAGAATTATATTCTAACACATATCCTTTTATTCAAATTTTCTGTACCCCTCTTCACTCAGGAAAGCTAAGCGGACCTCGGCTGATTTTAATTGAGGACACCTGTTGTAGAGGATGGGGCTGAGTACACAGCCCAGTGGAGTGACAATGTGGTGATACTGGATGAAGTCTTATTACCAATCCTCTCAAACTGAGGCCTGCCAGTAAGGAAGCCTAGGAGCCAGTCACAGATGGTGGGGTGCAGACCAAGTGTAGACAGTCTGTGGGTGAGTTTGTGGGGAATGACCATATTGAAGGCGGAGCTGTAGTCGAAGAGTATCCTGAGGTATGAGTCCTTTAATCCAGGTGAGAGAGGGAATAATGAATGGCAGCAGCGATGGCATCTGAGGTGGACCTGTTGGGCCAGTAGGCATACTGCAGGGGGTCAATAGTGTCTGGTATGCTACTCCGAATATGGGCCAGCACCACTCTCTCTAAACACTTCATGATGATTGGAGTGAGTGCCACTGGCCTGTAGTCGAGAACATCAGCCAGTTCAGTGGCACATGCTCTGAGGGCCCGCCCAGGAATGTTGTCTGGTTCTGCTGTTTTGCGGTGGTTGATCTTCCTCAGGGCATTGTGTACCTAGCCTGTTGAGACAGTTAGTAGAGGGGAGGAGGGTTGAGTGGTCCAGGTGTGTGTGAGCTTCCTCTCTGTCTGGTAGGCCGTCTGTTGATGTTGTTGGAGGTGGTCCTGTAGTCTGTGATGTGCTGCAGGCCTTGCCACATCCGCCCTGAGTCAGCAGTAGAATAGAAGCTGTCCAGATTTATCTGTAGGGTATTCCTTTTATATTCTTTTGCCACCTACTTGCAAAGAGAATAAAAGCTGGCGCTTGAATCCTTCACGTTACTAACACCGGTGTTTGCATTGTGTCCGATACTTTGCCAAATATAAAATAAAATACAGTAATCTGTGACAACCAATCATTTTAAATGATGCAATAGATCTGTCCATCTAATCAGAATAGTCCTTATTTTGTGCCTAATATGTTACATATATCAAATTATTTACACACAAGAACTAGCAGGTGTTTTATTGGGTCAGGTGGCATATTTTGAAATAGCAGTGACATACCTTCGCGGGCCATTTCAGCCACGACCAGAGCCACCTGGCAACTCAAGTTGCTGTGGGTTCTTAGCACCTGGGCCAGAGTGGGCAGTATCCCACTCCTGGTGATCTCAACAGCAGCATCTTTCTCTGGAGAAACACAAACAACATGCTCAAAAATATGACTTTACTATATTTGTTGACTCAGTCATGAACTATTATTAGCATATTACTGCCTTGTGTACACTCCAGTAAAATGTTAAGTATAATTATGGAGAATGTATTCACATGACTGGATTTGGTTATGTATATTCATGGTCTGTGGAACTGGGTCTAGATCATTGTACTTACTCTTGTCCAGCAGGGTTTGCAGAAGTGTGTCCAGGTGAGGCTTGAGCTCCTCCTCGATCAGCTCTGTGCTCACACTGATGGCCTTGAGCGCATCACTCAGCAAGTCTGAAATTTACACCCAAGACATCTATTGGCCCCAAAGATCTCTGAGAAATAAACCCACTAACAGGGACTACTTTGAGTTACAGTATCCGCTGCAAGTGTGGTTGTAGTGGAGTATCAGTGTGTTAATGAGAGAATAGGGATATTCTGAAAGAATAGGGTTTTCTTGAAAAAGTAAACAATGAGATTTTATATCATGCTGTAAAGGTTGGAGGAGGCGTATTGTTCACCTCCCCCAGGTTAAGTCCATGGCAGGTTTTGTCTATGTCTAGTTAGGTCTATGTTTGGATTAGCATGAAGGACATGAGCAGGACTGACATGACCTGAACAGGACTAGGAGCAAACAGTAATTATTAACTACAGGAAATTATACATTACCACAACAGTGTGTTAAAGTAATAGTAGAGTAGTTGGTCTAGGTTGTGGAGCCCCACTATAGTAATCAGCTCTGCTAATCCCTGCTAAGTCGAGTCAGGTGAAGGTTATCAGACTCATTAACAACATGTGACAACAAGATGTAGCCCCGGGTTTTTACCTGCCCCCCTCCATGTCCCACTGCCCATTGGGAACTCCCACAGAGTGCACTTGGAGTGCGCATGAGTGTACCAGGCATTAGCTCACATCACTGGAAACAGAAGACTGAGGCTGCAGTGCTTATACAGTAACGCTCTTTTAAAATGGTTTCTACCTGAATGAACAGCACCACTCAGGTTCGTTACTTACCGAAGTCTGCGTTGGGCTCGGTCATGGCTGTTTTTCGGGTCAGGTTCTGCGGGCTCAATGCTGTGCTTAGTCGATGCAGCTAGCGTCGGCAGCCGATGCTCTGGCGACAGTGATTTGCTCAGGTTCATCCCTGCCACTGCACGCTCCAACTGCGCCTGCGCTCTGCCCTGCATGTTGCCTCTCATCTATTGGACACAATGACTGCAGACATTTACGCCAAGCGTAATGACAGCTCTTTACTTTTAATGAGAATAATAATCTTTAACTTGACGCATAGTTATTAGTAGGGGAAAAGTCATTACTGAGCATGGGCATTGTTAAATATCTCCCCCATCTGTCATGATACACATGCACTCTACCAGAGTGTTAAAATAATTTCAAATTCCGATTAATGAGAGAGATGATGGAGACAGCATACAGTTTATATCATGAACATCCACCCCAATCTCACCATCAAGCTCCGGATACATGGAATACAACAACAAACAAAAGTTATCAGACATGAAAGTGCAACAACAGGTATATGTGTATAAAAATACAGATTTTTATAATCCCAGTCAATTTCCTAAACATTTTGTCAAACCAGGATGGGATTTAGTCCTCTACTCCAGAATACTCTGCCAATTCATCTGCTAGAGTGTGAAATCCTTTCTTAAAGGCCTTGGCTATGCTGTTATCTAGACCTGTGTTATTTGGGATGAAATCATTTTTCAGACCCCAGCCCTTTTAGATAAAAGCATTCATTTATTTCATTTCCTACCACTTTGTCCCGTTAGGGGTCGCAGATGACTGGAGCCTATCCCAGCATCTTTGGGCCTGAGGCGGGGTACACCCTGGACAGTGGCCAGTTAGTCACAGGGCTGACATATAGAGACAGACAGTGACAGACAACCATTCTCTCTCACATTCATTCACTAGGGACACTTTTAGAGTTGTCCATTAACCTGTACATGCATGTGTTTGGATGGTGGGAGGAAGCCGGAGTACCCGGAAGGAACCCACAGTAACACGTGGAGGACATGCAGACTCCTCACAGAAAAAAACTCACAACTCACTCCTGTTGAACTCACAACCTTCTTGCTGTGAGGCAGGAGTGCTAACCACTCTGCCACGTGCACCTAGAGATAAAAGCATGCTCAGTGCTATTCTGTTCTGTCCGGTCATTTGACTAGTTTTGTTTAATTTTTTATTAACAGTTATAGCATTTCCTGTGTAATTTATAAATCTTTGTTCGTTGTAAATATAAAGAATCCTATCCACATTAGTATTAATTGTCTCAAAAGAAAACAGGTTTCAAATCCTGCTGCTATCTGATTTTTAGCGTTAGCCTTGAATTCATTATGGACACCTTGAGGGACATCTATGTTGTCGATGTATGTGGCTATCAAATAAACTTGAGGGCGCTGCTCTCTTGCTCCTAAGGTGTGAGCTTCTGCTCAAAGTGTTCTCTGTCACATTTAATTTGAACACATATAACAGGAGGATCAATTAAATGAGGGACACCTGTGTCCAGTCAGCAGGCAATGCTGGTCTAATGGTATTACCTTTGCAAAACCACCAGACGTTTGCCCTGCGCTACGTTTGTTGAGTTCAGAGTGATTTCACAGAAAGTCATTACTCACGTCCCTTGTCCAGCTCACTGGTGTATTTCCCTTCGTAACGGTAAACAAAGATGATTATTAGTTTTAAGAACTATGTTAATATTGGCTCTTATTGGTGGATATATTAATTGTCCAAGTTTCTGTTCTGAACTGGTATACTGGTTGTAGTTGATTTACATCAATATAAAGAACAAATAAAATCAACATCATGAAACAAGATAAAGTCAGTCTAGGTTCTCGTCATATCAAATATAAAAAATATCAAAACATTAAAATGGGCCAGCAGATGCATAACCTGTTTCCACAGAGATGGTCTGCTGGAAATCTACTTTTTTCTGAAAGGTTTGGTCAAAATAGGGCTTCTCCAGAAAAGCCATGTCACTATTATTTAGTTCATTATTTAATTTAAACTCATCTTTTATCTGTATTAAACCACTGTTGTTACTATTATGTTAACCAGACATCAACTGTCTCATCACTTTAATACAGTTTGGTTTATATTATCTTCTCCCCTGTTGAGAAATGGGATAACCATGGTTTTCTTCTATTGTTATTCCATCAATTAGTTTTTCTACTAGCTCTGTTGTAATCTCAGTTACCATTAGTTTTAGGTCTTTACCTGTGACTATATGGGTATCATCTACTATAATAAATTTTAACTTAGTTAATACAAACATAAATCATTTAAATAGTTTAGAACTAGTTTTACATAATCTATTGTCTAAGTGTATTCCATATTACCTTTTTAAATCATCTAAATGGGGAAAAAAATATTCTCCAAATATTTGTTTTTCTTGCTAATAAATTTCTATAATAATATTTTACATCTCCTTTTACTTTACATTTTCTTTGTCATCCATGGGCCAGACCCATCCCTCTGGGTGTAACCCATTGCAGTAACGGGGCAGTGAGCATCACTCAGCTGCTTGAACACACCCACAAAATCCTGCCATGCTCTGTCCACATCGCTTTCCCCCCAAAAAACATCACCATTGTTATTGTCATTTAAGGAAAGACTATATAATGTTAACAAAGCTCTCTGTAAGTTTGTGTTTTAACTTCTAAAGGATCTACTGTATGTTAAAATCCCCACATATGATAATACCTGTAGGATTTTGTTCAGTATACATTTATTCCATACTTTTTATAAAGGACTCAATGTTACCATCAGGCGCTCTAAAAATACAAGAAACCATTTTGTTTTTGCATTTTTCCAAGAATTAATTTTGACCGCAACATATTCAAAACAGATTATCCATGGCTAAGGTTATGTTTCCACCACTTTTGCGTTCAGATTTTTGTCTACACAAAGAATACACCAAACCATGTTTATGGTTTCTGTTTAACATTAAGTTAGCCATCAAGCGTAAAATTAAATTAACTGGATATCATTGAGAGGCTCATTGATACCATTGACTACTTTAACCACAGCAGTACTGTGTAGGTTTTGGAAACCAGATTGATTGTTTGATAAAATTTCATGAACCTCAATACATTTTATAAGCTGTTCAGCAACAATTTTTTCAAAGACTTTTGCCAGGATACATAAGTTTGATATTGGTCTGTAGTTATTAAGATTGGCCAAGTCCCCTCCTTTCAGTAAGGGAAGAACAAAAGCAGACTTTCAGACAACAGGGATAACATTGTTTGAATGGCTAAGGTTAAAAATATTTGTCAGGGGTTCAGTATAAAATCCTTTGACATTAAAAAAAAAGGATCAAGATTGTCTGGGCCTGCAGATTTGTCTGTTTCCTGCTGCTTGAGGGCTCTGTAGACCTCTGCCTCAGTCACTCGTCTGAAAACAAACAAGCCAATTGAGGAAGGTAACAGAGGGGACAATGAATGCTCTGCTGTTCTATAAGGACTAGTAGTAATTATTTGTCCTCTAGAGGGCGCATGTACACAGCATTTTGTTTTTTGTAAAGGAAGTGAGGAAGCAGCCATGTTTTCATTATCTGTGCCAGCAAAGGGTCTGCCCCCTTGCCTTTTCAATCACCTCGGTGCCCGCCCCAAATAACAAACCTAAGGCTCAGCAAAGACTATACGCCCTACAATATGTACGCACTTAACAAAAAAATCAACAATGAAAGAACATTAATTTAATTTTGCAAAAGATGTTTGATACAGGACAGACAGAGTTAGCCCCACCCCTCAAACAAAACCAGGAGTGTTGGTATTTAACCATGTTTGGTGTGTATCACCCACAAAAGTTGGATCAGATAAGAGTAGTGTTTGATTCCAGCTCCAAATATGAAGGTGTCTCGCTAAATGACACACTTTTCAGCAGACATGACATGAACAAAACTTTGCTGGAAGTCCTGATCCGCTTTCGCAAAGAACCAATAGCTGCCACAGCCAATGTTCAACAGATGTCTTATTGTTTTACAGTCAGTGAGAAACACCGTGACTTCTTGCGTTTTTTTGCGGTTTGAAAATAATGACAGTGCATGTGTTAGGGAACAGTCCATCGCCAAACATAGCCATATACTGTTTTGTGTTGCAGCACTCAAAGCTGCAGGCTCCATTCCAGCAATAAAAAAGTTTATCTTTCGCAACTTCTATGTTGATGATGGACTTGCATCTTTCCCCATTACAGGAACAGCTATGGAAATCTTGCAAACATCACAAGAAATGCTGGCCGAGTGTAATGATGTCATGCAAGCATTCCCACCATTAGACAGAGCTAAAGACTTTGGATTTCAGTGCTAATCCGTTGCCTCTCCAAAGAAGTATAGGTCTCTCGTAGAACCGAGAGTCAGACTGTTTCACATTTTGTGTCTCTCAAGAAGAAAAATAAAAAGAGGTATACTCTCTACAGTTAACAGTCTGTTTGACCCCCTTGGATTTGCTATACCAGTTATACTAGGAGGAGAGCAGATTATGCGAGAACTATCAACTGAGCAGAGCAAAAACAAGAGCAATGGAAAACATGGAGAAACTCTATCAAAAACTTGGAAACATTACAAATCCCCAGACTTTATGTCCCTGTTTCACCTTCCACACAAACTCAATACAATTAACTATGTGTCTTTTCAAACGCATCAAACACCACAATTGCTGTAGTAGTATACTTGAGAACTATGTCTATTTCTGGAAACTGTCATGTAAGCTCCATCATGGGTAAATTCAAGCTTGCACCTTGCCCAGTGCACACTATCCCACGCCTTGAACTATGGGCTGCAGTGTTGGCTGTTGAAATGGCAGACTTTATTAAAGATGAAATAGACATGGACATTGACAGGGTGACATTCCATACAGATAGCAGAATTGTGGTAGGTATATTCAAAACACTTCACGTTGTTTCTATGTTTATTTGTCTAACAGGATTACCAGAATTAGAAGGTCTTCTCATTCAAACCAGTGGCACTGGTTTCTACTGAAGAAAACCTTGCAGACAGTGGGACACGCCCAGTCACTGCTGCAGCTCTCAAAGACACAAACTGGTTTTCCGGTCCTGCATTTCTTGTAAAGCCTCACCATACCCACTTCATGCAGGCAAGTTTTGAGTTGGTGCAACCTAACGCAGACCAGGAGATCTATCCTGTAGTCATCATACCGAGTACAAATGTCACAAAAGACAAACTCAGAGCTAACAGATTTCAGAGATTTTCCACTTGTAAGTCTGCAGTTGGAGCTGTTTCTAGTCTAATCAAAAGAGTTGTAACCATTTCAAAAAATCCACAAAGTAACACAAACAACCATAATGTCAGTGCACAAGCGCAAACAGTAATCTTAAAATCCGTACAAGACTCGTTTTGCAAAAGAGCTAAAGTGTCCCTCAATAAAGGAACAACTCCCAAAACAAAGTTCACTCAAAATGTTGTCTCCATTTCAAGACAAAGATGGACTCATTAGAGAAGGGAGAATGCATATGTATACCGGAGCTGTGTTTTGAGGAAATGCACCCTCTAATCATTCCAAAGAGCCATGTTGCTATTTTTTTAACAAGACATTACATTTACATTTATTCATTTAGCTGACACTTTTATCCAAAGCGACTTACATTAAGCTTTTATTCACTAGTGTTACCAGTCACCAGTGAACTCCTGGAGGCAAGTTGGGTTAAGTGTCTTGCCCAAGGACACAACGACAGTGTGAACTGTGGGGAGAGTGTAAATCGAACCACCTACCTTCTGGTTGAAGGACAACCACTCTACCAATGAGCCACTGTGTGGTCACCCTTAAAATTTGTGCCTTGGTCTGACCAAAGGTCTATCAAAGGCTTTCCTCTGCATGCAAAGAACCTGTATAAGGACATAAGGAAAGAGCCAGTGACAAGACTGGGGAGGAGATTAAGTACACATCTAGTGATGAGGCACTTGCAGATGATCCACCAGTGTTTCTTTCTCCTACGGCCAATCTTAATAAAAGGTCCATGGCTGTCCACACCAGTAGACCAGAATGGGGGTCACAGAGTTATAGTGGGGTAGGTGACTGGACGGTGCTTGTATACCAGGACGTCTGATGGGCACTGCCAGGTGAGACCCAATGTTGACTCCTGAGGATCGATACTTCGATCGTAAAGTTCAGCCACAGTTTACAGTTATCTGACCTGGCTGTGCTGGGCAGATGAGCAACCACTTCAGGGATGTCGTATTTCAATACTGTTGTATTTCAAATCTACCTTGGAGGAGTAGATCTCTCATCCTGTCAATGAGTAACTTTGCCTCTTGTGGGAGTCAGATAGGGACTGCAAGCAATAGAATGCTGTGTGGACAGACTTGCAGATGTCCTGATGTGTGTCCTTGTGTTCTTTTATGATGTGCCTCTGAAGTGCAAAGATGGCACAGCAAGGGCTACACATTGTTTCAAAGGGCAGGACTCTCTACACGTCTGTGGGCTGCTCTGTTTCGCTATCGCTTCACATAAACCGCAGTAGGGGTAGTCTTCTGGGAGCAAATGAACAATTAAAGACCACCCTAGTCTTGTTGTTATGATGTAATATGTGGTGTGGTACATACCAATACTCTGGAGAGCTACTAATCTCTTCTGGAGTCAGCTTAACCACCACAGTCTACTAACCTCTTGATCCCCTGGCTGTATTTGAGACCCAGATCCGGGTTCTTAACCAGCTTATGTTCTGTGGATGTCAAGGCCGATGGCCGAGGAGCAGAAATACGCCAACGCAAAACCCACAGACTCAGGAAAAAAGTTTAACAAAAGTTTATTTAGGATAAAGTAACCAAAAGAAAATCCAGAGGAACAGAATAAACAAGGCTAAGGTCCGAGCATACAAAATCCAGAACCAAACATTACACATCAAACACAGGCTTGGAGGTCTTGGAGGTCTTGGAGGTCTTGGAGGTCTTGGAGATAACATATACAAAACAGACTAGGAATACTACAGAAGACATAAGGAAAAAGGACAAGTTACAGAGACAATGACCTGGCACTGAGCCACAGGACAAACAGGTATAAGTAGACACAGACAACAAGGGACAGGTGAAAAATATTAGGGCAGAGCAGGTAATCACACAGGAGGAAAAGACACAAGGCAGGGTAAATACATTTCAAAATAACAACCGGAACTCAAATTCAACTTGACACCAAAATAAGATCCAACAACTAACTACAAAACTACACAGAACATTACATCAGAAATAAAAGCTAAAACACATACCAAAACAGAACATCAAAAACATGAATCCTGACAGTGGATCTCAGATGCCATTTGACTATGTAAGGAGAGGCATGCACATGGGTTTTAACAGAATAGTTTTTGGTGCACTTATGCTTTTTGCTACCTTGTGTCTTTAAAATTGCTTCCATTGTTTTCCTTATTTGAAAGTTGCTTTGGATAAAAAAGTAAATGGCTAAATGTAAATGTAAATGTAAATGTAACTGTATGCATGTTGTCTGGTCAAAATCACCAGGGTATGTAAATGCTTGATCAGGGTAGTTTCTGTTGTCATTATGATTTAAAAAGAGTAAACACAATTGTTTGACAATTAATGGATTCACATAACAACTCACTATGAGTAAAAAAAGCTTTTAGTGTTATCCCTCATATTCTATAAAAAATACCAGAAAAAGCCAGAAAAATCACAAATTCTGCCAGGGTATGTTCACTTGTGAGTACAACATGTGTACGCCCCCTTTCACTAGGCGTAAAAGTGTGAAAATCCCTACCTAAACTCTGACCCCAATTCTGGAGACTTGGTACAAAGGTGACCCACACAGTGAGGTGATGAACTGAACTAAAATAAAAATAATAATAAAAATATTGTTTTAAAGTAGAACTAAGTAAGATTTGCGCATCTCCACCTGAAACTTTCTCCAGTGAATCACACTGTCATAAATACTCCTAGACAACTCTGGACAATAACGCTCACCTGCACACAAGCTTTTCAAAAAGAAATGAAAACCTTGATGGAGGTGGATAATTTTAGAATTTGTCTTATAAAGTCATAATAAATACATTTTTTATTGTTTTATTCACTGTCAACCAAAGCATCATACAAAAAATCCCTTCTGAAATATTATTTTCTCTTACTTCATTATTTTGGCATCTAATTTATTGTACATTTCATTGTCATAACAATTGAGTAGCCTTGGCTTTGTAAAATCTTGCATTTGGTCTAAACTAAAGTGAAGCCAGTCGCTCGGCAGACGCTATGTAAACATTATTAGTATAGTAACATAGCATGCTCGCATCTCGGCGAGCCATAAGCTCAATAAATGTTGCATAACAGTAGCTATATCTCGAAGGTGATAAAATTACAATAGAGCTAATGGAATTAGGAAGAATATAAAGTTGTTAGGCAAAGTAACTTACAAGTTCAATAACATAAAAGTCATGTCGGAATTGGCTTTAAGTCCTTCACTTTGTTTGAGCTTGGCCAAGGTTGATTCAAGAACGAGCTCTCTCTCGGTCTAACTTATGTTTTCTCTTCCTAGAATCTTCGGTCAAACGTTTTCTTAGTCTTTTTGGTTGCTCTGCCATGACTGATGATGAAATAAAGTGTATGACATTTGATATGATCATACACTGCAGGAGGGCGCTATGAGTATATTGAATTACCATAAAGCAATTTGTCACTCTTGCCTGAACATAAACATGACCCGAGACAAGTACTGTTTTGACTTAGATACGCCAGAGGGGGATTGAAAGCTCGTCAAACACACCAAAAATCATTGTATGGTCTTTTTATAAAGGTAAAAATGTTAATAGGACGCTGTTTCTTCATAATTTGGATCACTATTTATCAAAGTAAAGCGGTTCATTGTGTGCACCAGTGCCGAACCTCCTCCAAGTTTGCCAGAGCGAATCAGAGGCTGAATTTATGAAATAACTTCTAGACATGATTCTGAGCAGCTCCTACAAATCCTCAATTCAGGGCTTGTTTTTAAGAAGGGCTGTATCAAACGGCGGCTCACAAACTCTCATTAAGCACAGCTCTCATAAATTTTCACTTATCTTTGGTATACAAATTTTACATTACAGAACTCAACACGTTTATCTCATAAACATACACTTCTCCAAGGGCCAAAATTTTTCTGTGGAAAAACTTTTAACTTTAGCTTAGTGGCTTTGTTTTGTCAAAACATTGGAAATGATCTATTCAGTAGGACAATATTTATGGTATTATGGCATCAATGGTACTGTATTTCACATTATTGTGTTTGCATTATCTCTCTACAGAATTTCTGGATTTTGCAATTGTACCTTGATTGTCTTTGTATACATATATACTGGTACTTCTCTAAACTGCTCAGATGAATCTAATATTTTGTAGAGATTGCACCATAGAAGGTGTTATAGTAGTCAAACAGCTTTTTAAAAAACATTTCCCAGTTAATTGCTTGTATTTTCTGTAATTTTTTTTTCATCTGTGATTATTTAATGTTCATATCATTTGTTAGATCTGGTCATTCTGAACATGTTTGCCACAAGAACTACTGCTGTCAATCAAATCATTCATAAAATACTCCAGAATATAATAAGTTGAACTTTTACATTTAGATGGCTATAAATGGGTTGTTTCAATATGTAACATTGACCAAGTATCCCTTCTCAAGGAATTCTGAGATTTTTAAAAATAAAAAAAAAAATTAAAAAAAAGAAATAAACAAGTTTCTGTAACATTTGACTCTACAGTTGTCTCTGTTACAAGACATGTCATGCGTTAAAACGGTGAATAATGGCAATTGTTGTTTGGTATTTTTAGGTGGAAACAAACAGTTAGTAATATACTTTTTTAAAGGTTTAAAGTTTTTAAAGGTTGTGTCATTTAAAATTCTTTAAAAAAATAAACAAATCTTTATAGTAAAATCACAAATCACATTTTGTCTAGGTGTATTGCTTCATTTGTTAATTTGACTTATGATTTTGCAATAATACAACATTATGATTACATTGAGACCTGAAAATAATGATTTTTAACTGAAAGTAATGATGATTTGTGAAGGGGAAACCTGGAATGAGATAGTAGAAATGAGTAAATTTAGTAAATTTATGTATATAAAACTCTTGTATACTTGACACTGTAACTTGTATAATGCAACAACAAAGTTTTATTTAATGTAGTAATATATATAAATGTGTATAACTTTGGAAATTGCAATTAACTGCTAGAGTATCATGACATAATATTTTATATTTTTACTAAGGCACTGACATGACATATCATTATGAAAGTTGTTATGCTGCTTATATAAAATTATAATTCGAATAACTTTTGTGTTAATTAACCTATTATACTGAAACTACTCTTAGTAGATTCCTTGGATCATGTCGAGAACATGTATACCAACTTTGCCATATTTTAATAAACTTCTGGTCCGTTTCCAGACTCCTCCTTGATTGTTGGTCCAATGTTCACCAAAAATCGTATCGTATCATCCTCAGACTGACAATAAAAACTATGTGTGTTGATAGATGATTGTTTGTTCACAAATAATGCCAGAGTTGCCTTTATGGGCCTGGACAAATCTTTACCTATGCTGAAGCCTTGAGTAGAGCAGGCCAGTGAGGCCAAGGAAGACCAGGACAGAGTCAGGAAGCTGCATGAACATCAAAATGGAGCCAGCGCCTAGAATCAGGGTAATGGTGCTGAAATGGAGATCTACGTGGAGACTTGACATCTGCGTACCAAAATAGAGCCTGTTGTTTATTATTGTACATCTATGAAATATTATGAAGATTAACAGATAATATTCATTTGGAAAATATGTATATTTATGAGTGCTTAACAGCATTTATAAATATTAAATATACTCAGAAACCTTTATGGACATTTTAAAATCAAGGATCGTTACATCGCCCGGTATGGCGCAACCCGGGCCCCACCCTGGAGCCAGGCCTGGGGTTGGGGCTCATATGCGAGCACCTGGTGGCCGGGTCTTTCCCCACGGTGCCCGGCCGGGCTCAGCCCGAAGGAGCGGCGTGGGACCGACCTCCCGTGGGCCCACCACCTGCAGGAGGAACCGTAAGGGCTCGGTGCAATGTGGATTGGGTGGCAGTCGAAGGCGGGAGCCTCGACGACCCAATCCCCGGACACAGAATCTGGCACTAGGGACATGGAATGTCACCTCGCTGGCGGGTAAGAAGCCTGAGCTTGTGCAGGAGGTTGAGAGATACAGACTAGAGATAGTCGGAGAGCCCAAGGGTATAGAGCTGGTCCAGTGTTCCACGACCAGGACGAAAACCGCTTTGTTCCTCCTGGATCTGATGTTCGACTATCGGCCGCATTCTCCTCTCCAGTACCCTGGCATAGACTTTCCCGGGGAGGCTGAGGAGTGTGATCCCTCTGTAGTTGGAACACACCCTCCGGTCCCCCTTCTTAAAAAGAGGGACTCTAGGGGGCCCTCTAGCGCCCCCTACAAACTTATAATGGGACCAAAAAATTTAGTTTGTCATAGAGACATGAAATTTGGTACACACATCTCTTATGTCATGACGAACATAAAAGCCAATAACAACCACCCCCTATCTATAAATGTTTTGCCATAGCAACGCCCCAAATATGTGGAAAAAGTCAATGGGAAGGCAAAATTTTAGTTTGTTGTAGTCAAATGAAACTTGGTACACACATCTAGCATGGGCATATGAACATAAAAGCCAATAGGGACCACACCCTATCACACACGAGAAGGCGGCCATTTTGAATTGAAGATGTGAACCGCCTTAGAATACACCTCACTTCTAAAAATTGACAGAAAATAGCTGCTTCATTCCACAAACACCAAACTTAGGCAAAATGAGCTAAACACTTGTGTGGTAAATAAACAATGCCTTTTCTTGTTGTTTTTGCTCAATTATTTTTTTTTTTTATTTAAAATTTTTTGCAAATTTATCCTAAATTTTTACCCAATAAATGTGCGCAAAAAGTAAATTTTATTGGCCACTAAACTCAAGCCTGGTGAAAAAATTATGTATTTTAAGTATTTGAAAAAATAATTAAAAGAAATGACTCAATGGCGACCCCTGGAAAATGAAAATACATTCGGCCTACGGAAAGTGAAAGTAATTTTTTCCAACGTAGAAAAATGAAACTTGGTACATCCATAGGACACCTCAGGGCAAACAGAAAAGTCTATGACAGCCACAGCCTAAACTCAACAGGAAGTCTGCCATGTGGGGTGAAAGGCGTGGCCACCTAAATCACACCCCTTACGCCAAAAGATTCAACTCATTGTGTTTTCTTCTAAAAAGGCCCCAAATTTGTTGAGTATTATCTAGACACGAGTGCCAATAAAAGTTATCAGTTTGTTTTTTGATACATTTACGGCTGTGGTCGTAATGAGCCTGTGAAGAGGCAGCCATTTCTTTTGGAAATAAATGCCATTTCCCAAATGCCAGGATCCTTCCTTTAGGAGGAGGCTCCTCCAGAGCCAAGACTAGAGTCTTAGGAAAACTCCTCAGAATCTTTTGGAACTGGTAAACTTGTTCTTTTAGACAACTAATATTTCCATTTTTACTTTTTAACATGGGGGTGCAGCGCTTTCTGAGTCATTGCAAATCTCCAGCCAGTACTAGTGCTAGTTTTTCTCGCCTCAGCCCAAGCATAATCTATTATCTTCAAAAGTTCAGACAGATCCCAGGAAAACCAGGGAATGTGGAGACCTTTAACTCTAAATACAAGGTGGTGTAGCAGGCCCCAGCAGAGGCACAGGCCCGAGGTGATGAAGCAGGCTCCAGCCAAAAGAAGATTCAAGCAGCGGCACAGGCCCGGTTATTTGACATTACCATGAAGTTTACACTTTAAAGCACAAAATGCATTCCTCCGAGTATGTGTCCCCGCGGTCGCAAGGGAGGCGAGAGCCTTTATTTAATTATTATTATTATTATAATAAAGGTAAATATTAGTGGAAAAGAAGTTTAAGTCCCTGTTCAATAGAAATGGTCCAAACTGCATGGTCATCTGTTAATAAATGTACTTGTTAATTAATGAAAGATAAATTGAGATTTTAGCTATAATCAAAAGTTATTGAAAAGCATGACAGTCAAATCAATTCATCAACACAGTTACCCTAAAACTGTGCAATATAAATAGACATCAAAATGCCACCTATCTCTAAATTCTCTATATCAAAAAGATTAATGAACTGTAATACATTACAATATAGTACACTACATACTGGGTATATGAAGAATTTCCTGCACAATGTCACCAAAGTGACTAGATGTCTTGGAGCTTGTGATGATGTCACAAAATGCCATTAGTTCAATAAATTTGTGGGCGGTCATCCTGGGAAAAGAGAAAAAAGACAAACAATAATTTCGACATAAATGACACTTTAGTGTGCCTAGTGTCAAGCCAATATTATATAACACAATATATTTTTTATTATTTATATTTATTTATTTATTTATTTATATAATATTTGTTTTCTAGAGTTTTCAGTTGAAAAGAACATGCAATCCCTTCATGGTCACTGAAAGGGCTACTGTGAAATGTATATCCTTCAATTTTCACTTAATGAATTGCTGAATCCACAGTTAACCATGTCTCTGTAACTGCTATGCAGTCAGGAAGTAAATGCTGTGTATGTGAAGCTAAATCTAACACATGTCTTGGTAGTCCCCGAACATTCATTAAAAAGATTGACAAAACCTCTCTAGGTTTTCTGATTTGTGGCTCATTTTGAAGCAGGAAGGGAGGCATGGCTTGCATTGCATTTAAGACACTGTCATTACAGTATATGGCCTTTTGGGAAAAGTCCTTCCAAACGTCTTACACGACTCAAGACCACATATGCTTGGCCAGCTGAAAACACTTTCTTAAGGGACACCACAGCTTTATCCAAAGTTAACCCCTGAACTTTGTGAACTGTACAGGCCCATGCTAGTGAGAGGGGAAATTGACGGCCTTTTCCACCTTTACAACTAGCCCTTTCCTCTTCCGGATGTATTGGAGTTGAATGACTTAAATCTGGTGAAGGAGGTGGACATTTCATCTGTCTCTGTTCGCCAACATTATTGTCATCAAATTGTACATACACAGCTACAGGAAGACCATACGTAGATTCTTTAATGTGTGTAACAGTGCCACATACCCCATTGACAAGACCATCTGCTACATATACATTTATGCAAAGCATGACTCTACCGTTAACACCTAACAACAACTGTTCAGGCAAAGAGGTGAGGTTGGCTTTGTTATGATAAACAAACTTTTCTTCTAATTGACAAGTTTTCTTATTGTACTCATACATATCCACAATAAACTGAATGTCCAGATTTGCATTCCAACACTTTAGCAAGAATTTGTTGTATGGATTGATCCAAACCGCATTAAGGTCCCTTTTTAAAACAATTTCTGTCCTTCCTCCTAGCTGTTTGTATGATTTTTCATAAGTTTCTTGATTAATGCCAACACTTGCAAACAAACTGTGGACACTGTCATGGGGATTGTTCTCATCAATAAGTGCTTTTTTTATGTCAGTCATAATGGCAGTAGCACACTCTGGTGTCATGTAATTTGGTTGATCTTGTAAACATATGCACTTCACATTTTTGTTTACTTGGACGTCATTTGCATTCAAGACGTTGATGTCAACATGGCATTTGGGGCATTTTGGTTTTGCCTGGACTTTCTGAATAAATGTTCGAGCAGACACAGGGCGAGGAAAATTGAAACAACAAACTCTCCTCTAACAAACAGGATTATTACGCAGCAAGTCACATCTGTGTGCATAATCCAAACTCTCAGCAGTTTCAGTCCGGCCTGCCTGTTTCAAAATTGTACCTAAAAGATTGGACCATCTTAAATCTGCGCTACTATAACTTTTATAGTGGGGCGGCAGTGGCTCAGTGGTAGAGCGGTCGTCCTTCAACCGGAAGGTGGTGGGTTCGATTCCCGCTCTCCCCACAAAAAATACTGTCGTTGTGTCCTTGGGCAAGACACTTAACCCACCTTGCCTCGTATGAATGTGTAAGAATGTGCAGTGAATGTATGTGGTGTTGGTCGGAGAGGCCGTAGGCGCAGAATGGCTGCCACGTCTCTGTCAGTGTGCCCCAGGGCAGCTGTGGCTACAGTTGTAGCTTATCATCACCGGTGTGACTGTGTATGAATGAATAATGGACGACCTGTAAAGCGCTTTGAGTCCCTGAGAAAGGCGCTATATAAATCCAACCCATTATTATTATTATTTTAAACCAGAAACCAACTTTTGTACCAGAAACCAGTCTGCTTTACCATTAACTCTTAAACAAGCCATCAAATCTTTTTGTGCTGCTTGCCAAAATGCTGGGGTTCGTCTAATTGGCTGCAAAAATCGATATCCGTCATCCACATGCACTATGTCCTTGAAGGTTTCAACATTATCACTTAGATTTTTTTTGAGTGTACTACCTGTTTGTCCTTTACGTAAAGCTATTGATACTTTAGAAACAACCTGCTCCACCTCTGACATGTATTAAGCAAAAAAAATTAACTCAATATTTTTAGCAAACCTACCATCAGCATTTAAATTTCTGTTATTAAAATAACGAGACAATGTCAAGCGCTGCTTACTAAGCATATGGAAAGTATTGCATCCTTTCGAAAACAGAACTGGGAAAGACTTGGCTTCATTGTCTTTCTCAGACAGCATCTTTACTGTATTATTTCCTTCTGCGGGGGCAAAATTCAATATGTCTTTGAAATACTGATGTAATGTTTCTTGCCCAATATCTACTGGCATCAAACATGTGTCTTGAAAAATGCAGTGCTGCTGCCGATCATGCAAAAGGTCTTCCTCAACATCTTCAGACACTTCACCCTTTTTAGTATTATCTTCCTCTAACTGCATCTCCTGCTCCTTAGAGAACTCTTTAAACCATTCTTCATTAAAATCAATGTGTTTGTAATATGTATTATTTTCCTTTAAATATGCAAGTGCTTCTCATATGTGCTTTGTGTCTACAAACTGGTATTCATAGTGCCCTTTATAAATGAGTTTACGCTTTAGTTTAATGCGTAGTAGTGAACAATCCATGTTAGAATGTGGCAGCAAATTAGTTGTCAGGACAACATTAGCAGGGACGCATGTTACAGGCCTATGAACACCATTCTGCCCACCTTTAGGCAATGCCAACATCTTCATGAAAGGAATATTACGAGCAATCAGGTGCTGTTCTAAGCTATTCAAACAAGCCAAGACATTTGGAATTAGATCCAATTTATCCAAGTCATTACCTGTCCATTCAGGTGGGACCTGGCCTCGTTTTATTTTATAATGGCAGGTAAAACAAATCCATAGCTGACCTCTTGCTGGTTTTAACAGACATGGCATACTACATTGTGTGTTACAAATATGAAGGTATTTTTCAGAAATGCATTTTTCAGCTGCTAATGCTGTTTGTGGCAGAATTTTATATTTGTCTTTTATACAAGCTAAAACTTGTTTTTTAAACAACAAGCGATTACACACTGAGCAAATAAATTCTGGACCCTCTTTTACTGTATTAAGGAAGCGCCCCATAATAAAAGAATACTGCTCTGCCGGTTTTTGTAATAGTTGCCTATTTATTTTGTTTTTTGCTAGAACAGTAGCCCTATATTTACTGTCTGTGTTGTATTTATGTGCAGTGGTTAACTTAACTTTATCTTGATACACCAGATTTGTCTTGTATTTATTTTTCTCAAAGGCCTTTAGTTTCTCTTTATAGCCCACATTTGTATTGTGTTTATTTTTCTCAAAGGCCTTTAGTTTCTCTTTATAGTCCACATTTGTATTGTGTTTATTTTTCTCAAAGGCCTTTAGTTTCTCTTTATAGTCCACATTTGTATTGTATTTATTTTTCTCAAAGGCCTTTAGTTTCTCTTTATAATCCAGATTTGTCTTGTATTTATTTCTCTCAAAATTTTTACTTTTTCCCTATGCGCCATGTTTGTTCTGTATTTATATTTATTTGAGGCTTTAAGTCTTTGTCTGTACAATAAATCGTTCCTATATTTACTCTTACAGATTTCCTCCTTATATTTTTTAATAACCATACTTTTACATTTCTGCCTAAATAACAGCTGCTCTCTGTATTTCGCATTAAATCATTTTTGTTGTTTGTTGCTCTTTTTGGTATTTGTCTTTGTTTTGCTTTGATCTTTTCTACTTTATGTATTTGTATTGAACAGACACTTTTTGTGCACTTGTTTTAGATTGTTGGAATATAGACAAGACAAGACATTTATTTTTGTATAGCCCAATATCACAACAACAGCTGCCTCAAAGGGCTTAACAGACTGCACTAGACAACATCCCTTGTCCTTAGACCCTCCATCAGGGTGAGGAAAAACTCCAAAAAAACCCAGCCGGGAAAAAAGAGAAACCTCAGGGAGAACCACAGAAGGAGGGATCCACTCCCAGGACGGACAGGCCGTGCAAGAATGTGTCCAGGACAGTTGAAAAAATACATATAAATACAAAACATATTCACAAAAAACATTTATGTTGACAGCGTCCAGTGTCCACTCTGTGTGTGTGTGTAAGGTAAGCTGGAGTATACCAGGTTGATAAGGTCAGATAGGTCAGAGGGCGCGCGTCCACAAAGGATTTTATATGTTAACGAGAGAACTTTGAAATCAGCTCTAACATGAATAGGAAGCCAGTGTAATGAAGCCAGGACCGGAGTAATGTGATCAAACTTCCTGGTCTTTGTTAAAAGTCTGGCGGCTGTATTTTGGACCATTTGTAGACTGTGAGTAATTTTCCTCGGCAGTCCAGAGAATAACGCATTGCAGTAGTCCAGCCTGGATGTGACAAATGCATGAATGAGAATTTCAGCATCAGCTAAAGAGAGGCAGGAGCGAATTTTTGAGATATTCCTCAAGTGAAAAAAGCCCAGTTTAGTGACCTCACTAATGTGCTGCTGCAGAGATAGTGTGGGGTCAAAAATGACATCGAGGTTCCTTGCAGTTTTGCCATGGTCCAACACACAGTTGTTGATTGACAGTAAGATTGTTGAACTTGTGCCGATGACTGGCAGGACTAATTAACAAGAGCTCTGTTTTATCTGAGTTTAAATGGAGTGTTGAGACATCCATGTTTTAATTGAAACGAGGCAGGCCTCTAGACGCATGATGTCAGTAGTATTATTCGCTTTTAGTGGTAGATACAGCTGTGTATCATCGGCATAACAGTGGAAGTTCACTCCATAACTTCTGATGATTTGTCAAATTTGCCAAAAACATCTTTAAGTCTGTTGATTAGCACTGCATGATCAATCGTATCAAATGCAGCAATGAGATCCAGCAATAACAGTAGAGCCGATGAGTCCTCGTCCATCTGAAGGAGGAGATCATTTGTCACTTTAACTAAAGCTGTTTCAGTGGAATAAGAGGCCCTAAATGCAGACTGAAACGGCTCGAGGAGGTCATTTTTCGATAGATCTAGAGTAAGTTGTTTTAGCACAACTTTTTCGAGGACTTTAGATAGAAAAGGTAAATTGGAGACAGGACGGAAATGCTCTGGCCAGAGGATCACACTCCTTATTTAGATGAATATTAAAGTCTCCAACTAGAAGGATGTTATCAGTGAAGACATCAGCGAGAAGAAATTAGTTTAATGAGTAACACTTCAAATGAGTTAAATTTTGGCTGTGATGATGTACCTGTAAAGCAAAATGCTTTACTAAATGGCTGCAACACCACCACCCTGTTTCGACGTGCGACCTACCTGTGCATACGCATAATCAGGGGGAGAGGCTTCATTTAGTGGCAGAAAAACATAGGGCCTAAGCCAAGTTTCACAAAGACAAAGTATATCAAAGCTATGAGAAGCAATAAGATCATTAATTAGGAGTGCTTTGGAGGATAGAGACCGCACATTCAGGAGACCGATCTTCAGTCTTGATGTAGAGCAGACATTTGAAGGCTGGTCCAGTGGAGAGATAGCGACAGGAAAAAGTTGTCGAGCTCTAACAGTTCTGCTTGGTTTAAAAGATTGCCTCTGAGTTATAATATTATGAGGACAGGATGCCTTTGGGTCACTGACTCTGTGAGTTTTCAGATGTGTTTGAGGACTAGATAACAGATTTAGGCAGTAGACATCAGGATAACACAGCCTAACCATACAACTAAAAGCTTCTACATTATCCAGTTCCACACCCGCACTATCATGACTAGCAGGTTCTCTAATTCCTGCGACCTGCTGAGATTCCTTGTGTCAAATGCACCGAATGCACCTGTCTATATTACTAGACAAAATGACAGCCCCATGTCCAGTAGGATGCAGGCCGTCTGCCCTCAGCAGGCCTGGGCGGCCCCAGAAAGAAGGCCAGTTATCCACGAAACCATAACCTTTCAGACTACAATGCCGGGCCAGCCACCGGTTCATGGAAACTAATCTGCTATACTGTTCATCACTACCCCTTACGGGAGGGGGCCAGAGGCAATTAATCGATGCCGACTCATCTTGTTTCCTAGTTCTGGCTAGGCTATCTTTGGTTACCTCAGAATGATTGTGTCGACATGAATAACTATCTGCTTGTATGTAATGCCAGTATGTGTCAGAGGAAACTCTCTCCCTGTCTATGCTGATCTAGCTGCTCTAACTCACAAACACGTCTCTCTAATAGAGACAACCTATCTAGTAATACCGAACAAGAATGGCAAACCATTGCCACAAGCAACAACAACACAGAATAGCTTAGCTAAGCTAGTGTACATACAGCTGATAAAATGATAAATTCTAACTGACACACACAGCAGTACTAACCACAAGTTAAACAAAAAAACTCTGTGAACACAACAAAACTAACCACTGGTAAGACAACAATGGTAACAAACAAACAATCGAGGTATAATCAGGCTAATTCAAATGCTAAAAACATGCTAGCATGCTAGCTAGCACTAAGAGAAGTGCCCTGTTCAACAGTTCACAACTCACAATGATAAATTCTAACACACACACACAGCAGTACTAACCACAAGTTAAACGAAAAACTCTGTAAACACAACAAAACTAACCACCAGTAAGACAACAATGGTAACAAACAAACAATCAAGGTATAATCAGGCTAATTCAAATGAACCCGCTAGCATGTTCACAAAACGGCAGCAACTCTATTACTAAACTCTAGCAGAAATATAACCAGAATAACAATGAATGAGGTGTGGTGCACAGTTAAAGTGTTGACAATGTTTAAGAAATAATAAATACGTAACTTTAGGACAATGCCAGGAGAGATACACTCGCCTGATTGTTAGCGTCACTGGGATGCGCTGGGATGCGTCCTCCGTCACTAGGATGCATCAAACAATATAGGAATCTGAATAACCTTGGCCCTGGTTTTGTATGGTTGTGGTCCAGTCATTTGGCAATAGCCATAACACTTGTTTTCTTGGACTTTTTTAACACAAAGAACATTCTCAAAATGGCTTCCAAAACGATTTTCCAAACCTCTTTCAGAAATAATAGCACATGTGTTTGCAAACATAGTGAATAGACACAGGCCATCCATCCATCTTCTACCGCTTATCCGGGGCCAGGTCGCGGGGGCAGCAGTCTAAGAGAAGTCCAGACTTCCCTCTCCCCAGACACTTCCTCCAGCTCTTCCGGGGGATACAGAGGTGTTCCTAGGCCAGCCGAGAGACATAGTCCCTCCAGCGTGTCCTAGGTTTTCCCCGAGGTCTCCTCCCGGTGGGACATGCCCGGAGCACCTCCCTAGGGAGGCGTCCAGGAGGCATCCGAAACAGATGCCCGAGCCACCTCAGCTGGCTCCTCTCGATGTGAAGGAGCAGCGGCTCTACTTTGAGCTCCTCCCGAGTGACCAAGCTCCTCACCCTATCTCTAAGGGAGCGCCCCGCAACTCTGCGGAGAAAGCTCATTTCGGCCGCCTGTATCTGGGATCTTGTTCTTTCGGTCATGACCGAAACTTCATGACCATAGGTGAGAGTAGCAACGTAGATCGACCGGTAAATCGAGAGCTTTGCCTTACAGCTCAGCTCCTTCTTCACCACGACAGACCGGTACATCGACCGCAATACTGCAGAAGCTGCACCGATCCATCTGTCAATCTCACACTCCATCCTTCCCTCACTCGTGAACAAGACCCCGAGATACTTAAACTCCTCCACTTGAGGCAGAACCTTGGTCTCAGACTTGGAGGTGCTGATCCTCATCCCATCCGCTTCACACTGGGCTGCAAACTGCCCCAATGCACACTGGAGGTCCTGGCTTGATGGCGCCAACAGGACAACATCGTCTGCAAAAAGCAGAGACGAAATCCTGTGGTCCTCAAACCAGAATCCCTCCGGCCCCTGGCTGCGCCTAGAAATCCTGTCCATAAAAATAATGAACAGGACCGGTGACAAAGGGCAGCCCTGCCGGAGTCCAACATGCACTGGGAACAGGTCTGACTTACTGTCGGCAATGCGAACCAAGCTCCTGCTCCGGTCGTACAGGGACCGGATAGCCTTTAGCAAAGGGCCCCGGACCCCATACTCCCAGAGCACCCCCCACAGGGCACCACGAGGGACACAGTCGAATGCCTTCTCCAGATCCACAAAGCACATGTGGACTGGTTGGGCAAACTCCCATAAACCCTCCAGCACCCTGGAGAGGGTAAAGAGCTGGTCCAGTGTTCCACGACCGGGACGAAAACCGCATTGTTCCTCCTGGATCTGAGGTTCGACTATCGGCCGCATTCTCCTCTCCTCTGTCGGTGGGGTTGAGGAGATCATCGAAGTATTCCTTCCACCGTCCAACAATATCCCCAGTTGAGGTCAGCAGATTCCCACCTCCACTGTAAAAAGTGTTGGCAGGGCACTGCTTCCCCCTCCTGAGGCGCCGGACGGTTTGCCAGAATTTCTTTGAGGTCGACCGAACTCCTCCCAGACCCGAGTTTTTGCATCCACAACCACCTGGGCTGCAGCCCGCTTGGTCTGCCAGTACCTATCAGCTGCCTCAGGAGTCCCACAAGCAAACCAGGCTTGATAGGTCTCCTTCTTCAGCTTGACAGCATCCCTTACTTCTGGTGTCCACCACCGGGTTCGGGGTTTGCCGCCATGACAGGCACCAGAGACTTTGCGGCCACAGCTTTGAGTGGCTGTGTCGACAATGGAGGTGGAGAACATGGTCCACTCGGACTCAATGTCTCCAGTCTCCCTCGGAATCTGGTCGAAGCTCTGCCGGAGGTGGGAGTTGAAGATCTCTCCGACAGGGGACTCGGCCAAAGGTTCCCGACAGACCCTCACAGTACTTTTGGGTCTGCCAAGTCTGTCCCGCTTTCTCCCCCGCCATCGGATCCAACTCACCACCAGGTGGTGATCAGTTGACAGCTCTGCCCCTCTCTTCACCCGAGTGTCCAAGACATACGGTCGGAGGCCCATCAGTGCCATGTGCACTGATGGGCACCCTTATGCTTGAACATGGTGTTTGTTATGGACAAACTGTTGCTAGCACAGAAGTCCAATAACAGAACACCACTCGGGTTTAGATCAGGGGGGCCGTTCCTCCCAATCACGTCCCTCCAGGTGTCACTGTTGCTACCCACGTGAGCGTCCCCCAGTAGAACGACGGAGTCCCCGGTAGGAGCACTTTCCAGCTCTCTTCCCAGAGACTCCAAGAAGGCCGGGTACTCTGCACTGCCATTTGGCCCGTAAACACAAACAACAGTGAGAGACCTATCCCCGACCCGAAGGCGCAGGGAAGCGACCCTCTCATTCACCGGGGTGAACTCCAACACATGGCGGCTGAGCCGGGGGGCAATGAGCAAACCCACACCAGCCCGCCGCCTGTCACCGCAGGCAACTCCAGAGTAGTGGAGAGTCCAGCCTCTCTCGAGGAGTTGGGTTCCAGGAGGTGGGCTTGGAGGTGAGCCCGACTATCTCTAGTCGGTATCTCTCAACCTCCCGCACAAGCTCAGGCTCCTTACCCACCAGCGAGGTGACATTCCATGTCCCTAGGGCCAGATTCTGTGTCCGGGGATTGGGTCGTCGAGGCTCCTGCCTTCGACTGCCACCCAATCCACATTGCACCGGCCCCTTACGGTTCCTCTTGTAGGTGGTGGGCCCACGGGAGGTCGGCCCCACGTTGCTCTTTCGGGCTGAGCCCGACCGGGGCCCGTGGGGAAAGACCCGGCCACCAGGTGCTCGCATATGAGCCCCAACCCCGGGCCTGGCTCCAGGGTGGGGCCCCGGTTGCGCCATACCGGGCGACGTAACGGTCCTTGATTTAAAAATATCCATAAAGGGTTCTGAACCGCACTTTGTCTGGCCCGTCACCTAGGACCTGTTTGCCTTGGGAGACCCTACCAGGGGCATATAGCCCCCGACAACATAGCTCCTAGGATCATCCGGGCACTTAAACCCCTCCACCACAATAAGGTGGCGGTTCAAGGAGGGGTAGACACAGGCCATCTCTGTCTAAATTATCCTCAAGTGCACTCATCAAAGTAACATAACAAAGGTTTTGCTTTTCATATTGGCTTACTGTATAGAGACGACCCAGAACACTGTCAATGTTTAAGCTAAATGTTTGACCATACAAATCCTCCTCAGACTTGAAATCCCAAGATCCTAACAAAGTATGTCCTGCGCTGAAACTAGTTCTTTTTTAGCTGTATAAGGCATCACCTTCTAATAGTACCATTTTTAAATCTTCCTGTGTCCATGAAAACACACTACATAACTGAGAATGTCTAATGATTGCTGACATGGTCATAGCCATACATTGTACTCCTGGATATTTAAACAAACCATTTCCCTGATGGAATGAACCACTAATGTTTTTAGGGCGTGGGAACTTAGCTTTGTTGTCTTAATCCAAGGCATGCTCAGTTCTGTCGCCTGCAGGATGCTTTCAGAGTGAAGATGCTTCTTGGGTACCTATACACACAAAAAGACAATACGTTTGCAAAACTACTTCAAAATAGCCTGATTCTAACCCCATATGTACTTGAATTTTTCTTTTTTCATTTGACATTTTTCATTTTTTCATATTAAAAAAACTTCAAGACCAACCTCATCATCTCTGTCCAAATCCACTTCATCGGTATGGGAGCTTCTCGATGTCACCCCCAAAGCATCGGCCTCCATATATATAAAGCAAGATGTATTAATAAGTCATCCCTGGTACATTTCTTAGATTACAAAACCTGCTGTTTGTATCAACTAAGGAGAAACATGTTTTTTTAACATTTTTTTATTGTGTTACTCACTTTTCATACTATCTTAATTTTCAATACCTGTTTTGGATGGCTTCTGCGCGACACAACTACTACTACAACTACCTACTAAAAAAAAAAACATTATGACTTTCAACAGTGATATATGATGTATGAACATTATATTTGATGGTAATAACTAGAAGGTGTCACCACTTACAATAACTCTACCTTCTTTCCAGCTGGACTAATTGCTGGTATGCCGCACAAAACAGGATTTGAAGATTCTTCTATGTCAGTAGTGGCCAAAACATGAAACTGACCAGGGGAAAGTGTGATGGAGCACACAGACTTAACCTTCAAAATTGAACAACTACTGATTAGAACTGTTAGAAATGTCAAATCTATTTTTACTGTTAGAGTTAACAAACCTGCTCAACATCAAACTTGCATTGAGTCCAGAGCATGCCACCTTGACATCTTCTGCTTGGTTGGCCTAATAGACAAGATAAATGTCATTAACAATGAAATGTGAACGAGTAACAAAATAGCACTTAACATACAGAGAGTAATTTCTTACCTTTCCATTTCGTTCAACAACATTCCATTTAAACGGGTCAGATGATCCAAGAAGTTGACTTTAGAGCCTTCAATGAAATACGACTGAGAACTACCACAGGAAACTTTGGCAGAAGCATGGGTTTTGGGCAAGTTGCAGCACTCTGCCTGGTGGTACGTACAGTGGGAGGGACACTGGTAGCAGGAGAGGAGGATGGCTCTGATCTAGAGGGTGAGGAGGTCTGGCAATGACTTGAGTCATGGAGGTTCGCTTTGGCCACTAGTGGGATCTGCAGCAGCCCTCAAGAGCAGCTCAGCTAAGATGCTCATGCCCTCATTGTCACTGAGATGTACCTGCATTATAGGAAATGCCACTTTAACATACATTCTCTCGTATTACTTGAATTGGATGTTTCAAGCTTAAATTTTATTTATAGCATAGACCAGGCATGAAAACAGGTCAGGGGTGAAAAAGGTGAGAAAGATATTACCCCTCTAGGGGGGTCCGGGGGCATGCTCCCCTGGAAGAAAATTTTAAATATTCACTATTTTAAAACATCAATCTGATGCATTAAAACATAACTTCAGCCATGAGTCAAAAATATTATGGCCTTCTTACTAAGTATTATGCAAGCCATTTCATGCCAGCCTGTCACTGGGTCTAAAATGTCCAGTATATATGAGGCACAATGTGGTATAAAAGCAACACAAATGGCTGAATGCATAAACCCCACAAGAGATGGTAGACATGCTATAGCTTAACTTGTCTTCTCTTCCATCATGATTGGAACAATGACAGACAATACAATGTTACGCAATTCAGATTTTAACACATTTTATTGGCAAAGATAACAATTTACATTATAGTTCGCTCGTAATACTCTTAGAAGCAGATCTCATTTTTTCTTCTTTGCCTGGACCACCAGTGTCTCCATGGCCCGCTGTTTTGCCACATGTCTCAGCCTTGCCTTTTTCTCCTCTTCAGCAGTCTGTTTCTTGACACTTCACTTTACCTTCAGCC
Organism: Neodontobutis hainanensis; assembly: GCA_024349245.1. Taxonomy (NCBI): domain Eukaryota; kingdom Metazoa; phylum Chordata; class Actinopteri; order Gobiiformes; family Odontobutidae; genus Neodontobutis; species Neodontobutis hainanensis. Next base: position 704,528 of record JALDNG010000260.1, read on the forward strand.
TTGTCAGTCCCCTCACCTCAAAATCATCAACAGTACACGTCCTGGAAAAACGAGTTGTAGATATTTAAGAAAGAAGCACTAACATTAACAGTGTTTTTTGTGATTTACCGTCAGCTATAAAAGCTAGCAGGTAACTTTAGTAACGATATTAGGCTAATGTTAGACTTACGTTAACGGTAGCGTTAGCTAACATTAATTTGCCACCGGAGCTTTACGTTAGCTGGCTAACGTTGCGTTCTCTCCTGCTGTGTTTAATGACTCAATTCATCAAGTTGGAGCTAACGTTAGCTAGCGTATGTCAACAGAGCTCCTAGGTAACTAACAGATATACCAGAAAATATTAAAATAAACCATCACTCACCAAATTCAGTCTGGTAAAATCTCAGAGGACAGATGTGCTTCTTCAGCTTCTGATAGTGGTCCGCACTCCTTGGTGTGCACGCTCTGGTAAGCACGAACCTGGCTGGCATGCGCGGATGCAATCTGCTTGTAAACCATGCACTCGCGGTCCCTTCTGGCACGCGCACCTGTCCCCCCCCCCCCCCCCTCTCTCCCCTAAACATTTTCTCATCGAATCTATACGATTCACGTGGGTCACCTATTTTGGTTTCAAAACGGCGAATTTCGCCGAAAGGTGAGCGATTTTCATGTCTGATAGACACAAGTACTCTACTTACACCATCGTAAATTCACAACCTCTTATTCTCCACAGGAAACAGGTCAACACAAGAGATGTACTCCACATCTACAAAAATACCATATTTTAGATCTTTAAATTTATGCCCAGACACTGACAGTTGATTATTACCAATAATATTGCATACCTTTTCCTTTTGCCACTCCCTGGTAGATGGTAGGTGGTCCTGCTGTGCTTGATTCACTCCAAGTCTAGGAGGAAAGTCTACTACAGACACCTGTAAATAAAAATTTACATTTATTTAGACTTTATACACAAACGGGCATTTTCTTCACAACATTGCCTCACTACACATATTCCAATTCTGATACATACATTCTTCCATCGACTGAGGAGGGTAGATAGAAGCTTTGCAAACTGTTGTCCAGACCGTGTCACATTCTTGTAGTTCAGGTTATTGCCGGGAGCAATGATCACACACTTTGCCACTGGTCGATTCACAATCAAATGTCTGGCCTCCATCTTCAGGTGATGTGCTGTTCGTCCAGAGATTGCACAGAACCCAAAGGAAACAGAAGGCAATGACAATGGAACATATCCATTCACAACAGCTCTGAGATGTGAGTCACCCAAGACCAAAACGCACTGAAACAAAAAGGGCAAAACCAAGTTGTTTATATTAACTGACTATTGACTGTAAACACTACATGACTTAAAATATGCATCACTAACACACCTTTTTATTGGTTGACTCGCATGGAATCAGAACTTTGTGGTTCTTCTTAATGTGTGAGGAGACATCTTCCATGAGTGTATAGTATGGCGAGATCCAGTGCCATGGATGTCTGCACATTACAAACAAATTACATGAGACCTCTCTTATACACATAAGTATTCTGTACACCAAAATGCACAAAAAATATTAATCATGATACATGGAGAGTATTACCTTGAAAGGAACGCTTGGCCTCTCTGGTCTTAGGAGCCACAGATTTCGCGAAAGAGGTCATCTAATAATTAGAAATATAAAACATTATGTTGTGTTCCTAAACCCAACCACGGACCAAACAGACCCACAATAGTACGCTCACATGTGGACCTTACTCCACTGAGATTATTGTAGCCACATGTGGACCTTACTCCACTGAGATTATTGTAGCCACATGTGGACCTTACTCCACTGAGATTATTGTAGCCACATGTGGACCTTACTCCACTGAGATTATTGTAGCCCTATGTATCCAGTTAACCTATATAAAAATGAGCCTCAGCAAAAAATTCACCACAATAAATGTGAAACACGCCCACCCCCCTGAGGACAAGAGTACGCTAAGAGAAACTACACTTGAATTGAATAGGCCATCTACACAGTTTTTACAGCTTCGAAATTTCTATGTTGGTAAAATCCAACTAAATACAAGACCACAGACATTAGCCATCATATATAGTCAAACTTACCTTTGGTTGAAAAGATGCAACGTAGAAAAAGACCGCACAGAAAAATAATAAAGACCAAACTGTGAGAAGTTCTCGTAGTTCAATCTAAGGGGAGTCTTATAAAACTGATCACACACTAGGTCTAGCACAGCTAAATTTGCATACTGCTGTAGGCTAGGCCTACTGGTCCAAACCACTCTTTTCGCGTCGCCAACATCTCCACTTCCCTGTTCTGTGCATCTAAATAAGATTTTTAGAGCCAAATCCATTAGATATACTAAATACTTGTTCAAACCAGTTCTCTTAAGCCCTGACAAAGCTGTGGATGTAAGACATTATAATTACATTGATCGATTACAGCTTAATTACAAATTAATCACAACCAGGTTCTGCGCACTCACAATGTTGCCCTGGGCTCATCTCATGATATAAAGAGCACATATGAACCGTACTTGTGTTTTCTGTTTTAAAATAATGGACAATCAAAACAGTCTATAAAACTTAATCTTTAGTACAATTTGGGGTTTTTAATCTCTCAGTAATACTGCTTATTGTCTTCTTAAACAAAATGTTTTTTCATTCGTTTCAAATCAAGTAGAGATGCTCTGATCAGCATTTTTGGGGCCGATCACCGATTACCGATCACCAAAATCATGATCTGCCGATTGCCGATCACTGCAGATCACAGAATGGCAGAGGAATGGGAATCTTTTATCTATACTCATGCAGTGGGCTTTCTTGACACATTCGTGCTCACATAGTCTCTTATACTGTATTTTATTATGATATAGCCAAATGTCTTAATAAAGCTCTTCTCATTTCTCATCTCAATTAAGTGATAAGCACACGAGAAGAATGGAAAGCAAACCGGCTGTGTTGCAAGCAGCGGCTCGCAAAGTTGCTGCACATGCGCGATTAATTTTCAGTCTGGACATGGAGGGGTGAACAACTCCTGCTCTGACTGCAGCTGGGAGGGGCTGCTGCGCGAGGACTGCTGCGCCTGTGAGTGCATTGGGATGGGGGTGGGGCCAGCGGCAGCACCCGCTGCTCATTGAGAAGAGTAAAGGCCGATTTATGCTTCTGCGTCGGGTGTACGCCGTAGTGTACGTCGTAGGCTACGCACGTAGGTGACGCCGTCATGAGCATTTATACCTCTGCGTATGTCTGTTTTGCTCTGCAGTACACCGCCGAAACGCTAGTTGACGCGAGCGGGTTCCACTGTGTTTGAAATAACATTTCAGTCACTTCACGGAATTGTGCCATGGCAAAACAACATTGTGTGTCGTGGTCAACCTGGTGTGTAACTTCTATTGGTGTAAAATATAATGCACCAATAAATTACATGAGGGATATTTTTTTAAGTTTGTACTATACATACAAATGGTCGAACTATGTATAAGATAATGCACCATGTAAAGGTGCAATGGTCTATAATTGTTTACATTAAATAGATGCAAAAGAGCAAACTATACAAATAAATTAACTGTAAGATCTTAATGTATTGTAACCTTAACCATAAAATATGCATACAGCAGGAACCAACATAATTGGTTCAAACTATATACACAAATTGTTTGATGCAAAAGATAGTAAAAAACCGGTGCAACAGTCTTGAATTGTAAATTAAAAATAGATCCAAAAGAGCAAACACAGACACATGTGCTACTATTAGTTAATGTTTATTTGCAATAACCTTCACACATTTTTTGAAACAACCGTATTTTTTTTAATAAACAGTGTAATGTACATACAAATATGGGCATGACAGTGCAATGTATTAATGTGCAATGATCTACAATTATTATCAAAAACAGATGTAAAGGAGAAACTTCACAAATGATGCAAACTACAGTATAACCTGCATGAATTGGTGTGAACAGACAATAAATAAAAAAGCTGAAGTGCAAACTATATACAAAAAAATAACTAAAAAAAGCAAAAGTGCAAACTGCAGATACAGTGCATTTCTATATGCATTGCCTGCGCTCTGTGGTCCTCCGCAGCAGATCTGCAACAGTTTGTCCAAACCGCTCGCTCTCATCATTGCCTTGACACAGTCTCTGTTGAGCTCCACCCGCCGTTCCTCCAACCGAGCAACCTGTACTTGGACCCAGTCATCTTTTTCTTTTCTCTTCCTTTTTTGTGCCATTCTTGGACTGGGGGACAGATGAGATGGCTGGGGCGACAGAAGAGATGACTGGGGGACGGAAGAGATGGGTGCGGGGACAGAAGAGATGGCTGCGGGGACTGAAGAGATGACTGCAGGGACAGAAGCGATGACTGCTGGGACAGAAGCGATGACTGCTGGGACAGAAGAGATCGCTGCTGGGACGGAAGAGATGGCTGCGAGGACAGAAGAGATGGCTGGTGATGGGGGCTACCACTTGGTAATTGGTCATCATCGCTGTTGGCTGGAGGTCTCACATCTGATAAACCAGTGGAGTTTGAGCTGGTATCAGTCCCATCCTATGATTATGAAAGAAATAGCAAATAGTATAAGTTATACATAAAAGATGATGCATTCATTGTTAATTCATAGATAGATAGAGCTATAATAACTCCATATTCATACATTGCAAATGCTAAATTGTTGCATTTGTATTTTCTGTAAGCCAAATAAAATTACAATCTATTATATTACATGAATACAACCTATTACATATAATTACAACCTATTACACATGCTTTTTGACTCACAGGTATATTATTTCTGCAAAAAAAATCAATACCCCATGTGGTAGCATTGCTAGTTAAGTTAGCTAACCAAACACAATAGAGGTACATAA
>JALDNG010000261.1:0-62500 GCA_024349245.1 Neodontobutis hainanensis
TCAGAAGATGCATGTAGTGTAAAACGAATACGCAGTACTAAGAGAAGAACATCCATACTTTATTGGAATTTTGAACACTGAACAGCCCCAAACCGCTCCGTCTCCTGACAGTGGTTTGGTCCTGGGACTCCTGGCTCGTGTTTGGTAATTAAGCGATAGTGGAGCGTTTCGGAGCGGGAGAAAATCACAACGCTCCAACATTTAAAAAATCCGCTCCTCGCACCGGGCAAAATCACACAGCTCCGCTCCCACTCCGCACCGCTCACATACTCACATACTGGTTGGAACACACCCTCCGGTCCCCCTTCTTAAAAAGAGGGACCACAACCCACGGTCTGCCAGTCCAGAGGTACTGTCCCCAAACGCCACGCGATGTTGCAGAGGCGTGTCAGCCAAGACAGCCCCACAACATCAAGAGACTTGAGGTACTAAGGGCGTATCTCATCCACCCCCGGTGCCTTGCCACCGAGGAGCTTCCCAACTACCTCAGTGACTTCAGCCCGAGTGATGGACGAGTCCACCTCCGAGCCCTCGGCCTCTGCTTCCTCATTGGAAGACGTGTCGGTGGGGTTGAGGAGATCCTCGAAGTATTCCTTCCACCGTCCAACAATATCCCCAGTTGAGGTCAGCAGATTCCCACCTCCACTGTAAACAGTGTTGGCATGGCACTGCTTCCCCCGGCCAACAGATAGTCTTTTCCCATGGCCTCACCGAACTCCTCCCAGACCAGAGTTTTTGCCTCCACAACCACCTGGGCTTCAGCCCGCTTGGCCTGCCGGTACCCATCAGCTGCCTCAGGAGTCCCACAAGCCAATCAGGCTCGATAGGTCTCCTTCTTCAGCTTGACGGCATCCCTTACTTCCGGTGTCCACCACCGGGTTTGGGGATTGCCTCCACGACAGGCACCGGAGACTTTGCGGCCACAGCTTCAAGTGGCTGCGTCGACAATGGAGGTGGAGAACATGGTCCACTTGGACTCAATGTCTCCAGTCTCCCTCAGGATCTGGTCGAAGCTCTGCTGGAGGTGGGAGTTGAAAATCTCTCTGACAGGGGACTCGGCCAAACGTTCCCAACAGACCCTCACTGTACGTTTGTTTTTTTAAGGCAATTATTATAATAACTGTGGTTGAGATTTTCAAATGTTACACTTTAGGGATGTTGCTTGAATAATGATATGAATAATTCACAAGTCCTTCATTACTTACTTTTCAAATCCAACGGCTCTGACAGTGGCTCTTCAACCAAACCTTCAACAACCAACCATGTCTCTGATACCTCCAAGACTCCAACTGGAAAACACAACCTTTTGTAAGTATGGCAAGTTTTCATCAGAAACAGTGGGATTAGTTTGGCTGGATTAAGATCAAAGCAAACAGTTTAAAAGTTGTGATGGGGTAGTTTAGAGGTGTATACTTTTGCAAACATAGAAAATAAAAGCTATTAACTAAATTTCCTGAATTATTGTTATAAGGATTTTTAGTTCAGACTAATGAGAGAGATGATGGAGACATTGTACAATTTAGAATGAATGAAATTTTAAATTTCTTTCTTATTCAAATGTTGTTGGTCTAAACATAAAGATGTCTTCTGTCACAACACTCACTGATATCAACAACACTCTGCAACAGGTCAGTCTCTAACGATCTTACATTCATATGATCGGCTCAGAGATAGATCTAAAACATTACACACCTTTACACACCTTTACACACATTTTCAACCCCCTTATATTTAGAAAAACTACAGACAGAACAGCTAATTGTGATGAATAATTACAATTATATCAACAGAATCCAGCTTTAAACAGAAGGTTTTGGCTTTTAATTTTCTCAAAAGCAGCAATTTTAAGCCATAAAATGTGCAGCATCTGTACTCCAAAAGTAGAGACTTCAATTCTATGTTTTTATATTAAAAGGTGCAGATGTATGAGTGGAAAGTTTGCGTATTTAATAAAAGAAGCCAAGACAGACAAGGACTACTCATTTCAAAAGTGTATAAACATGCCTGTTTTTTAATACTTTGGCTGCTTTGTAAATGTAGCAGCAAGTAAAAACCTTTTCTGTTTTCTTTTTTAGATTACACCATTGACACATTTTGCCAGTGTGTGTCAAATATTTGTTTGTCTGCTATAAAAATTATCACAAGTTTTAGACTTGGTTCATAAAATGAACAACATAAACACAGAACTCACAATTTATTTAAACCTGCCTCGTTTTCCCTTTAGTTCAGAGAGGAGCTGAATCAACGAGGGGCTGATTTATCCATGAGGCTTGTGAGCCTCGTACAACCATAGTGACCTCTGCTGGAGAAGACCTGAAAAACACAAAGAAGAATTTAATAAAGCTGCACATGATGAATGATTTTTAATGAATAAAATGTTTGGCTTTTTATTGCTCTGTACAGTAATACTCTTTTAATAAAAAAATAAAATTATTTTAATTTAGACATGCTTTGTCTAAATTAAAAAAGAGGAGACATCAGCTATATATTTTACAAATGTTGTTTAAAGAGCTACAAATGTTAGTCGTATAGCAATGAGTCATACTGGCATGGACCACAATACAGTTTTAAACCAAAAAGTACTGCATCCAAAGGTTAAGCAAATTAAAAAATAATACAACTATTCAATTCTTTACATATCTTTAATGAGCTATTAATGGTGACTCCAATAATACCAATAGTGCAAGAGGACACCAAATTTAAATGTCATATAGACATGTATTTACAATAATGCTATAAGTAAACGCTTAATATCACAATTTTCTTATTTCTTTCTTATTTTTATTTTTTCTGCGAGTCATTTGGCATAAACTTTCCTTGTTCTTTTATGACTTCAACATTTTTTTATTTTGGACCTCTACACTATTATTTAACACTTACTGAAGACCTGTTCCGTGCCAATCATCAATTCTATTTAAATGTTTGAGAACTACAACATTTAATAACTACACGCCATTGAAATAAATACTTGAGACAGACGGCGTTAGTTGATATATTTAATAGCTTCTGCTGAGGTTTCCCGCCACTCAAGCTAGCAAAGTATTAAAACTAGTTTTAACTGGACTTAACTATAAATTAATGCTAAATAACGACAAACAAACGGTCGTAAAATTAGTCTAAACGTCAAATATGATTTAAAATACCGACTAAGTCCACTTTTATTCATGTTATAGGTTTAAATATTAAATAAATCCTCACGGAGCTGGATTGTCACTTAACCTACCGTTTTAAGAGTTGGCGCTGAAGGGAAAGCTTACGTCACGGTTGTTATGGTAACCACTGCTCACCGGCAAGGGCGCTTCAAAATAAAAGTATAACGGAAAGTGTTATTGAAAAAAATAAGAGAATTGAATTTGACTACACAAAAATAAGATGGCTAACAGTCATTTTCGTTAATTTACTGTCAGCTTTTGACAAAGATATATATATAGAGAGATTGATATATATAGAGAGATTATAAGAGCAAGATTAAGATATTATTCAGTAAACACAATGCACATCTGATTTTCTTCTTCTCCCTTTATGTCTGGGTTAAAGTACAACCCATTTCTTTGAACACGCCCCAGGTTTTTCTGTTTAGACATTTGTGTCTGTCCGATTTCCTCCTTCCCTGCAGTGACTCACTTCTGAACCATGTCTTCGACAGGGAAAGGTAAGCTCTACACAGTTGTTTTACTATTTTTACGCGTTTAAATGTTCTAAAGGAGAGATAACAAGCAATTTTTGGGATGTTTGCATTTAGCCCAGTTCAGACTTTAAGTATCTCTGTTTTTCCATTTGAAACAGGACAAGTACATCCATCGGGTTTTTGCGTTTTGCAGTGCTTTTGTTTACAAAAACATAGAAACAGCAGTAATCAGTATTTTATTATTAGGATAACAATAGCTCAATACTCAGTGTCCTTTTGCATTGTTTAATTTTCACGTTTGTGGGAATAACATAACTGAAGGCCTATTACTTATTAATGATAAATTCAGAATAATATGAAAAGTTACAAATGTTTTTTGTACTTTTAGCCAGAAGCAACAAAAAGTAGATTCACAGCAACATATAAAAATACAAAATATAGAAGTATAACATGAAAAAATAAGCTGTATGTGCAGTATAGATGTTAAAATGCAAAGTGGAGGAGTGCAATGTGTATGTTGTGATTTAAAGTGGAAAATAAGTTGTATTTCAAAAGTGTTTTGAATGGATTCCAATTTTTTTACTGAAGATTGTTGTTTATGAAACAGTTTTAATCTAATCTCTGACTTTATATTTTTTCTTATTATTTAAGGAAAATAAAAACTTCAAGTCTAACTGTCTAACTGCATGTTTTCCTCCATTCTTTGGTTCTCTAAGTAATTAGTTTGTTGGAAGCAGTGGAGGAATGGGAAACGCAACCCCCTCCCATTCCTTCCTCTGAAGGAATGGGAGGGGCCATTTTTCTCATCTGTTTATTTTTAGAAACAACCCTTGTGAATGTGCCTGGAGGAAAAAAGATAAAATATGTATAACACTTTGTTTTGGATAATAGCCTACCACAACAGATTATAGGTAGTCAGAAAATATTTTCCTGAAAATATCTTATTATATAAGATAGGACTATGTTGATGCCACACAGGGGAAATGCACTAATTCATATGTTTCACTGCTTTAACAAGTCTAGCCTGGTCAAACTTACTCTGTTGGAGTTTATGTCAACGCTTTTCTGGTGTTTATATTTGACCACTCTGAAAAATGTTAATGGTACTCTTTTTGGAGAGTTGTAGCCTAACTCTCACTGAGAGTTAATAACGACTTCTACAGTAAAAATGTACGACTTATTAACACCTCCTGTTGTTAAATTATTTTAACTCTCTTATTTATAGTTGACCTTTAACCCTCTATATTGTTGTCTGTTAACTATTTAAGAGTTGTTCTACTACACTTTTAGGTGTTCACACATAATTGGACGTTTTGTGCCGAACATACATTAATGTTTGTAGATTTTGTAATGCCTTGAACAGATGCATATTTTCATACAATTTTATTTATTTATTTTTTTAAAGGTTAAAACACACACTATGTTTACTGTGGCTATAATGTCAATATTTTCTTTAGGCTCCTTCTACAATAGGCTGTTCACAGAGCACATGAAGAGCAGGGCAGCTGCAGTAAAACCCTGCGCCGCACGGCTCGTGCCTCAATGTTGGGCAAAGAGGATTCTTTTTCACTGGAGAAAGGACTGCTCAGGATTGGCTAATATTAATCAATAAGTCATTTTTACATAGAGTTTAAAATTTGAAATCCAAACTCAGCCGATAGCAGCTGACAGTGACGAGGAAAAGGGGCTCCAAAAGAGTTGCAGCCAAGTTTAGAGTAGAAGTTTAAATGGTTTAGAGTGATTTAACTCTTTAAGATTCAATTCAGTAACTCTTTACTTTTTCTCTTTATTATAACTCACGCATTTTGACTCAAAACACTTTAAAAAAGAAAATTGACTCTATGAGTTAAATGACTCAGAGAGTTCAGGTCAGGACACAGTGGTTTGTAAATTTTGCTAATTTGAGTTTTTATTTTTTTCAGGATGCCTTCTGTGACGGAAAGAGAGCGTGGTGCCTTCAGAGTCCTGTGTTTTTACAGCATTATTCTTCTTCTATTCATTCAACAATGTAACGGTAAGTTGTCAGTTGTTGGAGGCCGTTTGGTGCGTTCAGTCTGCCCAGTGCCCCAGCTGTGGCTACAGAGGTAGATTACCACCAGTGTGTGACTGTGGAGTGAATAAATAATGTGCTGTGAGTCCCTTAAAAAAGTTCTCCATAAATATAATCCCTTATTTTTAAACAGTTTTACAGTAGAATATAAAATGTGAACTTGGCATGGAAAAAACTGTGCTAGCTCTTCTTGCATTCACAAATTGCGAAAATAAATCTCGAACTGTTTCAAGCAAAGTATTCACATTCAAACCCTGGATTTATGGCTTGTCGTGTCCAATGGCTCTGATAGGTCTGGACTTTAAAGTACCTGCTCTTTTGCAAACGCTTTCAGCTGGAGCCCTCCCATATTTCTTAGATTCAGTCCTAACTCATGTCAACTTGGATAATTACAGTTTCAAGTTGGTTTCACAGTTAATCCTTCCTTTCTTTTCTACTGTCAGCTTCTCATAAACACCTCTAATTATTTTCCACCTGTGTCTTTCAGGTGAACAAGTAACAGCACGAAGCGGTCAAGATGTCACTCTACACTGCCTCACTCCCATAAACACCACCATCGAGCTGCTGGAGTGGAGCCGGTCAGACCTGGAGCGACACGGTTATGTTTTCTTCTTCAGTGGAACTCACCTGTTTGAGGACTTCCAGCACGTGTCGTACAGAGACAGAGTGAAGCCCAGAGACCCGCAGATGAACGGCCGGGACGGGTCTTTGACTCTGAGAAACGTAGGCGTCGATGATAGTGGGACGTTTGTGTGTCTGGTTTTATTCAGGAGCAGAGAGAACAAACACAAGTACACGGCCGGCCAACGAGTCATCGAGCTCAAGGTGAACAGCGATGGCTTCAGCTCCTGTAAGTTACTGAACAATTCAAAATGTTGGTACCACATATAGTGCCAAAAACAATTACAATATATTTTTTTAAACAAATATGCAGTAAGTTCTTTTGCGTTTGGTGTGAACGCACCTTTTAAACTGCAATAGTAAAATGTGAAAAATATAAGGGTCATAATTAATTCAAAGATGGGTTTTCTGTTGATTTTGTTTCTGCAGATGTCAAAAATGGGAAAGATGAGGCTGACAAGTTGGACAACATTAAAAAGACAGGTGAATATGTCTCTGCAAATACTTATTTTACAGTTGAACTAAAGAAATACAATAATCAGACTGGAGTAGGGCCCATACAGAGATGTTATTATTCATTCAGAGTTAACACAGACAGCTGAAACTTCAAATGCACAGTTTAAGACATGTTTTAAATCACTATAACGCTCTTTAGGAAACGGCATCTGCAGCAGGAGAGAGCAAAACAAAGACACTCTTTTAGTCTGAACCATCATTAAACATGCTTTCTCAATGAACTGGACCTTGGTTCAGTTTGGTCCAGACCAAGACCAAAGAGCAGATGTTTGGTCTGAACCATGTTCTTGAGCTTTCACACCTAACAATCTGGTTTGGACTGAACAGGAAAGTCTGTATGTCCTGAAAAACAGCAGAAGTGTGAAAGCCTCCCTGAGCATTGGTAAAAGATTAACTTAAATACAATTAGAAAAAATTATAATCAATATTTGTGTTGTATTTTAGGTGTAGAAATTACCGTAAACAATGGTCAGGACGCCACTCTGAGTTGTCACAGTCCTGTAAACACCACCATCGAGCTTCTGGAGTGGAGCCGACTGGATTTGGACAAGGACACTTTTATCTTCTTCTACAGAGAGCCTATGATCCACAGCAGCAGACAGCACCCGTGGTTCAGGGGCCAAGTGCTGCTCATGGACCCCTTCTTAAGGAACGGAGACGGGTCAGTGATCCTGAGGAACGTAAATCTAAATGACACCGGGACCTATGTGTGCATGACCAGACACAAACCCTCCTCACGACGCTCCCAGAGGTCCGCTTTAGTTCAAAGTGTCATCAACCTGGTTGTTAAAGGTAAGACCAGACCGCACTCACCAACACCAACACATGTCTGAGACCAGAGTGTCACAAGACCAAGACATGTCTGAGACCAGGGTGTCACAAGACCAAGACATGTCTGATACCAGGGTATCACAAGACCAAGACATGTCTGAGACCAGGGTGTCACAACACCAAGACATGTCTGAGACCAGGGTGTCACAACACCAAGACATGTCTGAGACCAGGGTGTCACAACACCAAGACATGTCTGAGACCAGAGTGTCACAAGACCAAGACATGTCTGAGACCAGGGTGTCACAAGACCAAGACATGTCTGAGACCAGGGTGTCACAACACCATGACATGTCTGAGACCAGGGTGTCACAAGACCAAGACATGTCTGAGACCAGAGTGTCACAAGACCATGACATGTCTGAGACCAGGGTGTCACAAGACCAAGACATGTCTGAGACCAGGGTGTCACAAGACCAAGACATGTCTGAGACCAGGGTGTCACAACACCATGACATGTCTGAGACCAGGGTGTCACAAGACCAAGACATGTCTGAGACCAGAGTGTCACAAGACCAAGACATGTCTGAGACCAGAGTGTCACAAGACCAAGACATGTCTGAGACCAGAGTGTCACAAGACCAAGACAAGATCCAGACTTTCAACTGAGACTGAGTGAAGTCCAGTGAGAACGTACAGTTTAAAAATCACTTCAAGTCCAGTCTTAGACCAGGTCCAGACTCACGGAGGTCAGTGTTTGAAGGAGACAGAGTTAGTCCAGACTTAGACCAGGTCCAGACTCATGGGGGTCAGTGTTTGAAGGAGACAGAGTTAGTCCGGTCGTAGACCAGGTCCAGACTCACGGAGGTCAGTGTTTGAAGGAGACAGCGTTAGTCCGGTCTTAGACCAGGTCCAGGCTCACGGAGGTCAGTGTTTGAAGGAGACAGAGTTAGTCCAGACTTAGACCAGGTCCAGACTCACGGAGGTCAGTGTTTGAAGGAGACAGAGTTAGTCCGGTCTTAGACCAGGTCCAGGCTCACGGAGGTCAGTGTTTGAAGGAGACAGAGTTAGTCCGGTCTTAGACCAGGTCCAGACTCACGGAGGTCAGTGTTTGAAGGAGACAGAGTTAGTCCGGTCTTAGACCAGGTCCAGACTCACGGAGGTCAGTGTTTGAATGAGACAGAGTTAGTCCGGTCTTAGACCAGGTCCAGACTCACGGAGGTCAGTGTTTGAATGAGACAGAGTTAGTCCGGTCTTAGACCAGGTCCAGACTCACGGAGGTCAGTGTTTGAAGGAGACAGAGTTAGTCCAGACTTAGACCAGGTCCATTTTGTTAACAAAAACTAGATGAAAAAAAACATTGTCGTTAACTGAGACGGGGTCTGCTTAACCGAAACAGTCGACGTGGGTCTGTCCAGTGGGCCCAACACTCGCAGGACGGACCGTAAGGAGCTGGTGCACAGTGGATTGGGCAGCAGGGCCCCAGACGACCCGATCTATGGACACAGAAACTGCCAGGCTTCATTTATCCCCCAGCTCTGTTTTTATTGGTTTGGATTTAAAATTACCTGCTTTTATTTATGGAGCTCTGTTTGTTCCACAGATTCAGCTCCATCTGGAGAAATAAAAACACCGGAAGAAAACCATGTGAGCCACGTGCTGATCCCTGCTCTCGTTATTGCTGCTGCGGTTATTGTTGCAGTTGCTATTGTTGCTTATCTGCACCAAAGGAATTCGAACAACCGTCAAGGTGCTCAACCTGTCTCACAAAATGAATATGAAGCCTGAAGTCTTGTTGCCAGGTCTCCTGAGTAAAACGTGTCTAAACTGTTCATGTGAGGAAATGTTAAGCTGTATCATGTCTGAGCTACTAACATGTGGAACTAGCAAGTGTCCAATCTAAGGAGTTAAGCAGCAGAGATAGATTTATTACCTCTACCAGTGTTGGGATCCCTATGGCAAAATAAATGTTAAATCTGCCAGAACATAGCAAAAATGTTCCCTCCTTGCCTCCAGAGGTGTTCCAGCTGTAACACTGGTGAATAGAAGCTTAATTTAGGTCACTTTGGATAAAAGCGTCCGCTATATGTAATGTAAAAATGTAAAAACAGTGTGGCTGTAATGGATTAAAATTCGGTCTTTCCAACACAAAGAGTCTCTAAGAAATTAAAGAAAATGTAAAAAGTGTTGCAACCCTCCTCGCTCTCCCCTATGAGAACTGTGAATACTGAATATGTTTTAATTAAATGTTGTGGCTGTGATTTCTTTGTTCCCTTTTTCCTCTGTTTGGAAAGTTTGTGGCACTGTGACTGCTCTGGGGTAAAAGCTGAAGTCCAGGATGGTGGCTCTTTTTAAGGTGTTCTGAGATGTGTTACTGTGGGTTTATGCACAAGGACATGAACCCAGGCAAACCAAAAGCTTTCTTCATTGGCAAAAATTTATAGTAGCCTATTGTTAATTTTGTCACAGTTTTTGCAACAAATCAAAAACCAACTAATGTGACCTTTTAATAATAGCCACTTAAGTATTAAACAGAATATGAACTTGGAACCACTGTTAACACAGAAACAGCCACCCTGTTGTGTTGAATGTTCATGTGATCTTTGCAGAGGTGCTTTAGGGCATCAGTCCTGCGTTTTGTGGCTCACTTAGCGGAGGTAAAAGAGGTTTCTTCTACGACATGTGCAGTGGACAGTGGTCATTCAGGTGCAAGCTCACCACAGCAAGGAGTGCGACTTGTGATGTGTGTGCCCCTGAAAACGCTTCTGCTTCAGAGGTACGTGGCCACAGCGCACAAATGAACATGAGCTGAAGCGCTGTAGAGCAACTGGCTGAGACATGGAGCTGCAAACAACGCATTAAACCCCGGCTCACGATAAAAGAGTGCTTAGCGAAATTTTTTGCAGAGCTGTTGCTGTGCTCCTGTTAGTTCGTCTTCTCAAACCCAGTTCAATAAATCAGTGTCTCAAACAGGAAAAACACTGTCACTAATCTGAGGCAATGCAACCTCCTCACAGATCAGGGGTCAAATGACCTGGGGGCCGCAGGAGGCAGAGTCTGGGTGAGGCTGGGATCAGGTATTCCACAAAAAAAGCTTTGTTAAATCCTCTCAAACGTCATTACTAACAGTTCTTTAACTTCAATGGGTTCTTTTAAACCTGAGCTATCCTGAACTTAAATGGAATATTGAAGAACATGAATGAGCAGCTGAGTGGCCCCATGGCCCCTCCCCTCGGTGATATTGTCAACATAACATTGGCGTTAATTTGCAGATTCGTCATGATAACAAATCCGCATGGATAGTGGCGGTCAAATTCCCATCAACTTTCAAACAAATCAACCAATTTCAAATGATGGAAAACAAAATACAATCCACATTATCCCAAATCCAAGGCCAGTAACATTGTCTTTGTCCAGCTCAAGGTCAAACATGCTCATTTCAAACACAGTAAGAGTATTTTTATGACAGCTCTGTGATGTTACACGAGCTCCTCCATAGTTGTGAAATGTTTCTCTGCCTGTCCGCTAGGTGGCAGTGTTGCGCTATTTTGATTTTTACCAGCGTCTAGTCAGAAGAAGAAGAAAATAATGCAGGAGAGATGCAGCTGAGTCAGTTTTATCTCTAATCACAACGCTTTAGGATAAATGTAGGACAAGTAGAGACATGACAGCGACTCTTCGGATTAAACTCGAGAAGAGGCCATTTTAAACGTCTTTGTCTCCGTCTGTTCGTCTTTTTTCAGCTAAAACCAAAGGTAATGTAATGTGACTTGAACGTAAGATCATTACGTCGTTTTCGCTCTTTTTTGCGTTACCACGGTAACGACGTGATTAGCTTTAGCTGCTTTCGTTAGCCTCGTTAAATATAAATCACACGGAGTAAATTTATAGGAAAAGCTATAAAATGTATAGGAAAAGTTAGCTTGATGCTAAAGCAATAGATCAAATGATAAAAACAACATCATATAACTTTATGAATATTTAGTTACAACCTATAACTCAATAAATACTATATTTTCTATTTAACTCTTTGTTTTATAAGTTTTGGGGTCATTTTATGTGAAATCAGCAAAATAAAGACGTTTTCCCACTTGACCATCTTAGATTTGTTTTTAACTTAATCTATGTCGTACATCTTGTAGCATTTGTGCAGAATTTGACGTTAGTAGACATTTTAGTTTTTGTGATTTTTAAGTTTAAAAGTTTAACCTAACATTTTAATTATATGCATCATATAAATAATATGTTCAGACTCTGTTTTACTCTGATGTTTTTTTTTATCTGTGGCCTTAAGATATTTTGGCTAAAACCATACAGCAAAAGATAAATATAAATAATTAAAAGATTCATATTTGAGCTTTCATTGAAATAACAAACCACATATTGTGATGTAAAATCAAATCATGTGACAGTACTTCTTTTCATCTAAAAGAAATGTAGGCCTTTCTGATTTATTAGATATTAAAACATGAAAAAGATTATGTCACACACTAACTTGTTTTTTTTTCAAAGTATGACACCATCCACCATGAAATTATAACGTATTAATTATACTATTAGAAAGATTGTTTTTTTTTTTTTTTTTTTATTTATTGTCATCTTTGGAAGCTTAAAAACTTAAACATTTTGTAGTGCCCTCAGCCCTGACATTGGCACATTCTTTACATCTTTAAATTTCAGTTTTGCTCACATGCTTCAGATACAGGAACAACACCCAACCATCGAATTGTCAAATCTTTTTTCCCACTTCTTTTATCTTGTTATTCTGTAGTAAACACTATTTCTAACTGTAGTTGTCAGTAAAATATTTCTAATTCACAGATGTCTGATGTCAAAGAAGAAAAAAACACAGCTCCTCCACTTACAGTGAGTACAGCGTTGCTTTTTTTTCTAGATTATCTAAAACGGTTTTGTCCAGATTTCCCAATTAGCAGACTTTAGTGTGTTTAGCTCCAGCTTTTATTAACCCTGATGCACTGTTAGTCCTATTATTGTACCTCTTTTTCACAATGGAACTGACTCTATAATCAAACTCAGCTCGGATCCTGTTTTGTTTTTTATTTAATTTTAATGCTTATTTTCTCCGAGCAGCTATAAATCAATGGCACTTTTGTTTCGCAGGAGAGTCTGTCTGTCGTTATCAAAGAGGAAAGAAACACAACCCCTTCAATAAAGGTAACGTGAGGCTTTATTCACCTCATTGACTACTTTTGTGCACAAATGTTTAAAAAATATATTCCAATATACTAAAACTACTTACCCTTTTAAAATAAAGCCGTTTAAAAATGAATAAAGACAATTTAAACCTGAAACTTAGACCTGTGTAAAATCTGGCCTTTTTAAAGTAAGACCAAAGAAATCCAAATACATTTAAACACTTTTAACAACTTAAATAGAAAACCACTCACACTAATAACTAACTCACACTCACTCAAATGTTTTAAAATCTGTGCAAAGAATGTGGTTAACATTTATTTAAAACCATATTAATTCAATTCGTTTCAAAATAAGGCTCTTTACTATTATTTTTATCTATTATTGGAAAAATATGTGGTGCACCTTGCAACTAAAACTACTTCTTTATCTTTTACAGGTAACGCATGGCTCTGAGGAGGACAATAATGAGTCAGACGTTTATGAAGATGACGACAAATTCATTTTAAAAGTTGTGGTGAAAGACGAAGATACGACCGATAATGAATCCGAAGACTGTGTGAATTCAGAGTCAGAAAAACAAGAGGCTTATCAGGTCGTTCAGATCGAAGAAACGCCTTTAAGCTGCAACATCTGCGACAAATCCTACCCCAACCAGGAGGAGTTAACGAACCACCAGAGCGTTCACGTGGAAAGGCCGTATAGTTGCGATTTCTGCGACAAAACTTTCAAAAAATCAGGCGAGTTAACGATTCACAGGCGAGTTCACACCGGAGAAAAGCCGTACGCCTGCGATCTGTGCGACAAAGCGTTCATCTCGTCGGGAAAACTAACAGTTCATCGGCGAATCCACAACGACGAAAGGCCTCTGAGCTGCGAGTTCTGCTCGAAAACCTTCCGAAAAACCCGCAATTTAACCATTCACCGGAGGATCCACACGGGAGAGAAGCCGTTCAGGTGCGACGACTGCGGCAAAAGGTTTACGCAGGCGGGAGAGTTGAAGATCCATCAGAGAAACCACACAGGAGAAAGACCGTTCAGCTGCGATCTTTGCGACAAATCTTACAGCTCTTTGGAGGGGCTTAAAGTTCACAAAAGGACGCACACCGGCGAACGACCGCACGTCTGCAAAGAGTGCGGCAAGGCGTTTTTGACGTCGGGACAGCTGACGATTCACAGGAGGCTTCACACCGGAGAGAAGCCGTACATCTGCCGGTTCTGCGACAAGACTTTCACGTCGTCGGCGAAGCTGACGATCCACGTTAGAGTCCACACCGGAGAGCGGCCGTACGTGTGCAAGGAGTGCGGGAAAGGCTTTATAAATTCTGGAAACTTAAACGCTCACATCAGAGTTCACACAGGCGAGAAGCCGTACAGTTGTGGATTTTGTGATAAAGTCTTTGCATCTTCTAAAAAACAAAAGATTCACCAAAGAGTGCACACCGGGGAGAGGCCGTACAGCTGCGAGGACTGCGGGGAAGCTTTTGCGTCGACACGAGAGTTACGCTCACACAGTTTAAAACACGGACCAATCGGCTGTAACCAATGCCAAGAAAGCTTTTTTAGTTTGTCGGATTTGCAAATTCACAGATTGTCACACTCTGGGAAGAAACCGCTAATGTGCGATTTTTGCGGGAAGACATTTGTGAAACCCTGCTCGTATAAATCTCACCTGTGCATCCACACGGGAGAGCGGCCGTACACCTGCGAGACCTGCGGCAGGAGCTTCATCAAAGTAACAACATTTAAAGATCACCAGAAAACGCACGAGGAACAGAAGCTGGCGTTCCCGTGTGAGGAGTGCGGGACGGTGCTGAGCTCCAAGAAATCACTGAAGCAACACAAACGGAGACACGCCGAGGGCAGGAGTTACCGGTGCAAAGACTGCGACAAAGCCTTTTACACGGCGTCAAGCCTCGCGCAGCACGAGCTCGTTCACACGGGACACAAGCCGTACTGGTGCGACCGCTGCAACAAGAACTTCAGGTGGTCCGGGACGCTCAAGAGGCACAAGTGTAAGAACCGCCCGCAACAAGAACAGATGAACCATATTTAACGGTTTATTTATCAGGTCAAGAATGAAAAAGATGTTTTCAAATTTAGGCAAACTAGAATGTGTATTATTATTATTATTATGATACAGATGGGCTTCTCAGCTCCTAAAATAAAATGTATTGTTTATGACACAACAGTACTTTAAATTTGACTAAAACCTGTACGTTTGTAATCAGAATTAAATCAGAAGAGATTGCGGTCCTTTGATTGAATGTGGCACAAGAATCAGCTGCAACAAGGGTAAAATTAAATCAATATTTAGTCTGCATGGGCGCAGCAACCAGCCTTTCTTCTGTATATTCAACAGTATATTTTATATAACAGTATATTTTCAGCGACAGAAAACACTATTATACACGTTTCTGGAGGAAGTAAACAACTTTTCAATTGCCTTCTACTACGTGAGTCTTTTATTAATATTTAATGGTTTTATTTATTAAAACAGACAAAAAGAAAAGACTATGTTTTTCATTTTTGAGAAAATACAATGTCATGATTTGTATTGGATTAAATGAGACAATATGGGCTCTATGCTAATGTAATTTCTACATTAGCTTTTTTACATCTACAGCATTTTATTTGATATAAACATCTGATGATTTCTGGCACGTTGAATAAAGACTCAACTTAAGCACTTTGATTATAATATTTATATTTATTATTCATCCATATTTATTTAAATCAGCTGTGTCAAACTTTAACTTCTCTTGAAAATTACCCCTTTGGATAAAATAATTGTAAAAATTAAAAGTTATTTGTACTAGTCACAGCTTTTTATCTGACCTCTGTCTGTTTGGCCGTTTGAAGAATCAGAAGAAAGAAAGAAAGTGAACATTTGTCGATGTGAATGAATAGAATAAGTTCATTTTAGTTCAAGCACTTTAGTAAAATGATTATGATATTGTTTATTGTATATCCTGTATATCCTGAAGCTTTTTTGAGTTATTTATTTAAATCAGCTGCTTCAGTTAAAGGTCCTTTTATGCTCTCTCTCTTTGTTGCCAAAAATGTAGTTTTCTGGCCGTTTTGACTGAATTAAAACATTTCCAAATGTAAACTTGTATTTTAAAGTACTAGACTAATATTTCTATTGGTCACACCTTCAGTGAGGATTTCTGTGAGAACTCTTTCAAGCATTTACTGCAATATTAATAATTGTTTTGTATATTGTGAACTTATATTTATCTTTATTTACTTTAATGAGAATTGCACTGTAGTTAATCTACGATGCTTTTTAGCTCTTCTTTTATTCACTTGGAGTGTTCAAAATGCATTTGTGTTCATGCTAATGTGCCGTGTGTGCTTTTTCTGTCCTTTTTTTATTATTTGCATAATGTCAGTTTTCAGCCTGAAGTGGTTTGTCTTTGTCCTGTGTTGGTGCTTACTTTTAGACCAATGTTTCAGGAATTTGCACAATAACCTTTTTTTTTTTTTTTTTGCCTAAACATTATAAATTATTAAAACAAATAGCATTTCACAAGAATTAAGCTACACAAAAATATTTAATGGATTTTAACCCACAGTAGTTGCACTAAAGCCATAGGAGAATTATTTAAACATATAGTAAATATATAATCCTTAATATGTAATATCTACTTAATCCAGTTATCATTTCATTTTAGATTTTGGCCAACATTTGGTGTATTTTTTTTGAGCTGAAGTTCTAAACTCATTTTTATTGAGCTTCTGTTTTAAACCACGTTCACCAAAAACCTTGTCTACATTATATTAATTCATAATTCATTCACATTTAATATTTTTGTTTGTTTCCTATACGTAAAGTATCTTAACTTGTTTAAAGAAAGTGCTATTTTGGTCACTACTTGTTTGCCTTAACTTTATTTCTCGGTGTGTTTTGAACGTGTTATGTTTATTTGTGTGAAATTTAAATAAATAAAAGGCCGGTTAAATTTATTCTTGTCATTTTTAAGAAGTGTGTAAATGGCTGCATGTCAGAAAATATCTCACACAAATTAAAACATTGTTAAACTAAAACATTGTTGTGCAGGATTTGTCGTTGGTTTGTTTAAAAGAGGTATTTATGGTAAAAGCTCGCTCTAGTGTTGGAAAAGAAACTGAAGCTGCAGAGTTTAATGTCTATTGGAAATGTCTCAACACTTTCCTGCCCCTCCTCTTTTTCTGTAAACGCCAGATAAATGTTTGACTGAACAGAAGTGTTTGTCCTCTAAAGATTTACTTTAAAAGTGCGTCCCTCAGAACTGGACACTGTACCTTCAGCCAGTTAAACCTACCCCAGATAGTTTTCTTCTGAGGCCGTTCCCTAATCGCCAGGATCCTTCCCTCGTCTGCAGCTCCTCCAAAGCCAAGGCTAGAGTCCTGGAAAAGCTTCAAAGACAAAGAAAAACCCCTTGTTTCTCTCCGAAGCTGAAAAACCCAGTGTGCTTAAGTGAAACTCAACAAAAGACTAACCTGACACTAAAGTGAATTATCAGCAAATACAAACTAAATAAGTGTGGGATTGACTGTTCTAATATAAAATCATGCTCAGAGTCCATCAGTGAATCTCAATACAATAAAAATGTGTTATATCCAAAAATCCCATTCAATAAAATATTCTTTCAGTAAAAATACATTTATAAGTTAAGGATATCACTGATGTTTGTGCTCCAGTGCAGTGTGCCGCTTGTGCAGAAACGTTTCCTGCAGCTGATTGGTCAGTGCTGTGTTACTCTACCTGATCTTAACCTGGGCCTGTACCACGAACCTATCCTGGATATGTCTAAACTCTGACTAAACTCACAAAACCAACAGCAGCAGAGACAAGAGCACATACTCACAGAGCTAAAGACTCGAGTCTGTTAATCCGTTTATCATGATCCCGTTTGAATACAATACCATTCATGTGTTAAACCTTTCAGTTACAGTGTCCCAGAGTCACTCGTTCAGTGTCTGCTGCTACAGACACGTCTTAACTCTGGAATTTAACCAGCTCCAGAGCAGGTTCTCTGTTCAGCTCAAGCTTCCAGAGCCATCGAGAAAGTGAAGCTGCTTTGTGATACTGAAAGTCCTGGGTTAATTCACTTCTAAGCTCCTAATCCGGCTTCGTTAACAGGACCCTGCTCAGATCATCTCAAAGGCCCATATGTTGTTTGCCCCCCGTTGTGCAGCAGGTGACTCTGGAGGCCGTTCATTACTGTTGTAAAAAATAATACCACCTTTGATCACAAATGTGACCACTTTTACATCGACTACATCTCGAATATTCAATTGAATGTCTGTTTCTTAAATTTAATAGAAAGAAATTGTTTTGTGAAATAGAAGTCTGTATTGATAAAGTGACAAACTGAACTTTCATGAGAAAAAAAAAGATCTAACATTAATCACTGTCAGTGTCACTGTCCTCGTCTTCTTCCTCTTCTTCCTCCTCTTTTTCTTTAGTGTCCGTTTCGTCGACGAGTCCGGAGAAGAAGTCATTTTCCCCGTGAGCCTTTTTGCTCAGCGCCTTCATGCGTCCGTCTTTCTTCTTTCTCTTGCGGTACTCCTGAACGGTGGTGCCGGGTAAAGCCGAGATGTCCCAGAACTTAATCAGCTGGTCATGAGCGCAGCTGACCAGGAAGCGCCCGTCGTGGGATTTGGCGAGCTCCTCGATGGGTTCGCCGAGGTGCTGACCCACACAGCCGATCACGCGGTTAGGGAGAAGGTTTATGGCTCTGAGGAAAGAGAAACAAACTACATCAGACGAGACACTAATCCCACAGGAACGAGACTTTTACACTCATCCCACAGGAACAAGACTTTTACACTTATCCAACAGGAACGAGACTTTTACACTCATCCCACAGGAACGAGACTTTTACGCTTATCCCACAGGAACGAGACTTTTACACTCATCCCACTGGAACGAGACTTTTACACTCATCCCACAGGAACAGGACTTTTACACTCATCCCACAGGAACAGACTTTTACACTCATCCCACAGGAACAGACTTTTACACTCATCCCACAGGAACAGGACTTTTACACTCATCCCACAGGAACGAGACTTTTACACTCATCCCACAGGAACGAGACTTTTACACTCATCCCACAGGAACGAGACTTTTACACTCATCCCACAGGAACGAGACTTTTACACTCATCCCACAGGAACGAGACTTTTACAGTTCAGAGAGAACCAGCCTTTGTGAACCAACAATCTTCATAAAGCACACGGTTTGCGAGCTGCTGAAAGTCCACTCACCGTATGTATCCGTCCATGGAGGCGGTGCACATGATGCTGTCGGTGACTGGGACGATGCACTCCACGGACTCGGCTTTGACGGCGAAGCGGTCGCTCGTGGCGCCGAAGCCGTTCCAGTTGAAGATGTAGACGGTTCCTTCGCTGGAGCCGCACACCACCTTCTTCCCTCGTTTCATCAGCGACACAGACGTCAGGTCGCCGCTCTGCACCTCCGACTGCAGCTCGAACCGCCGCCGCTTTATGTTGAACACTCCCATCGTACCGTCTCCACTGTGGGGCGCACCAGAGTAAATGAGTTAAAGATGTTCTTTTTCTCATTAGTGTAGTACTTTAGAAACATACAATCTTTACTTTCTAACTCTTTAGTTTTTACTATATGACTTGTACCACCCTTTGGTCAGGGTAAGTTGTTTAAACTTTGACTTGAAGAATGGGAAAGAGAGTGAAAGTGTACGCGTCAGTGAAATGAAGGACCTGGCCGTGAGCAGGATCCTCTTGTTCTGGTCGACTGCGATGTCGCTGATGTAGTCGTCGTGATGCTTCAGATCCATTATGGACGTCCCCTTCCTCATGTCCCACACCTGGACACAGAGCAGCTTGAATAATAACTATAGTATTTAGTCTGAAAAAGCACATGAAGCTGGTTCTTGTGTCACACGATTACTGCAAAACTAAAGCACCAAACTGAAGCTGGGCAATGCTCACTGACGGCATAGTGTCTGACAGGTATAACCTTGTGGAATAAGTATCACAGTATCACAGAACTGCAGATATAACGCAAAATGGTTTTAATGTCGAGGGAAATTGGACAAAGCTTTAGGTTGTTATGGTTCAAAGAAGCAGAACACAACATCTCAGTAAGTTCTTACAAAGCCCTAATCTCTTTCTAGTGTCACTCTCTTCATCTCGTTTTACATCTGCCACAGTATTTCTATTTTTTAATCCCACGATTATCATGACGGTATGATTTAAAAACGTCCCGTGCTTCACTGAAGAGGGAAAAACAGACCTGAGCACCTGTCCATCTTTAGAGACAGAGGACACAGACCCTAAACCCTAAACACAGAGGAACTGTTGAACCTTTAAAGTGCCCATGTCGTCTCCGGTCGCGAGGATGTTCTCGTCCACGAGCAGCAGAGCGTTGATGGGTGCCGTGTGCGCGCCTCGGATGCGCGTGACCAACTGCCCTCTCTCCGCGTCCAGCACGTGCACGGCCTTGTCACGTGACACGGTGTAAAGGCGCAGACCGTCCGCGGAAAACCTCACCGCGCGGCACGACTTCATGTGGTGTCCCGAGGACCAGAGCTCGCGCGTCTCGCCCTCCGTGCACGAGTAGCTGAAGGCGTACACGTCCCCGTCCACGTCCCCGCACGCGAGCACGTCTCTGTGCGGGTGTAGGGCAATAGTGTTGGCGATGGCCTCGAGCCGCAGGTCCTCGGGGGTATCTCTGATCCGCGGCACGCGCTCCTCTTCCTCCTCCTTATCATCCTCATCTTCCTCCGGGTCTCCGTCCTGATGATCCTGGTTCTGGTCCTGGTCCTGGTCTGGAGCAGGGTCAGGTTCAGAGGACGTTGTTTCTTTAGTTAGATCCGTCTCTGTGTTTCCTGTGACTCGTGTCGCGTGCTCTGTGGAAGCCGCCATGTTGTTTACACCCGTCTTCTTCTACGCTCAGTTTTGGGACACTGCTGCCCTCTGCTGCCCTCTGCTGCACCGTCACTGAAGCCAGCTCTGTAGCGTTCAAATCATTTTTACAGGGGAACATGTCCGTAAGAAATAATATTTGTCCAAGTGGCCATTACCTTTTAATTAACTATATTTAACTTTATTATTTAAAATGTTAATTATTCAGCCTGAAGCCTCTTTGTAACACAGAGACAGAAAAACTCTTTTTACTAAAGGTCAGTCAAGTAGTTTTGACATTTCCTAAACGTTGTCTTAGACTGACATAGTTGTGGAATAAAAAGGATTCATAATGATTAATTTACTTTAAGGAACGTGCTTCTGAGTTATGTAACAGGCTTTTGTATTGAATAAACACACTCACTTTAAAGATACTGACGGGTCATTGTTGTACCTTTTCTATTTTTACATTTACATTTTTACCAAATTCACCAAGTTGTACTTTGCATAAATGTTGGTCATTTCTTAAATTAAAATATACAGTCATGTGAGTTCTATCTAATGCCATCAGGACTGGAGCCACTGTGATAAATATGTCAATAATTCAATCAAATGCACACAAATAAATGGACAAACATCTCCAAATTCACAATTATACTTTATTGCACCGTATGCATCTCTAAACATGGAGCTGTTATATATTGGAACCTGCCGTGAGCACATATACAGTAAAATATCTTGTTTAAAAAAAATAACAGATCAAATGAAAAACATGCAAAAAGCAAACAAATATAAATAAAATTTTCTAGAAAATCCTACAAGTTTTAAATACAGACACACATTAAGAGGCACCAACAAAAATAAGACGCACACTTAATGGGAGTTGTGACGTTTTAGCATTACAAGATATTTACTGCACGTAAAGAAATAATCAGCAATATCTTGTTTTATTCAAAGTTTGTTTAAAGGTCATTTTGACTGCTAGCTAATTTTGTCCAATGTGTTGCATTTCTTTCGATTACTTTTACGTATAGCCTTTATTTTATTATTTTCTACTACTTAAATTTTTTATCGAAGGTTTTCCACTGGATCTAAGAGCTTTATGTTGCCCTAAAACAAGACGATTTATCCCCATTAGCCTTGGGTTAATCCAGATTATATTTACAAAATCCTATTTGCATTTGTGACACAAACATTTACTGCACAAATAGTTATTTTAAATATTCAAAGACGACGCAAAAACTTTACACCCAGGCACAAACGGAGAAAGAAGAAGACACTTAAAACGCGAAAAACACACATTATTTTGGTCTTTAAGTTGTGATACATTCATCGTACGGAGAAAAAAAAAAAAGTCTTTACGAACATTTACGGCTCTACGAGGGCTCACCGAAATGGAAGGCATTGGTTCGTATAGTTTTTAATATTTTTGGGGATAGCCTTGTTGAATTCACTCATTTATGAAACCGTGGGAAATTTACATTAAATAGTATAAACCTAGGAAGAAATGACTAAATATATATATATATATTTCTAAAATTCCTATAAATAGTTGTGTCCTATCTGTGGCAGACTCTGCTGTGCTTTTGTTTGTATTTTCATTAAGAAGCGTATATTTGTTTTTGATTTTTAATAATAATAATAATAATAATAATAAGAGAGCACAAAAATACTTTTTTTTTTTTTTGAGATAAAGCAGTGTTTAACCATTTGTTACGTTTAGGTGGAAGCAGTAAAAAGGAGAAAATAAAAATGTTTCTTGTAACAGCTTAATGTAATTGATCATTCTGGTCAGTTATTTTTTATTAAAGTTACAGATTATTTAGGGTTATAAATGAGAGACTACACTCTTTGTAACCCTACATCCAAATTTAAGATAAAAATGTACTTGCTTTGCAGAGGTTTGTGTGAAAACTTACAATTTTATTTTGAAACAGTACCAATAAAATGACATTCATAATTTTATTGGTACTGTTCAAAACAAGCAGCTGCTCTCCGTTGACTTTGAATAGAGAGACCTTCCCTTGTCTTTTTCTCGAGAACAGGTTAAAGAAGTTATTAAAACTCCAAACAAAGCAAAGGACCTATGATCATATTTTTATACATAAAACCCAACAAAGAGAGAAGTTAACCTCTCCGAGGGCTAGCATGTGCTAAGTTTATGCACGAGTCTAGCACAAAGCAATCAATTCTAAGTAAAAAGACAATATGGTCATTTTAAAAAGCTAATTATGATGCCAACAGCTCCATTAAAGTCACATGGCATACAGACAGATTGAGCCCAATTTAGTTTTTGCACTTTTTCTTCTTTTTTTGACTGAGTTGTAAAGATTGTATGCTTATAAAAGTTACAGAGTTTTGGTCTTTTCAGTTTACCAAACACAAGCTTTTATGAGTCCTTTACTTTTTCTACTAAACAAACATACGCCGTCTCCCAAAACCAAGTCAGTCTAGAGCAGCTTCGATGCTTTCAGGTAATGACTCTTTTACTATAGTTAGTCGGTGCCTTTACACTTATTATCTATTTTGGGAAAAATACCTATAAACAGTCTTTTGTGAAGGTTAGAAGACAGTTTCTGAATTAAACGAAGAACAGATTCGTCTAAACACAAAGACAAATTGACAGCTAACAGCTTGTATTATTTTTATATTGCTGCAAAAAGTGTGCGTTGACAGCCGTGTTTTCTTCTCGTCAAAGTAAAGGCTGCGATTGCATTTCTGTGGCATTATTATTATTATGATGAGGCAATGTAAATTAAATACATGTATAACTTCGGTGTCCCTGCTGTTTCTGTTCATATTTGCTTCATTGCAACAGTCAGTCATGGTTGAATTAAAATATATACAAAATAAAATATAGGAAGTAATATATTGGTAAACAAGCATCTTAAAAGAGGAATTACTAAAGTTTTAAGGCTTAGATAAAGGTGTGTGTTTTCTAAAAGGGACCGTGCAGTTTTTTCTTTTAATGGACAGGTGCTTTTTGTGCAGATGGTTACATAATAACGTTATTTAGTCAAATTAAAAGCCCATAAGTGACAAGGCAAGGCTCAAACAAAGGGCTAACGTTTTCCTGTGAAGCAGACTAGCTAGGTTTCACTTTGACCATTTTCTCGCTCAAAAACAAACCAAAAAAAAACACAAAGATCATCAGTAACCCTGGTTGAACTAAAAACTGGGGGATAAAACAAGTTTCTTACCAAATATTTTTTGTTTTCAACAGTGAAGATTGTTCTAGCATAATGCAACATTAGCAAAAGCTAATGGCTAAATCTGAAGCAGTCTTTTTTATTTTTCAAATGTTGACGTTTCTAATGGCCTCATATTTAGCAAATGGCACACGGTCCGTTTTTTATGATCAGTTGTATATATTTGCACAAAAAGAGCACTTTGTTTTCTCTAAATCAATTCTTATATTTATTAGATTTTTTTTAAACTTCTTTCTTGAAATAAATATTGAAAGGAAGTTGACTTCAAAATCAAGCAACTTTTAGCTAGCTTCATGAAAAAAAACTAAAAACCAAGTAGTAATCTGTTGCTTTTCTGTGCTTTCAAGTAATTTCTTTAGCAAAACCCACAACTTTCACTTTTTTGTGATTAAATCCAGATTAAGTGTTTAATCCGATAAACTACCTTTTGGCATAAACCGTACCTCTGCTTCATCACCAGACCTTTTAGCTCAATGCTAAAAGTGGAAGCCCTGGGGCTAAAGCTAAAATATTCCAACCACACAAATAAATTAAATAAAATATATTGCTAAATGAAAATAAAAGTCTCCAATCTTAACTCTGCTTCTTTTAGAGTTTCTTAAATCTGATCAAACTCCAGCATTTCAACAGGTTTGGGCTACATCCACAAAAATATCACATTAAAAGGTGTTAAATGTTTCACACCAAATAAATTTGACCGAAACATTTATGCAACTGCCCCAACGTTTTCTTAGCTTATGTTAAAATGATTTCAAACTGAATATCCAGCTCCCATTTGGATAAATATATTCAATCATTCTTCATGAAGCTTGTTCATTATTAAATATTTTCGAATAGAAGTCAGTTGAAAACTCCTTTAACCAGTCCGGTTCTTTGTTTTAATAAAACGTCTTATATGAATAATAAAAACTGTTCAAGAGGAAACACCAGGAGGATATTAGTGTGGATGTAGCCTTAGTCTCATGTAGAGTATTGTCGAGGTCCCTGGAGTATTATTAAGGGGTGCTGACGGGAGACCCTTTAAGGCTGTTCAGAGCAGCGTGGATCCTGAAGTGCAGTCGGGACTCCATCGAATAATCCTTATAATTGGTCCTAAAGGAGAGGAAGAAAGTGGAAACATAACTGTTAAAGACTAACTCACTTTGTCGTAATGAGCACGTTCTCTGCGATGGAGGACTTTACACTTGTTTCTTCTCAGTTTCATCGTAACGCAGGTCTGGAGGTTCAGTCTAATGGAATATGTTCCAGGTTAAGGGTCTGTTCTGTAAGGATGTGTTTGGAAGCTACTTCAGATTGATGAAGAATTTATGTTCCTCTGGTGTCGGGCCGGTCAGTGCAGTTCTTTTCCTCTACGTCAAAGCCAACGCCGCACAGATAACGCGACTGGAGGTCTAAGCTCTATCGCGTAAACAGCATTCCTTTGATAAAGCAGCACACGAGTACTGACCTACTATTGGGCTTTAAACGCTCAGTCCACAGAAGCATGGACAGACTTGTATATTCAAGGCTAAACTGTGTTGAGTGTCTCCAGGTTCAATGGTGACGGTCAAGAAACTTCTCCCGCTAAGATCCTTTAGAAAGTCTGACTCCTCTCAGCTCCAAGGGCGACTCAAATATTCCCCAACAGAGTTTAGAGATGTCTGTAAATCGTAGGCAACATCTTAACTTTGTTTCCAACAACCAACGTGAGCGAGCATCAACCCGAGAAAGAAAAGTAGTAATGTGTGGAAGACATGCAGTTTACTCCAGTAAAAAGTTTAATGCTCGTATTCTAATGCCGACATTTAAAAGACATTTGATGCGTGGGACTCACTTGGCGTTTTCGATGTAGGTGGCAGCCTTTGCAAAGTCTCCTTGTTTCTTGTAGAGCAGGCCCAGCTCGTAGAGCGTGAAGGGAACCAGGTAGTGGTCGTACCTGATGCGCCGCTCACTGAAGGACAACAAACACAGGTTATTTTAGGAGTCTTCTGTCATCCGTGTCACTTTACCGAAACTGTGTAAAGATGCTTTCATTTTAACCTTATATTGTATGTTGTTATATGCTCAACACATGCACATTTTTTTCTTTTAAAAATAGAAAATCTACAATTATTTGAGTTTATTTTTACAAGTTTTCAATTCAATTTAAAATGTATGGCATCTTTTAATTCAGATACTCAAAATATCACAATTATTACAGAAAGTGATATTCACTTTATTTGATTTTAAAGGTTTTTAAAAAGATTTGATGTTTATTTTAGGCTTGTTTTACGTTTATGTTTCAGCTTGTGGATTTACCTGGAGAGCACCTGAGTGAAGCACAGCTCGGCCTGAAGTAAACGACCCAAATGCTTTAAACACAGGCCTTTTAACATCTGCACCAAACAGCTGTCGTCAGGATGATACTCCGACGGGTCTGACGGAGAAATAACGTCACATTAACTTCACCTAATTAAAGAAATATCACCGTTTAGTCCAGGTGTCCAGGTGTAAAAGAGAAGAACTCACTGGGATCGTTACGCAGCTGCTCCTCGGCCTTTTCGATCGTAACCAGCAGAGCTTCTGTGCAGTCGGCGCTTTTCCCGACGATGGTGAAGCCGTTCCACACATACATCATCTCCTACGGACCACAAGAGAATATCACATTAACGTTGATTTATTACAAGAATTAAACAGAAATTTGAAAAAAACTATTTGAACACAGAGGGTTTTAATGGATTTGTTAGAATAAGATGAATTATTGAGTGATGTTCTGATGTGTGTCATTAACCCTGAGGCCGTCTCTAGAGGCACCAGCTGCGAGTATAAAAGGGCTGTTCACAAACCTGACGAAAACGTTTAATAAATGAAAGTGCGACAGTTCCTTGATTTTTCACCTTTTTTTAATTCTTGGCAAAATCCTCTACCGGTGCTGTAACCAAGACCAGTTCATAAAAAAGGGGTCAAATAAACTTAAACCAAGTTGGAAACACACTTCCTAACTTCTGGAGCACATAAACTGCAAATGATTTGGTCTCTAACAAGACAAATCATAACAGCATGTCTCTCCATCTAGAAATGCCTCCAATCTCTGGTCGCCATCGTCTTTTATTTGTCACAAATATAAACATAACTCTGTTAGCTGCACAAACCGGTCCCAGGCCGAGTTGGTGCGTGGCTAAATGAGCACACAATGAAAACATGTCTGTGTTTGTGGCTGAGCTTTACTCGCTCCAAAACAAAGTACCGTAAATGTTCCGTCACCGGTGGAGAACAGAGAGAATGTGAGCAGTAATCTTTGTTAGCAAAGAGGCTAAACTGTAAACGGAGGCCGTCGTACCGAGAAGGTATTATTTTATAACACAGACCCGTTTGAGTAAAGAATTCCAGGCCTTTGTGAAGTACTTCTGTTCATCACATTTATTATTACCGTTAACACATTCTTCTTTTTCTTATGCTATCGGCTCTTCCCTTTAGGGGTCGTCACAGCGAATAATCTGCCTCCGTTTGTCCCTATCCCTCTCACACGAGCTGTTCCTCTGATGGACTCATTCCTGATTCTTATCCTTCCTCGTCCCAAAGAGAACCAGAATCGGTCTTTCTCTTGTTCACAACCAACTTGTGAAGCACAAGCACCAACAACGTTAAACATCACACTTTTAATTTCCAGCTTCAGACTCATCCACCTATCTCTTACCTCCAGAACATTCTTCACAAACTCCTCCTTCAGGATCCCTCCTACTCCATTTCTCTTCCTGTCCACAGCAGGATGGAAGAGTTTAAACCCTGCTCCAGTGCTTCTAGCCTCTCTCCCTTTCCACCTGACCTCCTGGACACACTCCTCTGCACCGTATCTACCAGCTCTCTACCTTTACCTGTCAGCGTTCCAACATTTCAGTCAAACTCTCCTGCTTTTTCCATTCTTTCTCTGCCTACGGACACGCCTTCCTCCTCTTCTTCTTCGACCATGGACACCGATGGAGGTGGTTGTTTAACCGGGACCCGACCGATGGAAGCCATGTTAGTGAGGTGCATATTTGTCAAAAGTTTTACGTCTGGCTTGTGACTCCTGTGGCTAGATTTGTTAATATATTCTTGTTATCATTGATAAATAAGAGGTAAAAGGTAATGAGTTCAGCTGTTTTATGGAAACACATGAGAACAGTGTTTATTTTTGGGTTTTAGTGCTCAGCTGAGGTTAATAAGAAATAATTATTGAACACAAAGTAGTCAGAACATGAGCAGCAGCAGTACATCATCACTGTGGTGTGTTAGCTAATGTTTTTACCAGCGCGGGGACGACCAGCGGGATAGGACTTGTGGCTTTGTATCGTCTGGACTTCCTCACAGCGAACTTCTCTGTGGGGATGGATTTTCCGGCCAAACGCTGCTTCAGACCCTCCACCTGCCTGAAAACACACACTAACCTTACGTTTGGGTTTCATTTGAGTTTGTTCCAGGGGTTTATAAAAATGTACAAACCTGAAAAGCTCAAAGATGTTTTCGCCCGTTTTCTTGACTTCGTCCTCGGACATCATGCTGAGGATGGCTGCTTTTTGGTAAACATAGATCGCCTTTGAAAACAAAGTAAGGATATTAATCATTTGTCACCAAGAGGTTCTTGTTTATTAAAATGGATAAATACATTTGTATTGACCAAAATGATAACTTTTAGATTTTGGTGTATTTTGACTTTTGGGATTAAATAGACCCTTTTATTGTTATGCTATAATGAGAATACGTTCGTACATATGAAGGATGTTTCTGCACACAGACAGATACAGGATGCTGACAGTGACTCAGTTCAAGACACGGTTTCACTTTCAGACTCTTTTTTCTGTTCGTCACACCCTTTGCCCTAAACCTGCTCACTCTCAGCGAGTTGTAGGAAATTAAAATGTGAAAAAACATCAGCGTTTATCGGATACTGATGATTTTCTCACATGCAGTAAGTGAAAAACTTTTAATACATGTGATTATAGTTTGTTGACTCTTTACACATCCATTCCCACAGTTTGACCATTTGACCACGACCTGCCGAGCCTCTGTTTAAGACCGACTTCTCTGTTGGACTGGAATGCCTCTGTGGCTTTTGGTCGAAGGCTGACCGGCAGTGAGCAGGTTTTAAAGAAGGGTGTGGCAAGTTCCCAAAATAACAAGAACAATTATCAGCAGCTTCTGATCCACCAACGCCCCGAGACTGTCCTGTTTCCTGATCTTCCACTGCGCACATTAAAATATCCATAACCAATGAGTTTATTCACAGAAAAGAGAAAAGATTAAGTAGTTGAGGCTCTATCTTCTCAGCTGATCACAATCCAGCAGCAGAGAACACCGCTTTAGGGCGTTTACTCAAATATCCGCAACCAAGAACTCACGCAGTGTTAGTTTGGTTCGGTAACTTCTTGTTTGTCTCTAGTTTTTTAAAAACACAACTATTTTCTGTGGACTTTCCCTGAGGCTGTTCCTGTTCAGGATGTTTACTGTGGAGAAGCTCCTTTTACAGTTGAACTGGAGAAGTACAATAATCAGACTGGAGTAGGGCCTGTAGATTCATGTTGTTATTAATATAGAGTTAGTACAGACATGTTTTAAATCACCAGAACGCTCTTTAGGAAACGGCTTCACAGCAGTCGTCTGCAGCAGGAGCCACACGAAGCACATTTAACAAATGTGTTTCAGCAGTGTTTTATTGTGTTACGTTCACTTGCCTTGATGTGTGTTTTGTATAATGTCTGTTCATGTTTTTCACTAAACCTCTTTATACTGCGTCTCACTGACCTGTCATGTGTCTGGATGTTTGTTTTGTCATGTTCTCCACCTGCCACTGGGACCACAGGTGAAAACTAGCCTGTACGGCTAATGCTGGATTAGCAAACACATGCTGATTAATGTGCACGGCCCCATATTAAATACATAATAAAGTGTTTGTGTTTTTAAACTTCCACTGTTCTCTCTTAAGTTTAATCGGCCTTGACCTTGATTCAGTTTGGTCCAGAGACCGAAGAGCAGCCGTTTGATCCTGGAGCTGTCACACCTGGAGACACCAGGTCGAACCAAACAGAGCAGGTGTGAAAGGGCCCTTAGTTGAGACCTGTCCTACACTTTGTTAAAGAGAACCCGGCTTCAAAAGAACCAGAACCAGAACCCTCACAGAACCCTTTTTTACTCTACGAGCTGCATGAAAAAAACGGGGTTGGGTTTACCTTGGACCAGCGGCTCTCGGCACACAGCAGGTTGGCGTAGTGGTAGGCCTGAGTCCACTCCTGTTGGAACGAGTGGGCCCACATCAGCTCCCAGTAACAGAGATGATGGATCTGCTTCCACTCGCTCTGACTCCGGATGCATTCCTCGAACCGCGCTCGGGCCTGGGACACGAGACCAAAACCACTTCAGGGTCAAGAACAAAGAGTTTAAAGTCTTTGAGAGAAAGTGAAGAGCTGTACCTTTTCAAAGTGTCCTCTCAGAGTGGAGATCCGAGCCGAGTAGAAGAGGATAATCAAGCCCTGGAATAACAAGAGTTTGAACAGTATTAGTGCTTTTTTATACAATAATAAAAGAAACTGCTACTCCAGTTAAACTCCAGTTTCAGTCAGACGAAGGGTAAAATAAGAACTTTAGTGTCATGTAAATGTTACGAGGGTCTTACTTTGGGATATTTGTGCCGATACGGCTCCAGCAGAGCTTCAGCCTCCAACATGTTGCCCTCCCCAGTCCCTGGAGAACACAGAGTCAGGGTATGAGGGGCTTTAAAAAGAAAAAGTAAGAAGAGTGTTTGTGTGAGTCTTTACCGAGGATGAGCGAGACGTAAGTGTGGTAGAAAAGAAGAGTCAGAGCACAGAGGATGGACCGGATACTGTGGTCGGACGCTCCCTCTCTGAGCTGGGACAAACCAAAGTTCTGCAAACAAGCATGAGAAGGTAGACCAGGGCTAGACCAGGGCTGGACCAGGACTAAACCAGGACTAAACCAGGACTAAACCAGACTATTTTTCCATCTAATACTCACTCTGTTTCCTGAGAAGCCGATGAACTCCAGCAGACGGAGGATCCTCTGAGGCAGAAGAGACAGCATCTGAAACAAAAGCAGGTTAACATCCACAAATAAAACTAATTCCAGCTTTCAAAAGAAAAAGTATTTACTTGTGGTAAAGTTAAATAGCTGTATTTTCATTCCTCTCTCTTGTGTGTCCCATTCTCCACATTTATGACAGTGAACAGTTTTATTTGAATAAACATACATTAATGTCCGTCCCTCTAAGCCCAGTCTGCTGTGATTAGTCAAATGAAGGACTAAACCTGGACGATACCAAGGGCTGAAGTTTCTCTCACTGTCACTCACTTCCTCATTAGAGGCTCATTACGTTACTCATCTACATCACAATGTAACACAACATCCACATTATAAGAGTGTACAGATCTTAAGGTGAAAACACGGGCTTTGGGGAAACCGTGCATAAAAAAGGTTGAAGACTAACCAGGTTAAAGGAGCCCACGCCCAGTTTGACTCCGCCCTCAAACTGTTTGACAGCCTCTGATTGGCCGTCCAGACCCTGAGTGGCATTCAGCACATTCTGACACTCCCTGTTAGACGAACAGAGAGTTTAACAGTCTTTGATGGAGAAGCACAGGTCCTCCGTCAGGTGTTTCTGCTGAACACAGACCTAATCCTGCAGTGACCTTTAGCTCGTAGCCTTTAGCTGCTGTGTAACAAATGCTTGTATGAAAAGCAGGTGAATACTGAGCCACTCACCTGCTGCAAGTCAGGTGCCATTTCACAAAACCATCTTGTTTTTCAGAATTTGTCATTTTGTCCAAATGTATTCATGTTTATGTGGGTCATTAGTTTAAAAGACTGGGTAAACTCACTTGTAGATCTGGTAACTCGTCCGAACCTTGATGCCTCCTTTAATGAAACTGATCATGTTTTCATCCTGAAAGATCAAAGAAACAAAATAACAATCAGTGTCTTAAGTGTAGTTTTTGTCAAAATCTAAGAATTCTGTAGTTTTAGTTTTTTCTGAAAGTGGAGCTGGAGCAGATCAGGTGTTCTTGGACCAAACCAAACTGAATAATGAATGTGTCTGATCTGAAACTGAAGAGGCCTGAGACGAGTTTACATTCCACCACCTGCTTTAACCAGGTCTAAACCAGGTCTAAACCAGGGCTAAACCAGGTCTAAACCAGGTCTAAACCAGGTCTAAACCAGGTCTAAACCAGGTCAAAACCAAGTCTAAACCAGGACTAAACCAGGTCTAAACCAGGACTAAACCAGGTCTAAACCAGGACTAAACCAGGTCTAAACCAGGTCTGAACCAGGTCTAAACCAGGTCTAAACCAGGTCTAAACCAGGACTAAACCAGGTCTAAACCAGGTCTAAACCAGGTCTAAACCAGGTCTAAACCAGGTCTAAACCAGGTCTAAACCAGGTCTAAACCAGGTCTAAAGCAGGTCTAAACCAGGACTAAACCAGGTCTAAACCAGGTCTAAACCAGGTCTAAACCAGGACTAAACCAGGTCTAAACCAGGTCTAAACCAGGTCTAAACCAGGTCTAAACCAGGTCTAAAGCAGGTCTAAAGCAGGTCTAAACCAGGTCTAAACCAGGTCTAAACCAGGTCTAAACCAGGTCTAAAGCAGGTCTAAAGCAGGTCTGAACCAGGTCTAAACCAGGTCTAAACCAAGTCTGAACCAGGTCTAAAGCAGGTCTAAAGCAGGTCTAAACCAAGTCTGAACCAGGTCTAAAGCAGGTCTAAACCAGGTCTAAACCAGGTCTAAACCAGGTCTAAAGCAGGTCTGAACCAGGTCTAAACCAGGTCTAAACCAGGTCTAAAGCAGGTCTAAACCAAGTCTGAACCAGGTCTAAACCAGGTCTAAACCAGGTCTAAAGCAGGTCTAAACCAAGTCTGAACCAGGTCTAAAGCAGGTCTAAACCAGGTCTAAAGCAGGTCTGAACCAGGTCTAAACCAGGTCTAAAGCAGGTCTAAACCAAGTCTGAACCAGGTCTAAAGCAGGTCTAAAGCAGGTCTAAAGCAGGTCTAAACCAGGTCTAAACCAGGTCTAAAGCAGGTCTAAACCAGGTCTAAACCAGGTCTAAACCAAGTCTGAACCAGGTCTAAAGCCAGGTCTAAACCAGGTCTAAACCAAGTCTGAACCAGGTCTAAAGCAGGTCTAAACCAGGTCTAAACCAGGTCTAAACCAGGTCTAAAGCAGGTCTGAACCAGGTCTAAACCAGGTCTAAACCAGGTCTAAAGCAGGTCTAAACCAAGTCTGAACCAGGTCTAAAGCAGGTCTAAACCAGGTCTAAAGCAGGTCTGAACCAGGTCTAAACCAGGTCTAAACCAGGTCTAAAGCAGGTCTAAACCAAGTCTGAACCAGGTCTAAAGCAGGTCTAAAGCAGGTCTAAACCAAGTCTGAACCAGGTCTAAAGCAGGTCTAAAGCAGGTCTAAAGCAGGTCTAAACCAGGTCTAAACCAGGTCTAAAGCAGGTCTAAAGCAGGTCTAAACCAGGTCTAAAGCAGGACTAAACCAGGTCTAAAGCAGGTCTAAACCAGGTCTAAACCAGGTCTAAACCAGGTCTAAACCAGGTCTAAACCAGGTCTAAACAGGACTAAACCAGGTCTAAACAGGACTAAACCAGGTCTAAACAGGACTAAGCAAACAAGACTAAACTCCAAATCAATCAGAATCAAATTAAACTAAATCAGATAATCAGACTAAAACAAGATTAAAGCATAACATAAATTAACCAAAGACGAAATCCAGAACTTGAACCAGACTATAACAGGACAAAGAAACTAAACAAATCCAGGATTATCTAACAAACTTACTCAGTACCAAACCAAGACTAACCTGGGTTCATCAGGAACTGAAAAGAGGCTAAAAATAGGATAAAAGCTTAACCAAACACTAAAACCTGCAAAAATCTATTGTCGCTTTGACTAAATATTGACTAAACCAAGACTAACTAAACTAAACTAGGATTACTAAAAACAAAAAGGTCTTTATCAGGACTAAAACCAGGAGTAGCGGCAGGATTTACATTTACATTTAGTCATTTAGCAGACGCTTTTATCCAAAGCGACTCACAATTGAGGAAAACAATGGAAGCAATTTCAACAACACAAGGAACAAAAAGCATAAGTGCACCAAAAACCTAGCACAGTAACAAAGCTAAGGATAGGAAAGATTTTTTTTTTTTTATTAAAAGAAGGAATTGATAGAAAGTAAGTTAAGAATTCAGTGTTTGTCAGTCAGGTGTTGATGGAAGAGATGTGTTTTCAGGTGTTTTTTAAAGATGTCTACAGAATCTGATGATCTTGTAGCAGCAGTAGATCATTCCACCAATGAACAGATCCAGAGAAAGTACGCGAGAGAGATTTAAATTAATTCCGGACGATAGAAACTAGGATTATAACTGGATTAAGCAGGACTTTTTTGAGACGTGTGAAAGGTGTAATGTATTTTCTGACCTGGACAAAGGTGAGTGTGGCTTTCTGCAGCAGACACTCGGCGTAACACAGCTCTGCGTGCATCTCATCTGAAAGCAAGCACAAAACAATAATCAGCATCGCCATTAACATTTGAGCTGTCAATCAATACCAGGGGGCGGGGCTTACCTTCCTGCAGACTGGACTGTTTGCTTAAGAGAGCCCCCACCATCGAGTTTCTCTTTCTAAACCTGTAAAAGACACAAACAAACAAAAATCTTAATTAAAATATTCTTTACAGGGGCACTTCTAAAGACTCCAAGGGCTCTGGGCAGGAAGGCACCAACAGGCCCCCATACACTTAACATTTCAATTAAAAGGTTTGTTTTAAAATTTTATTTTACCAAATAGGCATGTACAGTCAAGATAAAAATGGGATTTATTCATTTATACAAATTCACATTCATTTCATTCTCATATAATCATTCATTTACATAAATTTATTGCACATTTTGATCAACATATTACGGATCTAAATTGTGTTTTTTGTCTAAAACCAGAGTCAGCTGTAGATAACTAATGCTAGCTAAAATATATATATATATATATATATATATATATATATATATATATATATATATATATATATATATATATATATTTATTTATATATTTATAAATATATAAATAAAAGGACTATAATGCTGTATGCTACTGCAATTAACAGCAGAAGAACACTGTTTGTTGTTATGGAAAGTCCTGTGGTGTAACCGGAGGTGTGTGACTCAGCAGACAGCAGGGTCACTCTGACTGAACTCGCTCACAGCAGCGTTTTCTACTGAGACTGAACCGTCCTGTTTCAGAATGAGTCCACTTCACAGAAAAATGATACAGAAAGAATTGTAGTTAGACCTGTTTTTTCTGTTTACTTGGACTTGGGTTTGACAAAGTGAATTATTGTATATGTTGATGTTTTCAGAAAAGCTGTGCACGAACAATTAGAAGAAGATCCAGTCAGTCCTACGCGT
Source organism: Neodontobutis hainanensis (assembly GCA_024349245.1). NCBI lineage: Eukaryota > Metazoa > Chordata > Actinopteri > Gobiiformes > Odontobutidae > Neodontobutis > Neodontobutis hainanensis. The sequence continues at coordinate 35,241 of JALDNG010000261.1, forward strand.
GATCATATCTGAGTAGTGTGCTCAGTGGAAATAGACACACCATGGGCTGCATTACCACGAGTGTCCACTGGTGGAAATGGCATCAGCGTGCACAGGGCTGTGCCATATACAGGATCTAGCTTTGGTTTAAGTTTAATTCGATCTTTGCTTCATGACGTGGTGTTTAGTTTGCTGTGAGCTGAAATGTCAAACAGGGTTCAAAGTGAAAAACAGACAGGTGACCTCTGACAGGTGTTGAGAGCCTCTTTGATCGTAGCCATCGCTGCCTGGATGTCCCTCTGCTCAAACGTCATGGTGGCCTGCATCACCAGGATACTGCTGTAGCCCAGAGCGTGGTACATACTGTCCTTCCACCTGGGATTAACGCAGACATAGTCCATTTGAAAACACTCATAGTTGTTGGTTGTTTAAATATTTTGACAGCATTAATAGTTGCGTTCTGTTTTGGTTTCCCTGTTTCCTGTTTCTGTTCTGAAGAAGCTGTTTTGTAATGTGTCTTTTCGTCACTTTCTGCTCTTGTCTAATCAGCTCACTTCACAATAATGGTTTGTCACGGTTTTAGTGGTTTTTACAACATTTTTTCAAAACTGCAGTATTGAGTTACCATTTACTGGAATGTTTCAAAACCCTTTAGTGATAAAAAAAGGCTTTGTAAAATGCTGATTCAGTGACATGGCTTTCCTTTTGCCTCTACTTTACACTTCACAGAGTTTTCTTGTATTTTATTCACTCGTCAGAACACTTTAGTCTGTGCTGCTTTAACCACAGATGCACCCAGCGTCAAACTGCACTGCACAACCTGAATCCTTTCTCAGACAGAAACAGTAGAGAGTGTAATGCTCTCACCACGGCTTGAGGAGGTCCAGGGCTTCGGAGAACTTGTTGTTAAGGACGAGGTTCAGAGCGCACTGAGTCTCCTGGATGGCAGTGTGGAGGTCCATCTGACAGGCACTGCAGACGCAATCAAACACGTCATTAAAGAAAGTGCATAGGTCTTATTGTTACTGGAGATTGTTCTGAAATATCCAGATCATTTATTTTGAGAAAAGAAGTGAAAGTATCAGCCCTTAGTGGTTTGTTTCACAACACAAGAGGATTTATTCGTCTTCTCGGTTTAATCCTACTCTAATCTTTCCTTTCCTGACGAGCTGTGGTTTGTTTCAGCTCGTCCACCAAACGGTGACTGTTTGTGTAAATCATTCTGAATGAATAAGGTCCAGGACACACCAAAGCCTACACAAAGATGTGATTCAAACTGAAGCTTAGGCGTGTTACAGGTTTATTATTGAGGCGTTCCTCAGGGCTGCGAACCAGCTCCGTTATTATATTACAGTTATTTTCTATTAACCACAAAAACTAGAACAAAAACAGTAATAACTAAAAGTAATAATAACATGTAGACGTACAGCAATGAACCAGTTGATGGTAAATTCACTAAACGTGATATAAAAAAAACTAAAAACAACAGAAAACACATTTTTGTTTAATCAATTTGTGAGTAAAAAACAGACTTGGGTGGTGCCTTTGTGGATTTGATGGGTTTGATTTCGATAATGGTTTAGATGAATGTCAGCTGCACTTATGGAGTTGTGAGACTGTGTTGTGGAGGAAATCAATAAAGACTGGTAAATAATGAATAAAGAACTCACGCTGGGATCCGGTCGTAGGCATCTTCAAAGCAGTCCTAAACACAGACACATGGCCTTCATTAAAACAAAGCAACAACTCCGGAGGTGGAAAACGGAACCAACCACAAAACAAGGGAAACACTTAGGTGTGAATACATGAGATAATGAAAAGCATGCTTAGCTTTAGCGTTAATGAAAAATGTTAGAATGTATTCAAAAAAGATAAATCACATTTCCAGAAAATTTTAAATAAAACTACTCTTTGTTAAAGTAATTGTCTCATATTCTACTAAAACAAAGACTAATGCCTCTTGTAACTGTTAAAACAAACTCAGATTTAGGTCTAAGCCAGGATTAAACCAGGAGTAACTGAGGCCTCAAACCAGACTGACCCAGAACTAAATCAAGACTAAAGCAATGGGCAAAACCAAAAACTGCGACTAGGGCTGGAAATCGCCATTTTTGAGAGAATTTACCATTTTAATGTCATGCTTTTTGTTTTAAATTCATTTAAAACAGCACACTACACCAGCTCTAATACAATTTACATGATTAGATTTTCAATCACATTTTTAAACCCAGAAAAGGTGGCCCGTCCCTGGGGAGACTCGGAGCGCAGGACACCCCGCCTCCAGAGGCACACGTCACATTTTCAAACCCAGAAAAGGTGGCTCGTCCCTGGGGAGACTCGGAGCGCAGGACACCCCACCTCCAGAGGCACACGTCACATTTTTAAACACAGAAAAGGTGGCCCGTCCCTGGGGAGACTCGGAGCGCAGGACACCCCACCTCCAGAGGCACACAATACATTTTCAAACCCAGAAAAGGTGGCCCGTCCCTGGGGAGACTCGGAGCGCAGGACACCCCACCTCCAGAGGCACACAATACATTTTCAAACCCAGAAAAGGTGGCCCGTCCCTGGGGAGACTCGGAGCGCAGGACACCCCACCTCCAGAGGCACACGTCACATTTTCAAACCCAGAAAAGGTGGCCCGTCCCTGGGGAGACTCGGAGCGCAGGACACCCCACCTCCAGAGGCACACGTCACATTTTCAAACCCAGAAAAGGTGGCCCGTCCCTGGGGAGACTCAGAGCGCAGGACACCCCGCCTCCAGAGGCACACGTCACATTTTCAAACCCAGAAAAGGTGGCTCGTCCCTGGGGAGACTCGGAGCGCAGGACACCCCACCTCCAGAGGCACACGTCACATTTTTAAACACAGAAAAGGTGGCCCGTCCCTGGGGAGACTCGGAGCGCAGGACACCCCACCTCCAGAGGCACACAATACATTTTCAAACCCAGAAAAGGTGGCCCGTCCCTGGGGAGACTCGGAGCGCAGGACACCCCACCTCCAGAGGCACACGTCACATTTTTAAACCCAGAAAAGGTGGCCCGTCCCTGGGGAGACTCGGAGCGCAGGACACCCCACCTCCAGAGGCACACAATACATTTTCAAACCCAGAAAAGGTGGCCCGTCCCTGGGGAGACTCGGGGAGCGGAGGCTACATTGTTCCTGTCACTTCTCTAAACCAGTGCCTGTCAGGGGAATACGACTCTTTCCTCTGGTGGATATTAGTGTCTTTATCCTCTCAGAGTCATTCCAGAGGCTCCAGCAGCAGCATTAGCCACAAACACAGAAGAAGAAACTCGATTTTGTGATCGCTGTTTTAGACATCGATCAAAACTCAAGATGAACTAATCCAAACTAAACCTGATTAAAGCCAGGTAAAGGACTAAACAAAACCTACAACCAAAACAAAGAGAAAATATATAAAAATCTTAGAACAAAACAAAACAGGACTAAAGCCAGTAGTAAACATTTCAAAACCAGGACTAAACAAAGACAAAACCAGGACAAAACCAAAGCGAAAAACAGAATATCTCGTCTTTGGTGTAAAATGGCTCCTAAAGTCTGTTTTTTGCAGTGATTGGTTTTGTGTTTGTTAAAGGAATCTCGTCTGTTTAAACGTTTTACGGTAATAAAACATCTCTGTTTAAATGTTTTACGGTAATAAAACATCTCTGTTTAAACGTTTTACGGTAATAAAACATCTCTGTTTAAACGTTTTACGGTAATAAAACATCTCTGTTTAAACGTTTTACGGTAATAAAACGTCGTTTGTGAGAAGTGACCGTTATCTGCGTCTGGTCTGACGTAAAGTGGAAAGTCACACGAGTAGCAGCAGAAGCTAATAATAGCTGTGAGTGACTCTTACGCAACGAGCCACAGCTGCAGCCTCAGGCCACAGCCCTCAAACACACACCAGACCTAGTCCTGGACTAGACCTGGTCCTATCGGTTGGTCTAAACTAGAACCAAACTGCTAAGATAGTACTGGTTTAGAGCTGGTTTAATCCTGGTTTCATCTGGATTAGTCCTGGACTTTGTATTGATTTGCTCCTAATTTTGGTTAATTTAGTCCTTGGTAGATCCTGGGTTTAGATCTGGTTTAGTCCTTGTAAGGTTTTGGTTTAGATCTGGTTTAGTCCTTGGTAGATCCTGGGTTTAGGTCTGGTTTAGACCTGGTTAAGTCCTAGTTTTATCTGGATTAGCACTGAACCTACTCCTGATTTACTCCAGTGTTACTTCTGATATAGTCTCGGTTTAGACCTTGGAGTATTTTTTTTTTCTCCTTTTTTTAGTCCTGGTTTAATCCTTGGTTTTAGTCCTGGTTTAATCCTTGGTTTTAGTCCTGGTTTAATCCTTGGTTTTAGTCCCGGTTTAATCCTTGGTTTTAGTCCTGGTTTAATCCTTGGTTTTAGTCCTGGTTTAGTCCTTGGTTTTAGTCCCGGTTTAATCCTTGGTTTTAGTCCCGGTTTAGTCCTTGGTTTTAGTCCTGGTTTAGTCCTTGGTTTTAGTCCTGTTTAATCCTTGGTTTTAGTCCTGTTTAGTCCTTGGTTTTAGTCCTGGTTTAGTCCTTGGTTTTAGTCCTGTTTAATCCTTGGTTTTAGTCCTGGTTTAATCCTTGGTTTTAGTCCTGTTTAGTCCTTGGTTTTAGTCCTGTTTAGTCCTTGGTTTTAGTCCTGTTTAGTCCTTGGTTTTAGTCCTGGTTTAGTCCTTGGTTTTAGTCCTGGTTTAGTCCTTGGTTTTAGTCCTGGTTTAGTCCTTGGTTTTAGTCCTGTTTAGTCCTTGGTTTTAGTCCTGGTTTAGTCCTTGGTTTTAGTCCTGGTTTAGTCCTTGGTTTTAGTCCTGTTTAGTCCTTGGTTTTAGTCCTGGTTTAGTCCTTGGTTTTAGTCCTGGTTTAGTCCTTGGTTTTAGTCCTGTTTAGTCCTTGGTTTTAGTCCTGGTTTAGTCCTTGGTTTTAGTCCTGGTTTAGTCCTTGGTTTTAGTCCTGGTTTAGTCCTTGGTTTTAGTCCTGGTTTAGTCCTTGGTTTTAGTCCTGGTTTAGTCCTTGGTTTTAGTCCTGTTTAGTCCTTGGTTTTAGTCCTGGTTTAGTCCTTGGTTTTAGTCCTGGTTTAGTCCTTGGTTTTAGTCCCGGTTTAGTCTAGAGTCAAGGTCAAAAGCGGGTTCCATTTCAAGACCAATGACAGCAGCAGAAGTGAACGGAAAAGGAAAGAGAAAGTGAAGCAGAGAGAAGTGGGAGGAAGAATGACTTTATAAAAAGGTCCTTGTTATTCTGTACAAGGCTCCCACTCAACTTCACAGCTTCTCGCTAAAAAACAGATGCTCCCTACAACTCCTGTTAAAAACGGAAAACGCTTCACAAACCTATACATTTTTTATCATTTATCCCCAAAAAAAAAAAAAGATAAAATAAAAAAGGCATATTTAGTTTTTTGTTTTTTCATTTATATTAATTATATAATAAAAATGTTTGTATTATACTTGGTGTGAAAATATTTAGTTTAAGATAGTTTTTTGACTACTGTTCTGAGTTTTAATTATTCACAAATGCAGTCTGACCTGAAGGATCAGGACACACCTGAATTCAACACAAAAGACATAATTAACTCTGAAGTTGAGACGTGTTTCGGCAGAGAACCTAATAGAACTATGAGCCTGGGGCGTTCCTCAGGGCTGTGACCTGGCTCCGCTTTTACATCACAGGGTTGTTGAGTTATTTTTACTAAAACAATTAAACTTGAGTTAAACTTGAGTTAGATTTGTGAGAGTTTAAGCCTGAAACCTGACTTAAATGAACACTTTAATTCAAGACACAATCGAGTTCTCTCTAAACACAGACGTATATTTGAGCTAACAGAGTTTAACCAAAACTGAACCAATGCTAATTTAAGACTTATCCAGGACAAGTCAAACAACAGGACGAAAACTGGGACTAAAACCAGGAAGAAATCTGGAAACCTGGACTAAAAGACAGACTAAACATATGTCACGATCCAGGACTAAACCAGGTCTAAACCAGGACTAAACCAGGTCTAAACCAGGTCTAAACCAGGTCTAAACCAGGACTAAACCAGGTCTAAACCAGGCCTAAAGTGGGATTAAACTAGGGCTGGATATGGGTTAAACCATTTATTCATGCTTTTAATTTTTTTGTTAATTTAATCCCCAATAATATTACATACATTTTTCTTTAATAAAATTCCACAACAAAAAAAGCAAACAAAAGAACTGTGTTTTCCTTATTTTGTGAAATTAAAGATTAGAATATGACCTAATCAAATAAACTGAGCCGTAAGTCACAACAAAAGCAGGCCTGAATGTGGACTAAACCAGGTCTAAACCAGGTCTAAACCAGGACTAAACCAGGTCTAAACCAGGTCTAAACCAGGACTAAACCAGGTCTAAACCATGTCTAAACCAGGACTAAACCAGGGCTAAACCAGGACTAAACCAGGTCTAAACCAGGTCTAAACCAGGTCTAAACCATGTCTAAACCATGTCTAAACCAGGTCTAAACCAGGTCTAAACCAGGACTAAACCAGGTCTAAACCATGTCTAAACCATGTCTAAACCAGGTCTAAACCGGGTCTAAACCAGGACTAAACCAGGTCTAAACCATGTCTAAACCAGGTCTAAAATGGATTGTCTTGTTCGTATTTTTAAAGAGACGTAAGTGTGTTAAATGTGTCACGTCTCACTCGAACGCCTCATAACGCTTCACAATCGTCTCTGTGTCCATCAATCATTACATTACCCAGGAATCCATACTAAATGAGTTTAAAACAAAACAAAAAACCCCAAACATGGTTCGACTGTTTCTGCCTCACAGCAACAAAATATACAACTCGGAAAAAACGCAGACGACATCAAGTTCGGACAGAAAGACATTCAGGCTCCTCGTTAACGCACAAGTCGTGACCTCTGCCAACGCCTCATCAACAAACTAAAACTAAACCTGGTTCAGAACTAGTTTAATCTGTTGTAGTCGTGGACTTTGTTGGTCCCTGGTTTGGGTTTAGTTCTTTGTCTAACCTTTACTTATTAATTTCATTTTACGGAATAAGTGTCAGATCCATGTGGGTTCGGTGCTAAACCAGACTAAGACCTGCTCCGGAGCAGAAGACGACTGGAGTTGAAACCTGAGGAAATAAAACTAGACCTGAACTTACCTGAGGAAAAACACAAACCGGCTTCGTTAAAAAACTGGAACAAAAGTATTTTTGTTCTACTTTAGTCCTTCTTTAGTTTTCTTTTTCCTGTTTAGTTTAAGTTTTTGTCCTGGATTAAACCTGGTTAAACTAAACTGGTTTAGTCTTGGTTTAAAGCTAAAGTTAAGGTTTTAGTCTTAGTTTAGTCGAGCTTGAGTTTTTTGCCCAGTTCTTGCTTAGTCCTGGTTTAGACCTGGTTTAGACCTGGTTTAGACCTGGTTTAGACCTGGTTTAGACCTGGTTTAGACCTGGTTTAGACCTGGTTAAGTCCTGGTTAAGTCCTGGTTTAGACCTGGTTAAGACCTGGTTAAGACCTGGTTAAGACCTGGTTAAGACCTGGTTTAGACCTGGTTAAGTCCTGGTTAAGACCTGGTTTAGACCTGGTTTAGACCTGGTTTAGACCTGGTTAAGTCCTGGTTAAGTCCTGGTTAAGTTCTGGTTAAACTCAGAATTGAAGTGTCAGGTTGTCTGTGGTTTGTAAATGTGTGAGCTCACTTCCTGTTTCCTGTTTGAAGAAGGCTGCAGCTGAAATAAGAGCCGCCGTTTACATCAGGAACAACAATTACTCTCGGTCTGTAGCCCGCATCGAGTCCTTGGTTTGTGCTGTTTTATGCTCGGTTTAGTCCTGCTTTAGTTCTGTTTAGACCTGGTTTAGACCTGGTTTAGTCCTGGTTTAGTCCTGGTTTAGACCTGGTTTAGACCTGGTTTAGTCCTGGTTTAGACCTGGTTTAGACCTGGTTTAGTCCTGGTTTAGACCTGGTTTAGACCTGGTTTAGTCCTGGTTTAGACCTGGTTTAGTCCTGGTTTAGACCTGGTTTAGTCCTGCTTTAGTCCTGGTTTAGACCTGCTTTAGACCTGCTTTAGTCCTGCTTTAGACCTGCTTTAGACCTGCTTTAGACCTGCTTTAGACCTGCTTTAGACCTGCTTTAGTCCTAGTTTAGACCTGGTTTAGACCTGGTTTAGACCTGGTTTAGACCTGGTCTGGTCCAGCTCAATCCCGGTTTACCCAAGGTTTAATCCTGGTTTAGATCTGCTTTAGTCCTGGTTTAGACCTGGTTTAGACCTGGTTTAGACCTGCTCCAGTCCTGCTTTAGTCCTGGTTTAGACCTGCTCCAGTCCTGGTTTATATTTGAGTCCTGGTCCTCGTTATTAAACCGTGAGCAGTCATTGACCCGTCTCAGTGTGAGCAGAGTTTAATCTGATTAAAGCAGCTTCATGAAGTCATTAATGAGCCGTGACCCTCAGAGACGGGTCCAGAGGCGTCTGTGAGGCTCATTAAAACATTTATTGAACCCTGCTCGTCAACACCACACAGTCCTGGGTTCTTAGTCTGTGCCATAGTCCAAGGCCTGGGTCTAGTCCTGGTTCAGGATCGTTTCAGTTCTAGTTTAGTCCAGGTTTTTTCTAGTCCTGGGTTTGTCCAGTAGGCTACTTTAATTCTTGGTTTGGTCTCAGCCTTAGTTTCATCCTGGTCCTGGCCTGGATTTAGTCCTGGTTTGACTCTAGGTTTAGTGTTTGGTTTAGGTTTAGTCTTGGTCCAGTCCTTATTTATTCATAGAAATATGGTTTAATCCTAGTTTAACCCATTTTAGTCCGGTTTTAGTGCTGGGTCGGTCCCTGTTTAACCCTAGATATTCGTGTTGGGGTTATTCACAGTTTAGTCCTGGTTATGCTCCTGGTTTAACTCTGTTTAGTCATGTTTTAGTCCAGACTTTAGTCCTGTTTCAGTCCTGGTTAGGTTCTGGTTCAACACAAGACTTAGTGTGTTTTTGTGCTTTACTCTTGGTCATAGTCCTGCTTCAGTGTTGTTTTAGCAGAACGTTTTGTCCAGGTTAAGCCCAGTTTAGCCCCTTTTTTCCCCTAAAACCCTGTAGTTATAACCCTGGTTCAGTCCAGATTCCACTCGAGATTTTCGATTATAATTATTCATAGGTTTATTCTTTAGTCTAGATCCTGTTTAGTCCTTATTTAACCGTAGCTTTTCTCCAGGTTGAGTCCTTGTAAAAGCCTACATTCCTCCCTGGTTTATCCCAGTCTTTATTCTGTTTACTCGCGGGTAAACCCTGGATCAGACCCGGTTACCGGCCACAGCGTTACCTCCTCCTCCGCCGTGGATCCGTTGCCTACGTGGGCCATAATTCCTCCTCCTCTTCCTCCCTTCTCTTCCTCCCTTCTCTTCCTTTAAATAAACCGGGACTTCCCCGAGTCACGACAGATCCATTTCAGATCCGTCTCGTTGTGTGTCCCGTCCTCGCTGTGCTGTTTTTTATTCCTCTGAGGACGCGGCGCTGCGCTCTCTTCCGTGAACAGACGCGACTCGGAGGCGCGCGAGACGGCCGTAAAAACCACCTCCTCCGCGGTTTCCGGGTCCCGCCCACAACCTGCTGACTGTCTGCTCCATCCGCACCATCCGCACCATCCGCGAGGTAAAGAGGGGCCGAACCCGGGACCGAACCAGGGTTAAAGTCAAGATTAAACCAGATGTTAAAGAGAATTAAACCCGGGGATAAACCCAGACTAAACTGGGATTAAAGGCCTGTAATGAAAGACCTGTTTTAGATCTGGTTTAGACCTGGTTTAGACCTGGATGGAGACATTGGATGGAGACAGTGGGGGCCGTTGTGGAGTTGGAGGAGTTTGATGAATCCTCAACAACAGAGTTCCTCTCCACGACCTTCTTTCAGCTCAGAGCAGCAGCTGCCGAGAGGTCTTCCGTCCAAAAGAGCACTGAACCAGGAAGAACCAAAGACCAAATCTGAGTAAAACTAGAAACTAAAACAAGCCTCAACTCAGGTTTTTAAAAAGAGGAATAAATCATGATGAAATCGGGATTAAACAAATGATTAATCTGCTCAAAATCCCTCTAAACCAATAGTAATAATAATAAAATAATAATAACATTAATAATAATAATGCATAGTGTGCTCCAAACCTAACAGAGACTAAATCTAACCCAAGACTGTCTCCAGGTGAAACTAATTTCAAACAAGGTGAGACATCTGCAAACGTCATATTTCTTTATGTTCCATCAAGAAATCACGCACATCTTTGTACAATAATAAAAAAAAAAAAAGAAAAAGAAATCACCTAAAAATATGCACAAAACCAATAAAAACATCAGACTATGACAATATCCAATAAAATACCAGCTGTAGAAATGGCTGAGTTATGTTACAGAAATGTTTTTAATCCTATTTACAAAATAAAAACTCAATTTACTGTCAACCACTTCTTTCATAGAACAGAAAAAAATAATTTAAATTTATACATAAACAGTTTAGTTTTATCTTCTGGAGAAGATAAAATAGATGTAGAAAAGGTTTAACGCTCGTTTGTGACAGGTTTAGCATGTATTAGCTTAGCACAAATTTAATGCATTATGATATTAATAAATGTTGACAGCGCAAATTTAAAATGTTTCTGGTTTAGCATGTGTTAGCTTAGTCCAAAAGCAAATTTAAAAAGTTCTAACATGTTTAGTAAAAATTCAACATCTTTAAACAGGTTGTAGCATGTGTTAGCTTTATCACATAGACAGGTTTAGCGTGTGTTAGCTTAGCACAAATTTATCACATAGACAGGTTTAGCATGTGTTAGCTTAGCACAAATTTATCACATAGACAGGTGTAGCGTGTGTTAGCTTAGCACAAATTTATCACATAGACAGGTGTAGCGTGTGTTAGCTTAGCACAAATTTATCACATGGACAGGTTTAGCATGTGTTAGCTTAGCACAAATTTATCACAGACAGGTGTAGCGTGTGTTAGCTTAGCTCTGAAGCCACAAGAACAGCTGTAATATATGCAAACTTTAAAAAATCTAACAAAATCATGGAAATGTAAAGACATGAGCCAAACAGACATTGTCTAGTGTCTTGTAGTGAATGAAGTGCAGACATAGAACCGTTAACTGGACAATGGAATAAAAAATATATTAAAAAAAGTTTGAGGCATTGCCTTTTTTTTTATGGACAGAAATATTAAGGCAGAGTATGTTTTGACACATACATTTCTGTAACTAGCTCCTTTTGGATTTCAGTATCTGTGATGAAAATGTGGTTAAATGTTTCACATTGTTCTAATACTGTAGCATGACTCTTAAGAGAAATGCACTAAGGCCACTGTAACTGTAATGAAGACTAGATAAATAGTGTTCTGAAAGGTTAAACACATCAATAACATGTCAGATGTATTCACAGATGACAAATACCAGCTGTACAAGTAGAACCGATGTCTGTGTGGTCCAGTAGGGGGCTAGTGACCTTCCACTGAGGCTGAAAACAGAATTAAAAATGGTATTTAATAATGAAAAAAGATGACATTTAAACTAAAAACTGAAACAGATCTAAAACAAGACGAATCCTTGATTAAACCTCAACTTAAATTCAAGACTAGATGAGGCTCTAAACCAGGTCTTAACAAGGACTACATGTGGACTGTGGTTTAAAATAAAAACACAGACTGACCCAGGACTAAAACCAAAACCAAACCCACTAAAGCAGAACGTAAACCCTGAACTAAATGAGACCGGTCTTTACCCGTCTCCTGAGCCTCCTTTCTGTCGTGCACTTGTTCCATTCGTCTCTTCACTTCCTGCAGCAGGTCTTCGGTCTTTAGCCGCTCCCTCCATCTTTGGGCCTCCTCTCGCTCATTCTCCTCCAGCAGCGACCGCAGGAAGCCAGCGCTCACCACTTCCTGTCCCTCGCCCAATAGGAAGGCGTTCTTAAATCTGTTGTAGAGCATCGAGGCCTTGTGCATAATGGCTGTGTTCGCTCGGTAAAAACGCAGCTGGAAAACAAAGACAAGACAGAGTTTTCTCCTAATTTATTATTTTATTTTGATTTAGTTTTGATTTGACACATCACTTTTTAATTTTAACCATAAACTATTTAAACACTGCTTACATTTTTTTAATATATTGTACATGTTTAATTGTTAATTTGGATGTTCAAATGGAATTTTTCAGTACTAAGCAACAACATATTTTTAATTTAATTATATATAATATATTTGAATTGTTAATGTTTTTTTAATGAACTTCAGTAATTCTATAAAAATAATAAAATTTAATAAAATGTACCCATTTATTTTGAATGGCATAATATCAATTTAGTTTAAACACTGAAATTATTAGTATTAGTTAGTTTTTTTTAATAATTACATTTTATTATTAAATATATATTATATTATAATTAATATGTTATTGTTGGATGGATTTGATTAGTTTACTCTCCAATATGTTCACATAAATCCAGAAGTTGGTTTTATTTCTAGATTAATAGTGTAGGACTAAACCATATATTTCCTGGTATTTATTTCTACGTATGACAGTTGTAGAAGCGTCTCTCTTTATGCACTGTAAACTTTAAGATCAGGATGTTCTTTAATCTGTTGAATTATTCGTGTTTGAAAAAGAGAATCTGAAGCGACGTACCTTTCTCAGAGTGGACACAAGTTCACTGTGTCTCTGAACGTGCTGCGACGTCACATAAACCATTCCGAGCTGATCCAAGGCCAGCAGGCACTTACTGATGTCCTGAAACACACAATATTAACTTAAACGTTCAGTTAAACCAGCTCCTGACCACAAACCCGACCCCCAGAGCTAACAGATATTTGGATAAAAGGAGACGGGATATCAGGAAATAAATGGAATTAGAATAAAACAGCAATTAAGCCTTATTTTTACATTAAAAATCTATTACTGCCAAAGGATTTACCTCACTAGTTCAAAGAGGAGCCAGAAATGTGAACACATGAAAGATTTGTGGTTCTAATGTCTATCGGCAAATATTTTCGGAACATAAACGTCTTTGTCATTTTTTTTATTATTCTCGAGAAAAACAAAACAAAAAAAAAAGTTTAGGCTTTTATTGCTTTGGTATTTTCTTCCTTTTCCAGTTCTATTTATTCATTTTAATATAATTCTTGCCATTTTTAAAATAAAATAAATTAATTTGGTTTCTTACCGGATTGTCCGTCTTCAGTGATATTCGGATGTCTCCATGAAGTCGGTGTAGCGTTGAGTCCGTTAACGTCAATCCTCCACCTTTCGTCTCTCCTTCAGGGGTCTCCTCCTTCCGTTCTTCCCCACTCCTCATTTCTTCCTCCCTCAGAGCCCTCATCATCTTCTCCTGCAGCGATTCAATCGTCTCCAGCTCTCCCTCGACTTTTGCGCTTTCTTTTTGCTCCATTGTTTCCTCCTCTTGACCTTTATCTCTCTTGCTTTCTTGCATTTCCTTTGTTCCTTCACTTTTTTCAAACCTCTTCCGTCGCTCTCTCGAGGGTGATTTTTCAGATTTGTCCTTAGTATTGTTCTCTTCAGTTTTCTTCCTCCTAACCGTTTTATCAGACTCTTTTCCTGCGTCATCTGTTTTTTCACTCTCCCTTTGCTCTTCACCCTTATTTACAGTTTCTTCCTTCTTGCCATCTTTTTCTCCTGCTGTCTTTTCCTTTTCTTGTTCCTTACCTTTCTCTTTTACTTCCTTTCTTCCTTCTCTACCCACTTTCCCACTTTCTTTCTTCTCCTCATTTGTCATTTTTGCATGTTCTACATTTCTGACATCCCTTCTTTCCTTCCTAACTTGCCTTTCTGTTTGTTTTTCTTCCTCCATTTTCTTGCTTTCGTCTTTAGATATTTGTACAGCTTCTTTACTTTTATCCTTTTCAACATCTTTCATTTCCTTCCTACCTTGCCTTGTGACTCGTTCTGGCTCTCTTTTCTTGGCTTCCACCATTTCTTTGCTTCCTTCTCCAGCCTCTTTTACACTTTCTTTGCTTTGATTTTTTGACATATCCTTTGTTTCCTTCTTACCTTGTCTTGTGACTCGTTCTGGTTCTCCTTTTTTGGTTTCCTCCCCGTTTTTGCTTACCTCTTCTGCCTCCTTTACACTTTCTTTACCTTTATCTTTTTCAACATCCTTCATTTCCTTCCTACCTTGTCTTGTGACTCGCTCCATCTCTCCATTTTTTGCTTCTTCTCCAGCCTCTTTTCCACTTTCTTCACTTTTATCTTTTCTACTTTTATCGTTTTCAACATCTTTCATTTCCTTCCTACCTTGTCTTGTGACTCGTTCTGGTTCTCTTTTTTTGGCTTCCTCCCTTTCTTTGCTTCCTTCTCGAGGCTCCTTTACACTTTCTTTACTTTTATCTTTTGTACTTTTATCGTTTTCAACATCTTTCATTTCCTTCCTACCTTGTCTTGTGACTCGTTCTGGTTCTCTTTTTTTGGCTTCCTCACTGTCTTTGCTTCCTTCTCGAGGCTCCTTTACACTTTCTTCACTTTTATCGTTTTCAACATCTTTCGTTTCCTTCCTACCTTGTCTTGTGACTCGTTCTGGTTCTCTTTTTTTGGCTTCCTCCCTTTCTTTGCTTCCTTCTCGAGGCTCCTTTACACTTTCTTTACTTTTATCTTTTCTACTTTTATCGTTTTCAACATCTTTCGTTTCCTTCCTACCTTGTCTTGTGACTCGTTCTGGTTCTCTTTTCTTGGCTTCCTCACTGTCTTTGCTTCCTTCTCGAGGCTCCTTTACACTTTCTTTACTTTTATCTTTTTCAACATCTTTCGTTTCCTTCCTACCTTGTCTTGTGACTCGTTCTGGCTCTCCTTTTTTGGCTTCCTCCTTTTCTTTGCTTCCTTCTCGTGCCTCTTTTACATTTTTACGTTTATCATTTGACATTTTAGCTTTTTCAACATCCTTTATTTCCTTCTTTTCTTGTCTTGTATCTCGTTCCGTTTCTCCTTTTTTGTCAACTTTTGCTTCTTCCCTGTCTTTGCCTCCTTCACCAGCCTTTTTTACACTTTTTTTAATTATCTTCTCTTCCATCTTATCTTTTTCAACATCTTTTGTTTCCTTCCTCCCTTGTCTTGTAACTCGTTCTGTCTCTCCTTTTTTGGCTTCCTCCTTTTCCTTCCTTCCTCCTACAGCCTCCTTTACACTTTCTTGGTTTTTATCATTTGCTGTTTTAGCCGTTTCCTTCCTTCCTTCTCTCGTCTTTTGCTTCACCTCCTTTTTGTCATCTTTAATGTCCTTCTGTTCCTTCCTTTTTCCTGCTTCCTTGTTGTCTTTACCCGTTTTTTCATTAGCTTTATCGCTAACGTCCTTGGAGTCAATTCTACCTTCGTTCCTTACGCTCTCTTTTGCCACTTCCTTCTTGTTTTCCACTTCTCTTTCATCTTTATCCCTTTTTTTCTTCTCATCTTCCTTTCCTCCCTCCTTCCCTTCCTCTAAACTTCTCTTTTTCTCAATTTCCACACCTCCATCCCCATCTTTGCTCTTCCTCTCTTCCGTAATTCCCCCCATTGTCTTCACTTGGACTTTCGTTCCCGTCGCTTTCACAATCTTCCCAATTATCTTCCTCTCTGCCTTCTTCTCTTCCTCTCTCGTTTCCTTCTTTCCTTCATTTGTTTCCTTTTGTTCTTGTTTGGAATCATCCGTCTCGTTCATCTTTGTTGGATTTTTATCCACTTCCTTTTCCTCTGCAGTTTTTTCGGTGCTTACGTCATCCTTTTGTTGTGTTTGCTCCATCTTTTTGTGCTCAGATTTCTTCTCGTCTTTCTTCTTCTTTTCATCTTTCTTCTTCGCAGCATCTCCAACTTTCCTAAAATAAAGTCCAATCATAAATAAAAAGTATAGTCTTTAATGCACCATAAGACCGAGAGACAGACACTGACATAACCGTTCCCTTGGAGCTCGGGCAGACTCCTCAGAAAGTGTGAGGCAGAGGTGCTAACCACGCTAACCCCATAATCTATAGAACCCTTTGTGTAAATAATTTTAACTAGTGCTGGGTAATTACTTTGAATAATTCAATAGATTAGATTTTCTAGTTTTGAACCATGTTAAAAATAGCCATATTGCAAAATTAAAATTAAAAGAGTTAAACAAAACAAACAACAATAAATAGTGCTTCAATGGGTCCGAAAGGTTAAAAAAAAGGTGCTCTTTGAGGATGTGGCCACATTTATTGAATAGAAAGCAGAACAATAGACCACAGTCATTAGTGTTTAAAAGAAAGTTTCATCATCCTTATTCTGTTTTGTGTTGAGGCTAATGCTGCAGATGCCAACACTAGATATAAAATATATATAATATAAATATAGTGCAGCTGATAATCTTGTTTTGTGTTGGCAGTGGAAACGGAAACAAAAGACACATTTTATTATTTAGCTGTGACACATCCATTTTTTGAACCCAACATTTCAAACCAAACAAAATGGAAGAGTAATATATAGTTTCTTACTGAGTGTTCCTCATTGATTCCCTCCTTTTGGTTCCTTTTCCAGATTTAATCAAACCTCGCAGTGACTTGAGGAGACTCTCCCTTTTCGCCGCCAGACGCTTCTGTTTCTGAACGATTTGAGAAGAAAGAAATTACAAACACTACCTATATTTTATCACTTAGATCAATTTAAAGCAGTTTTATTAATAATCTTATGTTTTTTTATAAACCATCTTTATGTGGTTGATAAAAGTCATAATCATAAAGAAATTAAAATTCAAACCTCTTTGTCCACTGTTTTGTCTTCTTTTTGCGCCGATTCCTCTTTCTCTTTTTTGTTTGTCTTTTCTTCTTGATTTGTCGCTCCTTCCTCTTGCGTTTCCTCCCGTTTCCTTTTCACTCCTTTCTTCTCCTCTTCTTCATCTCCCTCTGTCTTCTCCTCACTTTCTTTTCCACCCACTTCCTGTTTCTCATTGTTCAGCTGCTCCTCTTCCTGTTTCTTGCGTTTTGTCTCTCTCTCTTTTTCTTCTTCTTCCTTTTTCCTTTTTACCGCTCCTCTTGCAGATTTTTTATTCTCCTCTCTTGATTTATCAGTGCTGGTCTTCTCGTCGTTCTTTTTCCACTCTCTATTTCTCTTTATAGCTTTTGGCGTTGGTGTTTTTGTCTTTGGTGTTTTGTTGTTAGCATTAGCATCTTTAGCGGCAGGAGTCTTAGCAGGAGTTTTACTTGAAGCCGGTTTTGCAGGTGTGGATTTAGCTCCAGATTTTACAGTTTTTAAAGGAGTCTGTGCATTGAGTTTTGGCATCTGTTCAGGCAAAATAAATAATTATATCTATAAATACAATAGATTCATTGAGTCACTTAAGTCGCATTTCCCCTGGAGTAACCCTGGAGTCGGATCATTTTAAATCAGCAAAGTGCGCCCTTAATTAAAACTGTACTGTTCTACTTTAGAGACGGTTTGGTTCTGGTCACAGGTTTTTGGTAAACACTGCCGTCTGTTGATGTCGATTAGTAAGTGGGATCTATCAGGAGCAGGGGAACAAGTTGAAAATGGTCATTGTAAGGTTTCGAGCTTGAGTTTGACAATCTGAGTCAGTATTGTTTCTTGTTTTAAAATCGGTGTCATACAGTTCTTTGAAATGTTCATAAAGCTGTAAGTAAACCCAAAATAGTTTAATATATTTACTAGTAATCAGAGATGGAGTACTTGAGTCCTGGACTCGGACTCGAGTCAAGTCAGACTCAAGTGTCAGCCTCAATGACTCGAACTTGTTTTTCTCAGACACAAGGACTGGACTCGGACTTAAGACTTAAACACAGGCCACGCTCAGCAACACCACACAACCTCTGCTTGTTGCACGTGTTCAGAGCGGGACGAGCTGCTCTCGTTTAACTCCCAAGCCCTAAATGTGACCCTGAAGTTGAGCCTGAATAAATACATTCCAAAAATATAAGCTTATATAGGCTACAGTTTGAATTGATATATCACAATCAAAACTACAGTGAATGTGTTTAATGAAACACGCTTAAACAAAACTAAAATTACAATCAATGTGTTTGTCTCCCACAGTTTTCAGATTTCCAACTCCCTTTGGAGACTTGGACTTGCAGTTTAACTAAAGATGACTCGGACTTGAAATATTTTGGATAACTCAGACTCGTACTAGTCTTTGTTTTAACTCAAATACAAAATAAATACCTCATACACAAAGACACTTTTGATGTTCTTTACTGTTCTGTACTGAGCCGAGGCTTAAAGGAATAAGGCAGGTTTTGTTTGTAGTTTATGATTAACTGCATTTCAACAATAGACCTTTTTGTATTGTTTAATAAATCCTTAAGCACTGTTTCATTGAGTTTTGTGCATCACAGACCTGCTGCCTGCTGCAGACTCCAGGCGTGTTCTGGATCTCCCACATTCCCTCGGCGAAGCCCCTGATTCGAACGCCGCTGCCGTATTTCTTCTTGTTTCCGACATAAGGCACGACATTTTCAAGAGGAAGACTTCCGCTGAAGAGAGAAAAAGATTAATCCTCAGCAGTGAACTCAACGCAGACAGAATGTGATCTTCACTGAGACTGTATACGTACATCTGGTGTGTCCCAAAATAGAAGACGGGGATTCTCTTTTTGTTGGCTATTTCTGACTTACAAACCTGAAACCCACAGAAATGGACAGATATCAGATCAGTCAGACTGTGTTGGGTGAGGGCTGCTCTCAAATGACCCTCTGTGGTGCATTACTCAGACATTTTGAGATGCACTCTAAAAAACAATCGAGTATAAGCCCATCACATCATCAACAGTCGTTTAGTGATGTCTCAGTTTCATTCAGATTATAATACAATAAAGAACACCAGTCCAGACGTCTCTATGCCATCTTTTTAACCTTTAATTCTTCTTTGCTTTCTGTGGAGCTCATATTTAAACTGAGGGATAACTTGTTCCTACCCTGGCCGGCCAAAAAGGGAAGCCCTTCATTTTGGCGAAGACGAGGTCTCCAACTTTGAAACACTCTCCGGTGTTTTTTCCAGCCATTTTTCACCGTTTCAGCCAGAGACCACACCGAACCAGGACCTGCTTCTGTAATTATAAAGTCAACCGCGGGCTCATTATTTACAGTTTTAAACAGCAATGTAACATTACTAGATGTAGATAACAAATAACAGACCAGAAAGCTGATCAGTTGAGACCAGTTGTGTAAGAATATTCCAGAAATCTGTTCAAAGCCTAATGATGTTCTTTTAACTTTTAATTATAATTTACTGGTTGTTTATGCACACAATGTTGTTGGACTTGGCTTCTTTAAAACTGTTACCTCTCAGGTGTGTTTTACAGAGTGTTGTTGACCAGAATGTTTGTGGTGTGTTACTACTTTAAACCATATTATGCTTTTAAAATGCATCTTTGGCAAAATAAGTTATATGACATTATTTGTGCCTGATGCTAAAGTGTTGTTTACATTTTATTTTTGACACTTTATTTTTGTAAACTGTAAAAACAATTAGATTGAAGATCATATTTTTAGGGGAAAATTTAATAAAAGTTTAAATATTATATTAGAAGTATACAAGTATATTATCCAATGGATTTATTAGCTAATCAAAAAACAATAGAAAAAAAATAGATTAATAAAAAAGATAATAATAAAAGCAATCATTAGTAGCCGACATAAAAAAAAATTACACACTTTTGCGACAGTCCAGTCAGGTTGGTTTTGTGGCCCTGAGTTTGGACTTACAGGCTTTGTGACAAAATCAGTGTTTACAGAGACAAAGCACATAACTTAGTAAAAATGGACCTGTGCCTCTTTGCATCAGTTCATTGTGTGTTTTTTCTACCAGCTCAGAAGAATCCTTGGGTTTGGATTTAATAAAACATGTTTCAGGCTCTACATTCCTGGGATTAACTCCAGCCCTGTGTAGGTTCTAAGTAGATGAAGGAATGACCAGTACACAATCTATAAATCTAAACACAAATTTGACCTGACAGGACTGTAGCAGAACTGTGTAAGACTTTGAGCTTTTGTGCATTTACAGACAGCTGATTTCATACACACACACACACACACACACACACACACACACACACACACACACACACACACACACACACACACACACACACACGATTTTACAAATACTTTGGCTACAATTGTTAAGAATTAACTTTTTTCGTTCTGTGCAGAATGTTGAATTGCTTTTGGAGGTGTCTTGTAGAAAATAATTTTCTTTTATCTTCCAAAGAAAATGTGCCTGGTATTAAACGGACAGGCTTTCTACTTATGTTTAGCCTTTTTTTTTAGCATTTTAATCCCCGCTATAATTGTGGTATCTACAACTGAAATCTCTCGTCTATCCTCCGCTTTTTCGCTTTGACTCAAGACTTTCTTTCACTGTTTACAAATTACCCACGTTAGCGCTGATGCTAAACGCAAAGAGCAGCTCCTTTAGCGGCATTAACGGGGATTTTAAAGCAATGTTTTCATTAAAAACAGCGCCTGGTACTTACCGACCACAGACTGGAAATGTTTGCAGGGGAAATGTAAAAAGATAATCGCTGTTTTCGGTCAAGATATGCGCCGTTTACTCTGTTAATCTTTACTCTACTCTAAACAATTGGACGCCATGTTTTCTGGTGACGCAGCGGTGTCACGTGATCTACGAACACCAACGGGATGTTCGCGCCACAAAGAGGACTGTACCAAAAGAAAAAAAAGGGGTTAAGACTGTACCATTAAAGGTGTAATGAACGATGCATATGAATAAATCAATGAGAGATATGTAGAAGTTAAAAGATTATAAAGTCAAAACCAGAAACCCATCTTGTAAAAAAACGATACCTTTATGAGACACACATTACAGACGTTAGGTGTTAATCCTCACCTGACGCTGTGGGTGTTCTTTCTCACAGAAAGGCAGTGGTGAGACTCAAGTGCTGTAGTTAAATCAAAAGCATCTCAACAGGAAGCCCTCTGTGGTTTCTCTTGTTCTCTTCTCACTTTATACAAGAAGTTTGTTTTTGTTTTTGCTTTGTGGCTGTGGATGTGGACCTGATTTCATTTTTGAAGGTGGAGGAAATATGTCTGCTGTGAAGCCGGACCCTTTGTGCTAAGATTACATCTAAAGTGCAATTATTGTGTGAGAAAAGTAAATCCCATAAGCTTTTGTATTGAAATGGTCACTTCATTAAGGTTACACAGAAGTTGTGTGTTCCTGGGACTAACAGATCGTTTGTTTACCTTGACTGTTCCCTGTGTGTATTTCTGGATCAAAAAAACGTTAAATAATGCTGTTTTTAGGAGCCCTAACAGTAAAGTACACAGTGTTTTGAAACGTTGCCTGTTGAGAAAGCGTTGAACATTAACCTTCTATTACTGCAAATGCTGGATTTGTTTGAACAGTGAGGGTTTACTTTTGAAAAATCCAGGCCAAGAGTATAATAGTGTTTTCTCACATGTTTTAAACGCCAGTGTTGCAGTCCAACAGCAGCTTTGGGCCTTCACTGAGATCCAGACTCCAGACTCAGTTTTACCCACTCGACCTGAAAGTTTTCACCTGGAGCTGATCCTTCAGGGTCCAGTTACACCTCCAGGGCACTTTGTTGTGAGAACAAGCATAAAACAACCATCACTCTCACGGGACACTTTAGAGTTGCCGATTAACCTGTACATGCATGTGTTTGTGCGGTGGGAGGAACTGGAGTACCCCCCCCATGCACACAGCTACACCAGTGTCTCCACAGGTAAGGAACACCTGCAGTTAAACACCAGTCCTTAGGTAGGTATAAGGTGTCCACGGTTTTCCCCGGGGTGTTTTCTCATTTATGTTTTTTTACTAAAGTCAAAACCAAACAAACCAAAATACAAAAACATATAGAAAACTCAAATAACTGACCCCCCTCCCCCCGCCACATGGTTTAGTCCAAGGTTTCAGAATGGCTGCCAAAAGGACACACCTCTTCTTTGTCCAAACCATGCGGTGGTACAGGTAAGAACAGAATGAAATGAATGATTTTAACAAAATAAAACATCTTAAACTAAATGTGTGCATTTGTGATAAATTAGTGAATATAAACTATAACTAAACCCAGAATATTAATGTTCTATTGTAAGTCTTATGTAAAATAAACAAATGAAAAGATAAAGTGACAAAGTGAACAACCCACTTTGTCACAGAACGGTACAAACCCACAAAAACATAAATATCCCAAATGCATTCTGCTCTGGTTGATTTGTGTCCAGAGACAGTTCTGTGACCTTCAGTCCTTATCGGTTATGTTTGTGTCTCAGTTACAGGAATCCAGTCTGTGTCCAGCTCCTTTGGACTCGGTCAAAAGCCACATCATCCATGTAACAGAGTGACTTCCACTGATCCCTGACTGGACGGTTGGTGGCATCACTCGCTACATTTGCACACAGTGTCTCGAGGGATAACATTTCTACCTGACCATAAGATGCCTGTAAAGATGAAATACGCTGATTTACCTCTTCTTCTGGGACTGATTCTTGTGTCTCAGTCTTTAACGGTAAGTCAAAGATGGTTTTCTGGATTTAGTTCTGTGTTCCTTTGGGGTTAGTCCTGGGGTTTAGTCTGTTTTAGGTTTAGCCCTTGGTACAAGTCAGGCTTTTGTGTTTTGTCCTGATTTAGTCCCGGTTCTGCACTTTATCAATCTTGGATTAATATTTATGTTGGACCTGGTTTCTTCCTGATTTAAAGGCTGTTTACACAATCGACACATTTCGTCTAAAACATAGTGTCCTGATGATAATATCAGAGGTGGGCATTACTTTAAAACAAATATAATGTGTCTTAATGAACTTTAAAACAAAAGTAAATATTCCAGATTAACGTCCTGGCAGGTGGAGGTTACACAGAAAGAAAAAAGAAAACAGACGATATACACAGGACCAGTACATCTGATGAAGTATAAACCCATCTAAAAAACATGATTTGCTAATAAGGTCTCTAGTACTAATAAAAGTATTCTTAAAGTAAAAAGAGACGACTCGAGTACTGAGTAAGTGATTGTAATGTAATCAAACAAAAATATATAAAATATTGTGCAATTTCTGGTGTTTCCCCCAAAAAAACCAAAACCTGTTGTGTTGCTCTGAGTGACTGAAACATGGTTTGTATAAAAGGCCAGGCGTGTTCATCCTCACCCTCCGTACAAGCGGGATCAAGTATGGTGCAGTAAAACTCTTAAAACAAAAAGTTAATAACAATGCATATTACTTTATATTTGTGCTTTTCAAGATACTTAACACTTAACACTTTCATTCACTCCACAGGCCGCCAGTTTCCGACCAGCACCAAACATTCTCACACATTCATAAAGGACGGTTAAGTGCCTTGCCCAAGGACACAACAGTATGAACTGTTATATATCAGATGTGAAGATCGTCACTGTGCCTCAGATTTTCTAAGCACAGTCGTCTAAAAATGTCAGAAATTGTGAGAAGTGTCTGTCTGCAGACCTGCACTTGCACTTGACCCACTCTCGAGCGTCGACTGTAGGTGACGTCGACTGTAGGTGACGTCGACTGTAGGTGACGTCGACTGTAGGTGGCGTCGACTGTAGGTGGCGTCGACTGTAGGTGACGTCGACTGTAGGTGGCGTCGTCTGTAGGTGGCGTCGTCTGTAGGTGACGTCGACCGCAGGTGGCGTCGACCGCAGGTGGCGTCGACCGCAGGTGGCGTCGACTGTAGGTGACGTCGACCGCAGGTGGCGTCGACCGTCGGTGGCGTCGACCGCCGGTGGCGTCGACCGTCGGTGGCGTCACCTACGACGGAAGCGAAGGTGTCTGAGAGTGCACGTGCAGATCTGCAGCCGGACGCTGCTGCAGAGCACTTTCATAAACTCAATCTTCTGGAGCTGTGTCAGTTAAAGGCTGTGGGCGGCTGCAAAGAAAGTAGCTTTAGTGACTTTGCAATTTTTAGAATTTTATTTTATTTTTCGGTGAGTTCTCATTAATCAGAGATAAAGGGCCCTAAATTATTCTAAATAGGAATGTCACCACAAAGTGCCACTTAACAGGGGTTTCCATTAAAAGGGGCTTAAAATTGGGTCAAAGTGGTAAGAATTGAAGTAAATTCACAAAACATTATTAATAATTAAAAACCAACTGAAATTCATTATCAAAAAGAATAATTAAAAGACACCCGTGTGTTATATTTGTCAGCCCCTGAAAATCATTTTAAGTCTAGTTCAGGTTTATTCTTTTCAAGTTATGTCTTGGGTTCAGTTCAGTCTTGGTTTAGTTTATTGAATGTTTGAGTCTGGTATTTGTTAATCTTTACTCTTTTTATGTCACTCTTTTCTCCAAAAGTCTAGTCCTCTTGAGTCTGGAGCCTCCCCAAACCCTATGATTGAGCAGACTTTACAAATGCCTTCCATCCCAGGAAAAATCGATTCGGTGGAAAACCTGGAGCCGACTGTCCCTCCGACTGTCCCGCCGACTGTCCCTCCGACTGTCCCTCCGACTGTCCCTCCGACTGTTCCGCCGACTGACGACTTTCTGGGCCCTGAAGAGTGTTTAAATAAGACGTAAGGCCGATTTTAACCTTGAAAGAGAATCAAACTATTTTGTTTCAAACCCCAAAGAAATGAAAGATTTAAGAACTGCTATAAAACACTATTTTCACGGGCCTTCAGTGGTTCCTGTTGTTGATAAAGTCAGTCCTGGAGGTATTTGTAGTGGTGACTGATATCTTCTGGTTGTAACAGTTTTAGACGGAGGTCCTGCAGCCTCGTCTTCTGTTACCCCTGGGAGCGCTGCGTTGACGGGGAGTGCCACTGTAAACCGCCGTACCTGTGCCCCACCAAAAACATCACCTCAGTCTGCGGCTTGGACGGGAAGAAGTACCGCTCCTACTGCCACGTAACTCACTCAGGCTTTTATTTCGCCGCATTAATGTGCTCAAAAGTTGAAAAATGCAAGTTAAGATCTGCTTGAATTTGAAAAAGAAATGGGAAACTCTTGACTCTAAACTTACGTAAAGCTTTACCTGCAATGTCTTTCCATCCCCTAACCCTCACCCCCAGCAACACTTATCGACCTTTCCTGTTTTTAGTAACTTAAAAAAAATAAAATGCTTACCTTAACTTTTAGCTTTGATCAGATCAATATGACAATAATGGAATTTTAATTTATTTTTTGTTCCTCTGTATAAGCAGACGTATCCAGTGCTAGTACTTTTTTAAATATTGTTTTTATTGTTTAAAGCTCTACTCCTGGATTTGATTTTCTTGTCCATGTCTCAGAGCCACTCTCCCCAAACAAGTTAGAAGTGTCTACTACACAACAGAGACACTAAAGCAGTCCCTCAACACCATCTGACAAACGCCTTACTGCACCAACAGGTTTGAAACTGTTTAAATGATTTGTTTGTTTTCCAGGCAATGGCCTCAGCGTGTCGGACTAAGAAGCCTATCATGTCTCATTTTGGAGACACTTGTGATCGTAAGTGTAATTGTTTGTCTTTACGTTACTGTCAATGAACATGATTTATTGCTTTGATTGCATTACATTTTCTTTCTTGTTTCTCAAAAGATGGGCAACGATTCAGAAGCTTGATAGATGAAGAAACCAGAGTCATCACACTCAGTATTCCAGATTCCCAAAATCCACCGAGTCCAAAAAATGTGTTGGTTTGTGCAAGATCCTGGGACATGGCAGCAGCAAATGTCGCCTGCAGAGGGAACCGAGCCCCACTGTAAGAAAAGAGACTGAACCAGGACTAAACTCCGACTGAACCCATTTTAAAATAAAACTTAAGCTTGATTAAAGTAAAAAATAAACTAAGAAAGTACCAAGAACCAATCATAGGACAAGATGAACCCTACCCTAGACCAGGACTTGGTGCAGTAATAAATTCAGACTGAACAAGTCTCAATACAAAAGATAGGTTCAGCAGTGCCGTAAAAATAGGAGGGGGGAGGGGGGTCTAGGATGAGTCTAAGGGCCAAGATATTCAAAATTTTAAACAAAGTGTTGTTGGACTCACATTTATGAAGAAAAAAACTATTTTCCAATGTTATTGTTTGGATTTTATGAGTTGAGCTTTGATTTAGGCTTATTTTATTTATTTTATTTTTTTTAAGATTAAAGGAACATAAAACTGCACTGTTGTAATTTGCCAAAATTAGTTAAATTTTGCATTTCTCTCACTCATTATGTGAAATTATCTTAAACCCTTTGTTAAGTATTTCTCTTGAACACACAAAACAAGAGCTTAGGGTTCACATACAGTGGGGATCGAAAGGTTGGGCACCCCAGGTAAAAAAAAAATTGTATTATTGTGCATAAAGACGCCAAGAAAAGATGGAAAAATCTCCAAGAGGCATCAAATGACAGATTAGACATCTTTATAATAAGTCAAAAGTTTGGGCACCTGCAGAGTTTCATGGGGCCCATAATTCCTGGCAGTGTCCCTGTTTAGGTTTATTTACCTGTGTGTTCTCACCAGAGGAGCAAACTCAGCCGACACAATGTTGTTCTCGGAGTTGAAGAGCCGCCATCCGGAGCAGCAGTTTCCTGAGAGTTGTGTTAGCGTTCACTGTGAAGGCTTTGAGAACAACCTCGCCGAATGTGTCATCCACAACAGTACGACCATCGACGAGGAAGTCGCTTTGGCCAACTGTTACACTGGACCTCGGAAAGGTCTGTGGAATATTTCAGGGCCACGTTCTGAAGAATGTGTTGCTTGTGAAATATTTTTTTGTATTTTTTGGATGTTAATTCTCATTAAATGTGGTCTAAGACTCGCCGTAAACACACTAGAGGTAAATTAGCTACTGTCTTCTATCACTGCTTTGGTCAACCACAAGTATCTCTGTAAAAAAGGAAAGTGTTTCTGAGTAAGTGAACCTGATGGTGAGATCTCTGTTACAGGCTGCGACTTCACTTGTGCCAACTCCAAGTGTGTGATGAAGAAGCAGACGTGTGATGGTATTGATGACTGTGGCGACCGCAGCGATGAGATGTGCTGCAAAAGTAACCGATTTCTTTCTTTGGCATGTTTGTACATTCATAAATGACTGACAAACGCGTAAATAGTCAGTCATTTTTATTTTTTGTTGGACTCAGAATGCAGGAAGGACGCTTTCTGGTGTAATACAGGGGTGTGTTTGCACAGAGAAGCAGTCGGCGATGGAGTGGTGGACTGTTTGGATGGCAAAGATGAAGCAAAGAAACACAGTGAGATGTTTCATTATTGTATCATTCAGCCCAGTGTATAAATAATTCCTTACTAGTGCCAAATAAAATTCAAATGCGGATTTGGTCAATTTTTAAATAATCGTATAATTTCCTTTTTAGTATCCTTTTGATTGTTTGCATAGACTTTTTCCTGA
>JALDNG010000261.1:65000-85000 GCA_024349245.1 Neodontobutis hainanensis
GAGGAGGCAGAAGGAAGAGAGTGGTTGGTGGAATCCCAGCTAAACCGGTCAGTACATGGGCTACTTGTGAAATTATGACTTATTTTACTAAATAATGGTTGTTAAATAGTTTACACGTTTTCAAGTCCAGACTCAAAACTATCTCTTTCACTGTTCATTGTGTCTATCATTCAACCATGCACATTATTAAACTGTTTAACTTATTATGTACTATTTTCTGGTGTTTTTACTTGAAAGGACTCATTGAATACAGCATGGACAAGCCAATGTAGTGAAAGGTTCAAATCCAATGTTTCTCATTTATGCTGTGGTTGAGAGAGTGGCCTAATGGATTTATGGTCGGTAATATACATAAATTGCGGGTTTAACAGTTAAAAAAAGACATCTCTTGCAATATAATGAACAAAATACACAATATGATATTGCAGTATATACAGAAGATGATGTACTGCTGTACAGGCATATACAACAAACTGGACTTTCACTTTTATGAACGTTTACTACCCCAGTATACCATCCGTAAATATAGAACCTACAATAACTGAAACATTTACTAGTACTCAGTATCGGAAGTATCACAGCCTCTTTAACGCTGACTGGTTTGATTCAATACCATTTCCCTGGAGATAAATACAAGAGTAGAGCAAAAACTGCTTAAAACTTAAAAGACATATTATTGAAGTGAGCCTTGTCCTCCCTAATCCATTATGTTTATTAGACCTGTATTTGTTTAAACATTAGTGTCTGGTAGTCCTACCTGTAATCTTGAATCTAGTCAGTAATTGAATATTTGTTTATTTATCCACACAGAACCAGATCCAGTGGCAGGTTGGTATCGTAGACACTGGAAAGCTTGACTGTGGAGGAGCATATATCGGAGGATGCTGGGTCATTACCGCGGCTCACTGTGTCAGGTAACTTTGGAAATTTAATTGCTTTTATCTGATATTCATAAGTGAAAATGATAAAAGTAGGGCATTTTTCAGACACATAATATAAAAAGAAAGAAAGTGAGTTATGTCATTCATCCATCATCTTCGTATCTGGGGCCTGATCCGGGGAAAGGATGCTGTTCCGAGGCCAGCAGAGTGACAGTTCCTTTAGCATGTCTTGGGTCTGTTCCGGGCCCTCCAGCTGTTGGGACATGCCTAACACATCTCCCAGAGAGGGTCCAGAAGGCGTCTAAATTAGATGTCCATTTGACATATTAAAGCCTCTTGATATTAATGACATTTTTGAATAGGTTTTAGTAAACGCGACAACCATCACAGACGTCTGCCATCATGTTAATAAATGGAACTAGTTAAAAAAGGTTCCTTGGACTGGACCTTGTTACTCAGGTCCAGTCCTGCAGACAACAACTGATCTGATTCTGGTCCAGCTTTCTCAACTTATTAATAATGACCATGAAAAAAGTTGTTTTCTGTTGGGTCTGCTTGCTGTTTAAGATGCACTGCTACATCTGCCAGGAGGTTCTTGTTCTGGGAAGTGGTGGCTGACATGGGACAAAATGGCATCTCCAAAGAAGGGAGAGAAATATAATACACTCAAAGAAGATCTAGAGGAAATAAAATATATGATTTTAAGCATTATGTCAAACGACCATTCAATACCTGCTAGACGAGGGAAGATACACCACCTGAGGAGCTTTTTTAAGGGAAAACCATCAACATCCAACCAGACTATGGCCTTGCGGCGGCGCAGGCCTGGTGGGGATCAAGATGGTGGTATATTTGCCGCCTTGTGCCCAACGCAGATACCTTGTGCTCGTCTGCGGTGGTTAAAAAAGCGAGGTGTGGCATGGCGTAGGCGGGTAAAATGGCTAATGCCACACACATTTTTATATGGTGCACATGCTCTGGTATAATACAATTGGAGAATAAATCACATGTATCTTATTGCTAATTGCTAATTATTAAGGTAATTTAGGTAAAACAAAATGTATTTACTTTTGAATGAATTTTGTGACTTGTTACCTTATTTTTTTCTTATTTTTTTGGCAGACCAGCGCCATCTAAATTCCAGGTCAAATTTTCTCTCTGGAAGAAGTACAGCGCTCATGGCACAACTGACATTGTTCCTGTTGAAGACATCATCATCCATCCGAGGTAAAATTATGTTTTGGATAGATGTAGGCTTTAGAATCAGGTTTATTTTATTCTCATCTTCCCTTTAAAATAAAGCTATACACAGTTTACACTTCAATAGCTGAAACGTAACATTAAACTTATGTCCCAAACATGTTTTTATGTGTATTTGTGGAGATGTTATGGTCCAGCTTTCTCAAACACTCATATTTGTCTTTAGTAAACATGTACTCTTGCCTTTACTTTTCACTCTCACAACTTTACAGAGAGAGGGCTTATAAATGCAACCTGCGGCTTATCTTTGCAATAAATGTTGCTGTGGCCAACTTGGTTATAGTTCACTGAGTTAGACTGACAATGCAAATGTATTAATGTGTTTAGTGCTTTTAATGGGCTAAAATCTAAGTTATGAGTAGGATTGCACCTTAAATAGGTCTTAAGTCCTGAATTGTTCCCCTCTTCCTTTAGTTACAATGGAAAAACCTACGAGAATGACATCGCTCTGATTCAGCTCCAGAAGCTCCCATTTGAAGAGAAATGTTTCTATGATAACCCTGCAGTGAGACCGGTTTGTGTTCCCTGGACCGATAATCTGTTCCAGCCCAATCACACCTGCAGCATCTCAGGCTGGGGTCGAACGGCAGGTAAGAACTCCTACATTTTATACAATATAGGTGAGCTCCATATTCAATTAAACTGGGTTTGGTCATAGGTTGAGTTTTAATTTTGAGTTTAGTCCAGGCGTTAGTTTTAGTCAGGGTTTAGTTTATTTTTTTAGTTCAAATACACCTTTGCCTTTCTTGTTTTAATGCTTGCCTTCTAATTGATTTTAGGTCTCTGAGTTACGGGTTTTGAACATGTTTTCTTTTTCCAGGCTCCAGCCATGACTCAGTTCAGTAAATTATTGGGTTAGGTCATCGCTTAAGATAATGGTTGAGTCGTGGTTAACCCCTAATTTGAATTGTTGACTGAGAACCTTCACAGATATATTAATTGTAGGCATTAATTCAAATATCAGAGGCATCATAGATGTAGACAGAACTTTAGAATTGGTCAATAAAAACTATTTAACTTATATTTTGTGTTTTTGAAGGGGGTAAAGCAGCCGATGTTTTGCTCTGGGCTAATGTCTCCCTGATTCCCGACTGTGGGCGGTTTTACCTCCATCGCTTTAAACCGGGCATGATGTGCGCAGGTGAGAGTGCATAAAGGTTAATGTCCCGAGATGGTTTTAGTCCTGGTTGACCTATTTAGTGAAAGGTGTAAGAGTTTTTGTTCCACATGTGTCAATAGAGCTTTAAATATTTGTTTTTCAAGGTAATATTCTAAACAGTTTTGACTGATGTGGTTTAAATATTATTTATTATTATTTTATTACATACATTTTATATTACGCTTTTCCGGGGACACAAAGACGCATTAGATATAAATTATTCATTCACTCCACAGTCACACACTGGTGGTAAGCTACATTAGTAGCCACAGCTGCCCTGGGGCAGACTGACAGAGATGTGGCAGCCATTCTGCACCTACGACCTCTCCGACCTCTCTGACCTTCGCCGGCCTCTCTGACTTCTCCGACCTCGCCGACCTCTCTGACCTCTCTGACCTCTCCGACCTCTCCGACCTCTCTGACTTCTCCGACCTCGCCGACCTCTCTGACTTCTCCGACCTCTCTGACCTCTCCGACCTCTCTGACCTCGCCGACCTCTCTGACCTCGCCGACCTCTCTGACTTCTCCGACCTCTCTGACTTCTCCGACCTCTCTGACCTCTCTGACCTCTCCGACCTCTCTGACCTCTCCGACCTCTCTGACCTCTCTGACCTCTCTGACCTCTCCGACCTCTCTGACCTCTCCGACCTCTCTGACTTCTCCGACTTCTCTGACCTCTCCGACCTCTCTGACCTCGCCGGCCTCTCTGACCTCGCCGGCCTCTCCGACCTCTCTGACTTCTCTGACCTATCCGACCTCTCTGACCTCTCCGACCTCTCTGACCTCTCCGACACCACATACATTCATACCCCAGCGCCCCAGACACTGAGGGCTCATTTATCTGAGAGAAAAATACTCACCATATTCAACAGGTGGTAGTTCTGGTGAAATGGTTGTAAATGTGCTGAATCTATGAATGTATGTTCAAGGTGATCTGGATGGACATGTGGACTCATGCCAGGGAGACAGCGGAGGGCCTCTGGTCTGTCAGGATGAGCTCGGGGTGTCCTACTTGTGGGGAATCGTGAGCTGGGGCGACAAGTGTGGAGAACCAGGCTTCCCGGGAGTCTATACTCAGGTATCAGTCGACAGTTTACCTTTGGAAGTGTGAGTCCTGTTTACAGTTTTAAACTGAAGGGGCCAGGTCCTGCTCCTCTGCACTTTTAAAATTTATCCACGAGGAGCTCATAAGGTTCAGCAAGATCAATAAGTTTATATAGTATTGAGATGAGACATATTATTATTATTAAATTTAGATGAACGCTTGTCACTTGCGGAGAGACATAAACCAGAACAATTCAAGCCAAGAACGCCTCTTTTATAAACGATAATGTTTTTGTAATTCTGTGCAGTTTCAGTCTGACACTTTACTATTCTTAACTCTTTTTTTTCCATTTGTCTAGTGTATAACTTAGACTGCAGGGTCTAAATATAACCCATATATTTTATTGTAGTTATAAATGGGACAGGAATGACTTTGTCGTTAGTCTATTGTCATTTCTTTGAATTGTTTTTTTTCCTTGAATATTTCAAAACGTAAGTGAAAGTGAAAGTTAACTGTGCAGTTGGCCTCTGATGATTATCATATATAAATAAGAATAATTTCACTACAGTGGATTAAACGTGGCTGAGAGACACTAAAATGTAATTGAAAAAGCCTCGTTTCATTGTCATTGCTCTGTTTCTTTTCTAGGTTGCACAATACTACGAATGGATCAGACGTCACACGGGATGGCCACTTATCACCAAATATAATTCATAACTGACCTCTCGTACAGGTTTTTTTCTGACAATATAGATAAATAAAATAAAATATATCAAAAACTATATCAAAAAGTGCACAGGCCCCATGTTGATGGAAGTCTTGTCCATTAATTTTAACAAGTGAGCGACTAAAATCTGAATAAAATGTTTCCAACAACAGACTGTGTTTATTACTCATGAGGAAATAATACGATGCAATATTAGATACAGTAGATTAGAAAAGTATAATTTAACAGAAAAGCTATAAACTAAGCTTATCACTAAAGTTACTAAAGTTAAAGTTACACTTAGCCTTTCATAGATTTCCCAAAGTAATTAGGTCACTGAATACTTTGCAACAACATACCAAACATGTGGTAACTTTTTTGGAAAGTGTAGCTCCCATAAAATCCAAAATGAGCCAATATCTGGCATTACAGTTCAAAATGTCTCACTTTTAACATTTGATATGTTGTCTATATTATATTGTGAATAAAATATTGAAATTTGAAACGTCCACGTCATTGCATTCGGTTTTTATTCACAATTTGTACAGTGCCCCAACTTTTTAGGAATCGGGTTTGTATAAATCTGACAATTTATAAACTTCGTATTTATGTGCACAGGGTGTTATAACTTTTAAAAAGTTATTTTTATTCATTTTTTAAAAAAGACTATATACTATAGTGTAATTTCAGCATGTCACATGTAAAGAAGTTATTGTAGAAAAAAAATCTAAAATCATAAAACGCATTGTTTTGTCTCTATTTATATTGGAATGATAAAGTAGTGCTGCAAAGATGGAAGGGTTTCTTGAACTCTCAGGTCGCTCCTGAGGTCTTTGACTTTCTTCTTTGACTACAGTTTCTAAATAACCAGTTTCTTAAAAAAGGTATTCAACTTGTCTTTTTTATGTATCTATTAAAATAAGTTGAAGAAAACCACAGATGCTAGTATAGATATTATAAAGAAAATATTCTAAATGATCAACTTTATATATCTATACAAAATACAGTTTATAATTACGAGGATATCTGTTAATATTATATAGGATTAGTACCAATGATAGCTGTAGATGTATTTTTGAACATTCTTGACAAAGATGACAGTGATAAGTAGGAGAATATAAAAAACAATGTAGATTTTGGTGAAAAAGTGAAATTTCCCTGAAGGAAAGCAGCAGCCAGAGGGCGCCGTTAACACAGCGACTGTGAAGGAGCAGGGGATGAGCACGTGATCAACGGACGCTCAACAAGTGAGCTTCTGATTGGCTCGCTGGTTACCATACAAACGGGCACTCAACTCAGCCAATATGCCCAAATTAGGAACTTCTGGCTCCATAAAATCAACATGGCGACCTCCATAACGGCTAAAAATGGCGCCTGGAAGAGCTTCAATCTTGAGGTTTGTTACAGTCACTGGCTCCATTAAAATCTTTAAAAGACGTTACCACTTTAATCCTTAGTGAGGCCATGTTGGTTTTCTGATCAAAGCCAAATGCACTGAACATTTATTAGCCCTATTTTTTCTGTCGATAGTACACTGTCCCTCACCAGTTCATTTAATGGAGTTATTATTTTAATTCAGGACTGTAACCTGTCCGCTCGAAGACGCAGATCTCTCTCTGGAAATAAAAGTGATAATCCAGCCCTCATCACCATGACCTGGACCAACTAGGTAAGACTCTCCGATGACATCACTGGAGCCGACCAATCAGATTTGTGACTAACATGAGCCAATGTCTCGACGGTTCATCTTTGCAGGATGGTTTTAAGGCGACTTGGACCGACTACTTGGACACAGTACATTTCTGTTTAAATGTAGAAGACATTACAGCAGTGTATGGAGTTTAGATGTGTTGGCAGGCTCCGAGTAAATCTTTGTTTCTGTCTTCCTCTAAATATAACTCTTAAACTATAATTCTTTTAAATAATCATTTAGTAAATTGATTTATTAAAGGGTTCCTATAATCAGCTGTCATCATATGATTGACATAACTTTTATCTTGATTCTGTCTTTATTTTGTTTTGATTTTAAGCATTAAATAAAAAAAACTGAAATATCGTTAGTATTTTATTTCTAGTTTATTCAAGCCTTTCAAAATAAAAGAACATTGGATTTTTACACAAACAGAAAATTGACATTTCTCTTAAAACAGTTTTCTCAGAGCCATCTTTCCTTTGTTGGATGGACCTTGGAAACGGATTATTTTAATGAAGTATAAATAATAGAATAATAGCAAAATAAAAATGAATGCATTTGTACCATTGGGCACATAAATGTGTATGTTTCTCATTTTATTGCTGAGACAGAAGGCACAACCAAAACTTTTATGGTTCACATTTTACCCACATCCATCATATCATTAGAACAAGTCCTCACATTTGTCACAATTTCACAAACAAATTGTCCAAAAGTCTAGTCACCTATTTCAAACCTATTTCCAGATGCCTTTGCTTTTCTAATAAATCTTATTATAAAGAGCCTAACATAGTTCTGTTTAAAAATATATATATTTTGCAAACATTGTTTAGAAAAGGTTGAATAATTATTGTTATTTTTTTTACTCTTTTCGGAGGTGTGGTCACTCCCCAAGGCATGCTGGGTAAATACTGCCCCAGCCACTCACCCCAGCTGCTCCTAGGCCCCTCCCCCGGCTCCACCTCCCAGCCTCCCACCACCCAATCAAATTTCTCTGCTTCACCTTCATCTTTTTCCCTCATTTCCCTCAGAATCACGCTGTAACGTTTCTTGGCCACTCCTGCCTTTTGTTTCCCGTCTCCTCCAACGGCTCTGCATTCGCCCATCACTTCCTTCCACGACTCCAGTTCCTCCTCTTTGCTTATCACGCGATGCAGCGTGTTCCTGTATACTGCTTCTTTTCCCTCCTTTTTCACTTCTTCAGACTTTTCTTTGTCTCTTTGCTCCAAATTCACAAACAACTCTTTAGCTGGTTCACCTTCATTATTCTCGTTGTCTTTGGAGATGAACAGCACCGAACGGTACAACGCCGTCACTCCTTCATTCTCAATATTCCTATAATGAGCCACCATCCTTACCTGCTCTTTACCTACTTTAATCCTTTTAAGAGACTTGTAAACCACTTTGTACCAGAAAAACAGCCTTGTTGCAGTAAATAACGAACATAGAGCAGAACCGACACAAAGGACAAGGCAACTCACAAACAGCCAAAAGCAGCAAACGGCACGAACTTCAACGGTGCTAACTTTACTGCTCTGCTCAACGCCTTTTATAGTATTAGCTCTAAATATAGCCTCTGTAGATGTAGTTTTATCTATGTTTAGGTCACCCATTGTGGTTTTCTGTATCTCAGTACCAGCTTCTGCATTAAGAGTAGGGTATTGTGTGTTGGTGGTAGTAGGGTCTGTAGATGTGACAGTGGTAGGGTCTGCAGATGTGACAGTGGTAGGGTCTGCAGATGTGACAGTGGTAGGGTCTGTAGATGTGACAGTGGTAGGGTCTGCAGATGTGACAGTGGTAGGGTCTGCAGATGTGACAGTGGTAGGGTCTGCAGATGTGACAGTGGTAGGGTCTGCAGATGTGACAGTGGTAGGGTCTGCAGATGTGACATTGGTAGGTTCCGTTGGAGGATAGTAAGTAGACATTGGAGCAGATTCTGTCTGAGCTGAGCAGAAGTCCGATGCATCTAGGTTTATCACAGACTGACCTTTAAGAGTCGGTGGACTGTCACACATCTGAAAAAAAAAACACAAAAAATAACACAACACTTACAAAAACATAACAGGTAAGGTAAATGCTAACAAGCTCTAACAACATGCTAACAAGGTAGATGCTAACAACAACTTTAAGTTCACATCAAATATTTTGATATAAAACTGGACTAAAGATTCAGCCTAAATATCTTGGACTAACCAGGTATAAACCAGAACAAAATACATCAGCCACAAAGCAAAGACCAAACTGCTAAAGCTAAAGCAAAAATATACCAAGTGCAATTCAGACTAACTAGACCCAGTCCTAAAATAGAACTTGACCCAAGACTCAAACAAGATTAATATCAATTACTATTAAGTCTTTGTGCTTTTCTGCTGTCCCCTGAACTCACCACACTCTCTGCATCGGCTTTGATGATCGGTCCATCACGAACGTAAACATTATGTTCGTACTCCTCCAGGTATCGCCGCAGGTAACCGAGGGAACAGGAGCAAGCCCAGGGATTGGACAAGAGGTAAAGGTAGCGCACGTCCTCTTTCTGGCTGAACCAATCATCTGGCATCACCTTTATCTAAAAAGAAAAGATAGAGTCAGAGCTTTTCTCCAACAAATGCAAAAAAAAAAAAAAACAACAGCTTAACGTAACTATATGGAGCAAAGAAGGACTTTTAGTTAACCTAGAATTAAACCAGGACGAATCTGAGCAGAACACACCATAATAAAGGACTAAACCCTTGCATTATGTTGTGTTCTGCTCAGATCCGTCCTGGTTTAATTCTAGGTTTAGTCCTTGCATTCTAATGCAAGGACTAAACCCAGGCACCCCTCCTTGAACCGCCACCTTACCGTGGTGGAGGGGTTTGAGTGCCCGGATGATCCTAGGAGCTATGTTGTCGGGGGCTATATGCCCCTGGTAGGGTCTCCCAAGGCAAACAGGTCCTAGGTGACGGGCCAGACAGAGTGCGGTTCAGAACCCTTTATGAATATTTTAAAATCAAGGACCGTTACGTCGCCCGGTATGACGCAACCGGGGCCCCACCCTGGAGCCAGGCCCGGAGTTGGGGCTCATATGCGAGCGCCTGGTGGCCGGGTCTTTCCCCACGGGGCCCGGCCGGGCTCAGCCCTAAAGAGCGACATGGGACCGACCTCCCGTGGGCCCACCACCTGCAGGAGGAACCGTAAGGGGCCGGTGCAATGTGGATTGGGTGGCAGTCGAAGGCGGGAGCCTCGACGACCCAATCCCCGGACACAGAATATGGCTCTAGGAATGTCACCTCGCTGGCGGGTAAGGAGCCTGAGCTTGTGCGGGAGGTTGAGAGATACCGACTAGAGATAGTCGGGCTCACCTCCACGCACAGCTTGGGCTCTGGAACCCAACTCCTCGAGAGAGGCTGGACTCTCCACTACTCTGGAGTTGCCTGCGGTGAGAGGCGGCTGGTGTGGGTTTGCTCATAGCCCCCCAGGTCAGCCGCCATGTGTTGGAGTTCACCCCGGTAAACGAGAGGGTCGCTTCCCTGCACCTTTGTGTCGGGGATAGGTCTCTCACTGTTGTTTGTGCTTACGGGCCAAATGGCAGTGCAGAGTACCTGGCCTTCTTGGAGTCTCTGGGAGGGGTGCTGGAAAGTGCTCCAACCGGGGACTCCATCGTTCTCCTGGGGGACTTCAACGCTCACGTGGGTAGCGACAGTGACACCTGGAGGGGCGTGATTGGGAGGAACGGCCCCCCTGATCTGAACCCGAGTGGTGTTCTGTTATTGGACTTCTGTGCTAGCAACAGTTTGTCCATAACGAACACCATGTTCAAGCATAAGGGTGTCCATCAGTGCACGTGGCACCAGGACACCCTAGGCCAGAGGTCGATGATCGACTTTGTAGTTGTTTCATCTGACCTCCGACCGTATGTCTTGGACACTCGGGTGAAGAGAGGGGCGGAGCTGTCAACTGATCACCAACTGGTGGTAATTTGGATCCGATGGCGGGGGAGAAGGTCGGACAGACTTGGCAGACCCAAACGTACTGTGAGGGTCTGTTGGGAACGTTTGGCCGAGTCCCCTGTCAGAGAGATCTTTAACTCCCACCTCCGAAAGAGCTTCAACCAGATCCCGAGGGAGACTGGAGACATTGAGTCCGAGTGGACCATGTTCTCCACCTCCATTGTCGACGCAGCCACTCGAAGCTGTGGCCGCAAAGTCTCCGGTGCCTGTCGTGGCGGCAATCCCCGAACCCGGTGGTGGACACCGGAAGTAAGAGTCAAGCTGAAGAAGGAGACCTACCGAGCCTGGTTGGCTTGTGGGGCTCCTGAGGCAGCTGGTAGGTGCCGGCAGGCCAAGCGGGCTGTAGCCCAGGTGGTTGTGGAGGCAAAAACTCGGGTCTTGGAGGAGTTCGGTGAGGCCATGGAAAAAGACTATCGGTCGGCCTCGAAGAAATTCTGGCTAACTGTCCGCCGCCTCAGGAGGGGGAAGCAGTGCCCTGCCAACACTTTTTACAGTGGAGGTGGAAATCTGCTGACCTCAACTGGGAATATTGTTCGAAGGTGGAAGGAATACTTCGAGGATCTCCTCAACCCCACCGACACGTCTTCCACTGAGGAAGCAGAGGCCGAGGGCTCAGAGGTGGACTCGTCCGTCACTCAGGCTGAAGTCACTGAGGTAGTTGGGAAGCCCCTCGGTGGCAGGGCACCGGGGGTGGATGAGATACGCCCTGAGTACCTCAAGTCTCTGGATGTTGTGGGGCTGTCTTGGCTGACACGCCTCTACAACATCGCGTGGTGGTTGGGGACAGTACCTCTGGACTGGCACACCTGGGTGGTGGTCCCTCTTTTCAAGAAGGGGGACCGGAGGGTGTGTTCCAACTACAGAGGGATCACACCCCTCAGCCTCCCCGGGAAAGTCTATGCCAGGTACTGGAGAGGAGAATGCGGCCGATAGTCGAACCTCAGATCCAGGAGGAACAATGCGGTTTTCGTCCCGGTCGTGGAACACTGGACCAGCTCTATACCCTCTCCAGGCTGCTGGAGGGTTTATGGGAGTTTGCCCAACCAGTCCACATGTGCTTTGTGGATCTGGAGAAGGCATTCGACTGTGTCCCTCGTGGCGCCCTGTGGGGGGTGCTCTGGGAGTATGGTGTCCGGGGCCCTTTGCTAAGGGCTGTCCGGTCCCTGTACGACCGGAGCAGGAGCTTGGTTCATTGCCGGCAGTAAGTCAGACCTGTTCCCGGTGAATGTTGGACTCCGGCAGGGCTGCCCTTTGTCACCGGTCCTGTTCATTATCTTTATGGACAAGATTTCTAGGCGCACCCAGGGGCCGGAGGGAGTCTGGTTTGGGGACCACAGGATTTCATCTCTGCTTTTTGCAGATGATGTTGTCCTGTTGGCTCCATCAAGCCAGGACCTTCAATGTTCACTGGGGCGGTTTGCAGCCGAGTGTGAAGCGGCTGGGATGAGGATCAGCACCTCCAAGTCTGAGACCATGGTTCTCAGTCGGAAAAGGGTGGCTTGCCCCCTTCAGGTTGGTGGAGAGCTCCTGCCTCAAGTGGAGGAGTTCAAGTATCTCGGGGTCTTGTTCACGAGTGAGGGAAGGAGGGAGCGTGAGGTCGACAGACGGATCGGTGCAGCTTCTGCAGTGATGCGGTCGATGTACCGGTCTGTCGTGGTGAAGAAGGAGCTGAGCTGTAAGGCAAAGCTCTCGATTTACCAGTCGATCTACGTTCCTACTCTCACCTATGGTCATGAGCTTTGGGTCATGACCGAAAGAACAAGATCCCTGATACAGGCGGCCGAAATGAGCTTTTTCCACAGGGTGGGCGCTTCATTAGAGATAGGGTGAGGAGCTCGGTCACTCGGGAGGAGCTCAAAGTAGAGCCGCTGCTCCTTCACATCGAGAGGAGCCAGCTGAGGTGGCTCGGGCATCTGTTTAGGATGCCTCCCGGACGCCTCCCTAGGGAGGTGTTCCGGGCATGTCCCACCGGGAGGAGACCTCGGGGAAGACCTAGGGCACGCTGGAGGGACTATGTCTCTCGGCTGGCCTGGGAACGCCTTGGTATCCCCCTGGAAGAGCTGGAGGAAGTGTCTGGGGAGAGGGAAGTCTGGGCTTCTCTGCTTAGACTGCTGCCCCCGCGACCCGGCCCCGGATAAGCGGTAGAAGATGGATGGATGGATAAACCCAGGCACTCACTCACAAATGAGCAGATACTAGATTGCTATTGTTTTAAAGAACAATGTCCAAGGTAATATTCACAAATTGGATTGGATTTTGGATTGACCTTGTTGCTTTCCAAGTAGAGCGTCTCAATGGCGGGCAGTGGATGCATCATGATCCCGGGAAGTGTTTGAATATGGTTTTCCGACAAATCCAGGATCTAAAGAAAAACACAGAATAAACGGTGAACTAAGTTGGTCAGTATTGTACTGAGACTGTCAGTGTTTTTGGTGCTGGAGAGATTCTCTCAAGGTTACAGCGCCTCATCTGATAAACTAATATTAAATCATTCTTTGATGATTCATTCTCTGACTCTGTTTAATTATACTCCTTTTATTGAACAAACATGGACCAATATTTGTGAAGTTGTAGACTTGAATTACTTATTAATCACTGATTCATCCTCATCCAACTCTGACAAACCATTTCAGGAGCTGAGGAACTGAGGAGACCTAAAGTTATCCAAGTCACAGAAGAAGTGAAAAAGCGTAACTGACCTCGAGTTTGCTGAGGCCAAAGAAGGAGCTGTCGCTGAGGGAGCGGATGATGTTTTTCTGGAGGTAGAGCTCGGTCAAAGCAGGACTCGCAGAGAAGCAGTTGTCAGGGACAGATGTCAGGAGGTTAGAGCCCAGACGGAGCACACTGAGGCTGGCCAGGATCGGAATATTGCTGGGGGTCAGCGCCGTGATCTGGACATGAACAAGATAAAAATAATATAACATTTTATTTATTATTCAGAAGTTTTGTATCTGTATC
Source organism: Neodontobutis hainanensis (assembly GCA_024349245.1). NCBI lineage: Eukaryota > Metazoa > Chordata > Actinopteri > Gobiiformes > Odontobutidae > Neodontobutis > Neodontobutis hainanensis. Next base: position 78,692 of record JALDNG010000261.1, read on the forward strand.
TGGACAGCTGCAGGGTTTAAAGTGTCTGAGAGCCACCTTGTTTCTGCTGAGGTCAATTTCGTAGATCTCTGTGAAGACACTGAAGGACAACCAGGGCAAATCGGAAAAATGGTTTCTGGGGAACAACAAAACCTAAAAAAAAAAGATACACACATATATATATATTAGACATTTCTGTTGTGTGTTCTTATCAGTCTTTCGGAGGATGTTTATGATTTAGACTTGTCAATCAAACACAACCCAGATACAGCAAATAGTCACAGATGATGGTCAGAGACTCAGTACAACATTAAGAATGATCACAGAAGAAGTCCTCCTGACCCCGAGAAGTCTGCCCTAGTTCTGTCTGGAATCACTTGGTCTGGTTTAACCTAACTTCCTTCTGAGACTTGATGGTCTGGTTTAGTCCTGTTTGACATGGTTTTAAACTCAGCATTCTCCACCGATTCCAACCTTCAACCTTCCACTTTCTGTGTCTCTGGAAGTGACTGGTTAAAGAAGCGAACGGTTGAAGTTTTTCAGACCTTGGTTGATGGTTCAAATCCCACCGGGACGTCGCTGTATCCGGCCGCTGTGCAGTTCTGCATCAGCCGGTAGTCCTTGTCCCGGTCTCTGTTGCACCCGGGCACCGCTGTCACCGTGGCAACAGGTAGACCTACAGCCAAAAGCAGAGGGAGGACGGAGAAGAGGTGCATCGTGTTCTGAGTTGGATCCAGACTGAGACGGAGTCAGAGCGACGGTTACCGACAGAGCTCCAACAGGAAGTCAGATTAGACACAGCTGCTGCTCCGCTGATAAACTCCAACTGTCAACATCCTTTTATATGTGTCAGATCATTTTGTTTTATGGGTTAAACTCTTTTATTATGAAGAAAAAGTTCAAACAAAGCCTTTTGGAAGTTTCAGGGTCAAAATGTTTATTACATATACTATATATAAAAACAACAAAAAAGCAGCAGTATATTTGTTAAAACTTGGCAACATTTCAAACTCAACAACAACACACAGACAGGCCCGCTTTTACTTTATTTAAAAATGTAAAAGCAAACCTTCTTTAGCTGCTGGGTTTGGTTTCAGACCGCTGGTGTGGCACTACTGATAATAATGAAAGTATTTTATGTTTTATGTTTTAGTAAACAACAAGGCGTTACTCTAATTGAAAGAATTTGGTGACAAGCCAGGTTTTTAATCTAAGGGCGTTTTCACTCCTGAAGGCCCGCACAAACTCAGAGTTAGATCAGAGGTTGTGATAAGAGGTTTTCCAGCCTGACTCTGTTGTCTCCCTGAGGAAACTCTGGATCCAATAGCACAGAGGAGTGTCAATGTCCACGTCTATAAGTTTATTAAAGAATGTGACCACCTTCAGCCGTCAGACACTGCTGTTTCCTGATCCAGTCTGAACTGAGTGCTTTTGTTTCTGAGCAGCTGTGCAAACCCCAGCGATGGCACTGTGGAGGTGGTGTCCAATGGACAAACTGAGGTTCCAACCTTCTCTTATAACCTTTTCCAGTTTGTTGGCAGCACTGGTGGAGTCTATCTGCACTGCCAAGTCCAGCTCTGCATCAAAGCAAACGGCTGTGTCCCGGTACGACTCCTTTTTAGAAGAACAAAGTCTCATGTGCTCCGTAAAAATCTTTAAAAGACATTACCACTTTAATCCTTAGTGAGGCCATGTTGGTTTTCTGATCAAAGCCAAATGCACTGAACATTTATTAGCCCTATTTTTTCTGTCGATAGAACACTGTCCCTCACCAGTTCATTTAATGGAGTTATTATTTTAATTCAGGACTGTAACCTGTCCGCTCGAAGACGCAGATCTCTCTCTGGAAATAAAAGTGATAATCCAGCCCTCATCACCATGACCTGGACCAACTAGGTAAGACTCTCCGATGACATCACTGGAGCCGACCAATCAGATTTGTGACTAACATGAGCCAATGTCTCGACGGTTCATCTTTGCAGGATGGTTTCAAGGTGACATGGACCGACTACTTGGACACAGTACATTTCTGTTTAAATGTAGAAGACATTACAGCAGTGTATGGAGTTTAGATGTGTTGGCAGGCTCCGAGTAAATCTTTGTTTCTGTCTTCCTCTAAATATAACTCTTAAACTATAATTCTTTTAAATAATCATTTAGTAAATTGATTTATTAAAGGGTTCCTATAATCAGCTGTCATCATATGATTGACATAACTTTTATCTTGATTCTGTCTTTATTTTGTTTTGATTTTAAGCATTAAATAAAAAAAAACTGAAATATCGTTAGTATTTTATTTCTAGTTTATTCAAGCCTTTCAAAATAAAAGAACATTGGATTTTTACACAAACAGAAAATTGACATTTCTCTTAAAACAGTTTTCTCAGAGCCATCTTTCCTTTGTTGGATGGACCTTGGAAACGGATTATTTTAATGAAGTATAAATAATAGAATAATAGCAAAATAAAAATGAATGCATTTGTACCATTGGGCACATAAATGTGTATGTTTCTCATTTTATTGCTGAGACAAAACTTTTATGGTTCACATTTTACCCACATCCATCATATCATTAGAACAAGTCCTCACATTTGTCACAATTTCACAAAAAAATTGTCCAAAAGTCTAGTCACCTATTTCAAACCTATTCCCAGATGCCTTTGTTGAAACCTTTGCTTTTCTAATAAACCTTATTATAAAGAGCCTAACATACAGTTCTGTTTAAAAATATATATATTTTGCAAACATTGTTTAGAAAAGGTTGAATAATTATTATTATTTTTCTGACTCTTCGATTTTCGGAGGTGTGGTCACTCCCCAAGGCATGCTGGGTAAATACTGCCCCAGCCACTCACCCCAGCTGCTCCTAGGCCCCTCCCCCGGCTCCACCTCCCAGCCTCCCACCACCCAATCAAATTTCTCTGCTTCACCTTCATCTTTTTCCCTCATTTCCCTCAGAATCACGCTGTAACGTTTCTTGGCCACTCCTGCCTTTTGTTTCCCGTCTCCTCCAACGGCTCTGCATTCGCCCATCACTTCCCTCCACGACTCCAGTTCCTCCTCTTTGCTTATCACTCGATGCAGCGTGTTCCTGTATACTGCTTCTTTTCCCTCCTTTTTCACTTCTTCAGACTTTTCTTTGTCTCTTTGCTCCAAATTCACAAACAACTCTTTAGCTGGTTCACCTTCATTATTCTCGTTGTCTTTGGAGATGAACAGCACCGAACGGTACAACGCCGTCACTCCTTCATTCTCAATATTCCTATAATGAGCCACCATCCTTACCTGCTCTTTACCTACTTTAATCCTTTTAAGAGACTTGTAAACCACTTTGTACCAGAAAAACAGCCTCGTTGCAGTAAATAACGAACATAGAGCAGAACCGACACAAAGGACAAGGCAACTCACAAACAGCCAAAAGCAGCAAACGGCACGAACTTCAACGGTGCTAACTTTACTGCTCTGCTCAACGCCTTTTATAGTATTAGCTCTAAATATAGCCTCTGTAGATGTAGTTTTATCTATGTTTAGGTCACCCATTGTGGTTTTCTGTATCTCAGTACCAGCTTCTGCATTAAGAGTAGGGTATTGTGTGTTGGTGGTAGTAGGGTCTGCAGATGTGACAGTGGTAGGGTCTGCAGATGTGACAGTGGTAGGGTCTGCAGATGTGACAGTGGTAGGGTCTGTAGATGTGACAGTGGTAGGGTCTGTAGATGTGACAGTGGTAGGGTCTGCAGATCTGACAGTGGTAGGGTCTGCAGATGTGACAGTGGTAGGGTCTGCAGATGTGACAGTGGTAGGGTCTGCAGATGTGACAGTGGTAGGGTCTGCAGATCTGACAGTGGTAGGGTCCGTTGTTGTAGTAAAAAGTCCATTCGATGGCGGGATTTTAATCGCTCGACCATCTCCTCTTAGCTCCTCCCAGTTATCAACCCTTTTAGACACTTGGGTTACGTTTCGTGTGAGCATGTCTTCTTCTGTGGCGGCTGTAGTAGTAGTACTTTTAGTAGGTTCCGTTGGAGGATAGTAAGTAAACATTGAAGCAGATTCTGTCTGAGCTGAGCAGAAGTCCGATGCATCTAGGTTTATCACAGACTGACCTTTAAGAGTCGGTGGACTGTCACACATCTGAAAAAAAAAACACAAAAAATAACACAACACTTACAAAAACATAACAGGTAAGGTAAATGCTAACAAGCTCTAACAACATGCTAACAAGGTAGATGCTAACAACAACTTTAAGTTCACATCAAATATTTTGATATAAAACTGGACTAAAGATTCAGCCTAAATATCTTGGACTAACCAGGTATAAACCAGAAGAAAATACATCAGCCACAAAGCAAAGACCAAACTGCTAAAGCTAAAGCAAAAATATACCAAGTGCAATTCAGACTAACTAGGAGTAAACAAGACTATAACCAGGACTAAAAACAAAAGACTTAAATGGAACTAATGCTTTTCTGCTGTCCCCTGAACTCACCACACTCTCAGCATCGACTTTGATGATCGGTCCATCACGAACGTAAACATTAAAGTCGTACTCCTCCAGGTATCGTCGCAGGTAACCGAGGGAACAGGAGCAAGCCCAGGGATTGGACGAGAGGTAAAGGTAGGGCACCTCCTCTTTCTGGCTGAACCAATCGTCTGGCATCACCTTTATCTAGAAAGAACGATAGAATCAGAAAAAAAAAACAGATTAACGTAACTATATGGAGCAAAGAAGGACTTTTAGTTAACCTAGAATTAAACCAGGACGAATCTGAGCAGAACACAGCATAATGCAAGGGCTAAACTCAGGCACTCTCTCACAAATGAGCAGATACTGGATTGATATTGTTTTAAAGATTGGATTTTGGATTGACCTTGTTGCTTTCCAAGTAGAGCGTCTCAATGGCGGGCAGTGGATGCATCATGATCCCGGGAAGTGTTTGAATATGGTTTTCCGACAAATCCAGGATCTAAAGAAAAACACAGAATAAACGGTGAACAAAGTTGGTCAGTATTGTACTGAGACTGTCAGTGTTTTTGGTGCTGGAGAGATTCTCTCAAGGTTACAGCGCCTCATCTGATAAACTAATATTAAATCATTCTTTGATGATTCATTCTCTGACTCTGTTTAATTATACTCCTTTTATTGAACAAACATGGACCAATATTTGTGAAGTTGTAGACTTGAATTACTTATTAATCACTGATTCATCCTCATCCAACTCTGACAAACCATTTCAGGAGCTGAGGAACTGAGGAGACCTAAAGTTATCCAAGTCACAGAAGAAGTGAAAAAGCGTAACTGACCTCGAGTTTGCTGAGGCCAAAGAAGGAGCTGTCGCTGAGGGAGCGGATGATGTTTTTCTGGAGGTAGAGCTCGGTCAAAGCAGGACTCGCAGAGAAGCAGTTGTCAGGGACAGATGTCAGGAGGTTAGAGCCCAGACGGAGCACACTGAGGCTGGCCAGGATCGGAATATTGCTGGGGGTCAGCGCCGTGATCTGGACAAGAACACATTATTTATTATTCAGAAGTTCTGTATCTGTATCTGGACAGCTGCAGGGTTTAAAGTGTCTGAGAGCCACCTTGTTTCTGCTGAGGTCAATTTCGTAGATCTCTGTGAAGAGACTGAAGGACGACCAAGGCAAATCGGAAAAATGGTTTCTGGGGAACAACAAAACCTAAAAAAAGATACACACATATATATATATTAGACATTTCTGTTGTGTGTTCTTATCAGTCTTTCGCAGGATGTTTATGGTTTAGACTTGTCAATCAAACACAACCCAGATACAGCAAATAGTCACAGATGATGGTCAGAGACTCAGTACAACATTAAGAATGATCACAGAAGAAGAAGTCCTCCTGACCCCGAGAAGTCTGCCCTGGTTCTGTCTGGAATCACTTGGTCTGGTTTAACCAAACTTCCTTCTGAGACTTGATGGTCATGGTTTTGTCTGGGATTGTCCAGATGTTTGGACAGAACCTGAGATATATTTAATAGGCAGTAAAACGTACTGACTAACTACATACATGCTCTTCTTTTAAACCTTCACAACATCTGTAAACTTTGTCTTTGCTCTTCTACCCAGCCTCCTGCCTGGCAGCTCTAAACTCTGCATCCTCCACCCTTCCACTTTCTGTGTCTCTGGAAGTGACTGGTTAAAGAAGCAAACGGTTGAAGTTTTTCAGACCTTGGTTGATGGTTCAAATCCCACCGGGACGTCGCTGTATCCGGCCGCTGTGCAGTTCTGCATCGGCCGGTGGTCCTTGTCCCGGTCTCTGTTGCACCCGGGCACCGCTGTCACCGTGGCAACAGGTAGACCTACAGCCAAAAGCAG